>CM062264.1:40314617-40377117 GCA_031216635.1 Dissostichus eleginoides | reverse complement strand
TGTTTCAAATATTATTCAATATATTCAAGAGTCCCCAACGCCATGACGAATAGCCAGGACAATCAAACTGAATTCAACATCTGTTTAATTTATTATTTATACCTTTTAGTCTCTTGTGTCTGCGTGCGTGCGTGCGTGCGTGCGTGCGTGCGTGCGTGCGTGCGTGCATATTAATTTTTGATTTAAAAGATCCTTGCTATAGTAGTTTCATTAATGCATTACAAGCTGATTCGAGACTGAGTTAGGGATTCAAAAAGGTCATAAATCCCTCTTTAATGTATTTTTATGTATATATGTCATTGTCTGTTGTTATACTGCTGGGAAAACATCATAACATGAATCCTCTGTGTGTGTGTGTGTGTGTGTGTGTGTGTGTGTGTGTGTGTGTGTGTGTGTGTGTGTGTGTGTGTGTGTGTGTGTGTGTGTGTGTGTGTGTGTGTGTGTGTGTGTGTGTGTGTGTGTGTGTGTGTGTGTGTGTGTGTGTGTGTGTGTAGCTGTAGACGTGTGTGCAGCGTCTCCCTGTGAGCAGCAGTGTACGGATAACTTTGGACGGGTCGTCTGCACGTGTTACCATGGTTACCGCTTCGACCGGGAGAGACACCGGAGCCACAAAAGTCCGTACTGCCTCGGTGAGTACTTTACTGAAGTATAAGTACTCAGAGCATGTACTTGAGTAAAATTTGAAGTACTCAGATCCTGTACTGAAAGAAGTACTCAGATCTTGTACTTGAGTAAAAGTAGAAGTACTCAGATAAAAATATAAATTAATAAACATATGAAGAAGTAAGTAAAAAGTGAAGTAGGTCAACTATAAGATAAGGTAAAATTAGATAATAAAAACAATAAAAAAATATATTTATAATTTGATGTTTCTCTTGATCCCTGCAGACATTGATGAGTGTGAGCAGCCGGACAGCAGTGTGTGTGATCAGGAGTGTGTGAACACGGTGGGCAGCTTCCTGTGTCGTTGCCATAGTGACTACATCCTGGCACCGGACCAGCGCTCCTGCATCCCCGTGCACAACTGTGAGTTTCTGATAAAAATGTACCAGCAAACTCAGAATCAGAAAGCTTTTCTAGGACTTAAAGGTCCCCTATCATACTGTTTTTCATCAAAATATTATAGGTCTCAGATATATAGAAACATGTCTCTGAAGTGTTTGTCTGAAACACCAAACAGATCATTGCAGCATCCCATAATCCCCTCTGTTTCAGCCCTGTTTCAAAAGTGCTTGCCAAAGTGATTTGGTTAAAAGAACACAATAGGCGCTTTCACACCGGAGTTCTTTTCCCAGGAATAGTTCCGATAGTTCCTGGGATTTTGCGTTCACACCAAAAAAATCTGGAATTAGAACTTTTTTGCGAACCTTTTCACCCCTTTTTAGTCCCTGCTAGAGAGCAGGGACTTTCCTGGGGAGAAAAAGGTTCCAATTTCTGATTGGCTGGGCGAATTGCAAACCACGGCCCGTAAAACTCTGAAAAAAAATTCTGAAGCCGCCATTTTATTTGCTCACATTAGCATTATTAGCATTAGCATTAGTCCAGCGCACCAACGGAGAGAGACTAACTTATGGCAACACAAAAAAAAAACATGGGAGCGGTGGAGATGAGGAGGTGTCGGCGCTTCTGGAGATTTACTCGGAAGGCTTCAGTAGAAGCTGCTGGGAGTCCCAGCAGCTTCTACTGAAGCCAGTCCCCAACTCCGGGGACTTCCGGCCGGGGACTTCGGGTGGCAGTATATGCCGTGAAGTTGTTTGCGGCCTGCCAGTAAACCCAAAGCAGAATAAGAAGAAGTGACGTCAGCGGCTTCATTTGCCTAATCCTCCCTCAGGGACTTATTCCGGTGTGAACGCGATCTACTAGATAGTTCAGGAATTAAAGAGTTCCGGGGAACTAAGGTCCGGGAACTATTGCTGGGAAAAGTACTTGGTGTGAAAGCGCCTATTGGTGCTCTAGGAGGTGATTCAGGTGATAAGGTGGGGGGGGTTACCTTGGTTTGTGATTGGCTAATGGTTACACAAGCCAAAAAATCGTTATGACATACAGTAAAGTGGCCAAAATCTGTTCAGCTCATTTTCAGACAGGTTTTTATAGAAATGGATCAGGACAAAAAGAGAGAGAATCTTTTTTCCTGAAACTTTCAGAGTCTCTTTACACAGAGGGGACACATGTTGATGTAGAAGAGACATGAAGAAGAGGGGACACATGTTGATGTAGAAGATACAGGAACAAGTGGATTTTGCATAATAGGTGACCTTTAATGAGTGCTTTCCTCGGCAGTGAGTTCCTCGGGGAAGTCGGACACCCTGATGAGCGCCGGCAGCTGCTCCTTCACCTGCCAGGACTTCCTCTCCATGAAGAGCACTCTGCTTCAGCTGAAACTGAGGCTGGGAAACACTCAGTCCCCCAATCAGGTAACAGCGTCCAAAACACGTCTCATTGTTTCTGACAGCAACGTTTCTGATTGGCCCGTGGGTGTAAAGCCCGCCCACATTTCAGATATATCGGACGCAAATCTGGATCAGCTAGTTGTTCCCTCGTTTTTAGAGATATGGGTACAGAGGAAAAGAGAGGGGGTTTTGTTTTCTGACACTTTGTGAGTTCCCTGACACACCGGGGACACATATTTATGTATAAAAGACAAAAAGTGCATTTTGCATGATAGGAGACCTTTAAGGGTGAAATAAATCCTACCTGGTTTTTCCTCCAGTACCACTAAAAGCTAACTGTATATTCCCTCTCATGTCTGCAGGTTCCTGGCCTGGCTAACAGCAGTGACAAACCGTCTCTGAGGACAGGAAAGAGTCCAGACAGTTTCTCAGGACCTCCAGGACCTCCAGGAGCTCCAGGGGTCCCAGGTAACGTAGATATAACTGTAACTTTGAGGTTAGAAAAGAGGTAGAGTAGAAATAACTGTAACTGTGAGGTTAGAAAAGAGGTAGAGTAGAAATAACTGTGGGGCTCCAGATATGAGCACAAATTCAAGTTTTCAAGATTCAAGTTTCAAGGCTTTATTAGTCGCTTTCACACCAAGTACTTTGCGGTACTTAGTCCCCGGTTCTTAGTCCCCCCGAACTCTTTAGTCCATGGAACTGTCCTAGTAGATCGCGTTCACACCGGAATAAGTCCCTGAGGGAGGATTACGCAAATGAAGCCGCTGACGTCACTTCTTCTTCTTCTGCTTTGGGTTTACTGGCAGGCCGCAAACAACTTCACGGCGTATACTGCCACCCGAAGTCCCGGAGTCGCCGACACCTCTTCATCACTCCACCGCTCCCATGTTTTATTTTGTGTTGCCATTAGTTAGTCTCTCTCCGTTGGTGCGCTGGGCTAATGCTAATAATGCTAATGCGAGCAAATAAAATGGTGGCTTCACAAAACTTTTCAGAGTTTTACGGGGCGTGGTTTGCAATTAGCCCAGCCATCAGAAATTGTTAGTGTGGCCGACACACCCACGAACCTTTTTCTCCCCAGGAAAGTCCCTGCCGCCATCTGTTGTTGTGACTTTGTAATTACATCAAAAAGTCTAGACCCCGAATATAAGACGACCCCTCTATCTATCTATCTATCTATCTATCTATCTATCTCTCTCTCTCTCTCTCTCTCTCTCTCTCTCTCTCTATCTATCTATCTATCTATCTATCTATCTATCTATCTCTCTATCTATCTATCTATCTCTCTATCTATCTCTCTCTCTATCTATCTCTCCATCTATCTATCTATCTATCTATCTATCTATCTATATATACAAAGATATTCTTATATTCGGGTCAATACAGTAAGTGTGATTTTGATGCCTATCCTATTTTAAAAAGTTCCCCTCTCCTCCCAGGACACCCAGGGGAGCCGGGGAAGAGAGGGGACCCAGGGGACAGAGGTCTGCCGGGCCCTCGAGGTCCGAGGGGAAACATGGGGCCCGTGGGACCAGAACCGGACCTGAAGCACATGAAGAGGGGCCGCAGGGGGCCTGTGGTGAGAGGAAAAACTGTTATATAATGTAGGGGGTTACCACGTCTGACTTTCAGATTATTGACTTTAAGGAGCTCAACGAAGTGTCTCAAAGCCTCAGTGTGTTCGATGATACAGGAAACATATGAATATGGGTTTGACGCCACTGGTGTTACATGAACAACCAACTTTATATCCACTGTGAGGTCACATGGTGCAGTCAGTTTTTACCTACAGTTTTACAGCCTCAAGTTTGTCATTTTGGCCATCTTGATTTTTGGACAGGCTGACAGAGAGCTGAACAGGATGTTTTTTGACCTTTTAAAAAGTGTGTCCACTGGTCTTCATAACAAATGTCTTGTTATCTTGACTAACTTTCTAATTCATGTCTAATCGTACATTCAGGGCTCCACTGGGGCGACAGGAACAGATGGACTCAAGGTCAATATCACACGTCTTTATTCCCCTCATTTGTGCTCTGAACTCTTGTCTTTATGTGTCTTTGTTTGCATGTGTAGTCATCTACTGTCTACATGTGCCTTTAACCACATCTCACTGAGAGGTGGTATCTATAGATAAACATATAATAAGTCAACCTTAGCTGATTGGCACGTACAGCTCTTTTATATAACATATGTTGAATATGGTTTCATTTTGTCTCATCTACAGGGTGATCGGGGAACTCCAGGTCCCAGAGGTCCACCGGTAAGTTTACATTTCAAACTCAGTTAATTCACAATTTAAAGCTACTGTACAAATCTACTCATAAATAAGATTTAAAAAGCCATAGTTACATGTTCTAAGTTTATAACCTGCCTCGTTTATCCACATTTTGCAAACATGACATGACATTGAAATTGCAAATTATACAAAACTCTGCAACAAGCTGAAAAAACACAACAGAGACCAGGGGACACTAAAGAGTGACGCACACAGCTGGGAGACCAGGGGACACTAAAGAGTGACGCACACAGCTGGGAGACCAGGGGACACTAAAGAGTGACGCACACAGCTGGGACCGGAGCGCTTGGTGACGTTCAGGATTATAAAGCTGGTGACGTTCCGATCACATTGTTAAAAATAATCCTAAATGTTGGGTACGTTTCCAGTGACACTCTCCCCTGGTTTCCATTGTGTTTTGAGCTTCATGCAGTGTTTTTTTGCACCTGTCGTCCAGCGTATTATTAGGCATCACATCTCCAAAAAGGAAACCCAGATTACTGCTCCTCAAACCCAAATGATTCCTAAATCTCATTAACCAATCCCTCCCTCTCTCCTCCCTCCCAGGGCCCCCCCGGCTCCTTCGACTTCCTCCTGCTGATGATGGCCGACATCCGTAACGACATCATCGAGCTCCAGGAGAAGGTGTTCGGGGAGCGGAGGGGCATTGCTCCGGATAGCCCAACGCACTCCAGCGGGGAAATGGACTTTGTGGAGTGGGGCTCCGGACAGGGAGACCTCCTGCTGAGCACCTGAACCCCGACATGAGAAACAAAGACTCTTTGGGAGGGAGACTCTGTTGCACTCTGAACTCTGACACAGACAGTACAACTGAGAAGAAGAAGGGACTCTCTGAACCACTTCCTTTTGTTACCTTCTTTAAAGCCTCCGCACCGAAACCGTAGTTTCGAATACACACCAGTGAGTTCTGACTTGGCTCGTTGTCAGCCGGTAACCAGCTGCCCAGACACTTCGAGGGGAAAAAGATGAACGGGGCGTTCAGGTGCCGTGGGAAGAACCTCCGTTTATCAACGTGCTTCACAGTTAAACTGCCACTGCATTACATACAACTAAGACCAGACACTTTTCCTTTTCTGACCACTTTCTCTATCCTTTCATCTCTCTCTTCATACATCCTCACTTCGCCTTGGCCATCACTTTTCATACACACACAGACTCCAAAACCCACAACCCCTTGCGGCTGCTACTCAACACTTTCATTTGAGAGTGAGGGGAGTGTGTGAAGGGAGTGTGTGAGGATTGAGGGGAGTGTGTGTGCAGGACACAGAGCGAGGAAGATGTGTCTTTTTGTCTGAACCACTTCAAACGATGAACTTTATCGTCTGCATCCCTTCCTCTTCCTGAGTCTGCAGCCAATGGGAGCTCTGCTGCAGAAGCCTGAGCTCTGCAGCTCCCCTGAGGCGTCTTCAGTAGCTCATTCAGGAGATATATGAGTATTGAAATCCCAATCCTGTTGGACAAACTCAGAAAAACTCAGAAATGCTTGAAGTATTTCTTTGTATAACTCAAGTTCAAGTATCGTAAAACATTTAGCACAAAGTGTGTTCATATATTTAATTAAAGAGAGAATGTAAATATGTAAGACTTCCAATATGTTGACATTTCAAAGAGTAGAAGCTGCTTCTCAATAAGAGGAAATATGAAATTTGCAGGAATAAAATGACTCTTCCAACCAAAACACAGGCGTGGTGAGCGTGAATATATTCTGAATGATGGCCTGAAGGAAACAGATTCAGAGTGAAGAGGGTTTCACATGTTGTACTGTGAAGCACTCAGGGCTAACTCACTGCTCAATAAAGGTTTTTCTGAATCTAAATTTAAACTGTATACATGTTGATGTTTTATCAATGGTTCGTCCAATAGCAAAGACCTCATCAACACAATTCTCACAAAGAAGGGCCAAAGGTAAGTGCATCAAAAATGGTGTTGTCAAGCTAAGCTAACCTAATGCTGGGGTTGATATGCCTTATGCCCCTATGCCTGAGTTATTCTCAATGTCAGGTGAAAAGCTGGAGCTGAAACTGTTGCTTAATAGAGAATAGACTGGACACAGGGCTTGCCTGCATGTCTTCGTCAAAAGGTCATACATTCTAACATGCAATGACTCTAAAGACCCCTTTTAAAAGCTTTTGTAAGTATTATACATACAAGATACAATACGTCAATTAGTGAGCTTCGATCTGTGGCCAAGATTCAGCTGGAAGAGTGACAGCACCTCAAGAAAAGCCAATTAGGAACCGGCCCAGTTATTCTCTGACCTGTATTGCTGTGACACCAGCTTGTTGATAAAATCCTCATAACTCCTTCAGTATTTGTCAATTAGACCAGCTGCTCTTACGTCTTGAAGGACATTTTAATGTTGGACAAAGAAAGAAAGACAAGATCTGACTATATCTTATCCTGCACCCAGATCATTTTAGACCTTTAATGCCATAAGCAGAACAAGAGACTCATTATAAGAGCAGGGAAATGTTTGAGTGGAAAGTAGATTCACTCCTCTCCTCCACTCTTAAGACCGCTGTGGTGCTAAATCTTGGACAAATAGAGGTTTAAAGCTCATGATTTCCTGCTAACTAATCACATGTTCTCACTCCTGCTCCCTGAAGTGAAGCCTCTCCACCAGCAGAGGGCGCTAAATCACAGTTTATCTCCACTGCATCTGAGGTGAGGAAACCAAAGTACGTTATCACAGCTTAACATGTATAACAACCAGAGATGGGGTCGTTACTAAAAAAAAGTAATACATTACATATTACTTTAAAAAAAAGTAATATATTACACTACTTCGTTACTCTCTACATAAAGTAACTTGATACTTTACTCGTTACTTTACTCGTTAATTTACTCGCAGGGCCGTCCCGCCCCTCTCTACAGGCAGATCACGCAGACTGCGGCGCACCTACAGTGTAAGCGCGCCACAGTTTTGCCTCTGCAAGACTCCACTTGCACCCCAATTACTATTGCAATAAGGAAGACATAACACAAGTCTTTCTTTTTATATGCTCTTTAATAAAATAGGCTACCTGCCTACCACAACAAGCTAACAGTCTGTGAAACGTAGCATTTCAAGAGAAAAACTGTAATAACGGAACAAGTGGGCCATATCAATGTGATGTGACACTGGCAAAATAAACAAATACTTTACAAATAAATAGCCTGTATAAAACAACATCCTCACTCTGGGTTCGGGGCCCTTAGCTATTAGCTTCACCTTAGCATGTGTTCTTTGCAGGTGGATATTGTTTACAGCAGTGGATAACAGCTTCTGGCCTGGACACAGTTTGCACCTCACCGTCACATTCCTATCTATTCTTCGGACGAACTCAAAATAATGGGCATACCTCCACCCCTCGAAAGTTATCGCTGACTCAGCCATGTTTATGCAGCACTGCACGTGGAGATGTGGACGCGCAAGTCGCGCAGATTACGTACATATAAACCTGCGGCGGAAACCCCTCTTGTCTGTCAGTGTGATTATGACTGATTTTATAAAAGTAACGAAGTAACGCGTGTCGGGGCAAATGTTAGTAACTGTAGTGTGATTACTGAATTATAAAAGTAACGCGTTACACTACTCCGTTACCGACAAAAGTAATATTATTACAGTAACCCAACTCTGATAACAACCACCCTCAAAAGTACTCATACTTTCCCGAACACGCAGTGTGAAGTACGTTCATCATCACGGTGGAGCTTCTGCCCCCGGATCATTATCCTCTGGTGAACTATAGCGTGGCTGAGTGTCGTTACAGAGGTGTGAGGAGCAGAGGTCAGAGGTCAGAGGTCAAATGAACAGCTGGAGGGATGATTATAGACCACAGGCTGTCAGAGGGCCTGTCACAGCTCGAAGTCTGAAGAATAACACACACACACACACACACACACACACACACACCATGTGATCTGTTCACCCTGTCTGGCCTTTCTCTCAGATCCTGCAGATCTCAGTCAATCCCGGCTACTGTGTGTGTGTGTGTGTGTGTGTGTGTGTGTGTGTGTGTGTGTGCGTGCGTGCGTGCGTGCGTGCGTGCGTGCGTTTGTGTGTGTGTGTGTGTGTGTGTGTGTGTGTGTGTGTGTGTGTGTGTGTGTGTGTGTGTGTGTGTGTGTGCGTTCCTTGACAGCTCGTCTCACCTGAGGCCCCGCCCCCTGCCGTGCGGTCACTGCTTCGTTGCCGGGGCGACCATGCAGGATCAGGAATAACAACATGAAACACATCAGAAGCAGCATGTCAGGCGGGGGGGTTATTATCTCACTTCCTCACCTCCACCTGTCAGAAGGAGGTCGGCAAAGGTCACGGAGAGGAAAAGGGTTCACACACACTACATCTGTCACCTCGAGGATAAACAACAGGAATCTGAAAAGCCGACAATAAAAAAAAGTGAAAAAAACGACAGTCGCAAAAAGTGAAAAAAAACAGAGCAACAAAGTGAAAAAGATGACATCTCTTCCAACTTGCTGCAGAACAGAGTGAGGGTCGAGTCTGAAACTAGACTTGAGTCACATCAGCTCCATTTACAACATTTAACCAGTGGTGTAAAGTAACTCAGTACATTTACTCAAGTACAAATTTGAGGTACTTGTACTTTACTTGAGTATTTACATTGTATGCTACTTTCTACTTCTACTCCACTACAGTTCAGAGGTAAATGGTGTACTTTTCTCCACTACATGTATTTAATCCCTTTAGTTACTTCACAGATCTGGATGAATGATGTGAAATATAATCAAGTGTTAAATCAGACTTTAGTTCCACCTGGAGTAAATCACAAGCTACCCTGCAGTATACAAAGTCATTCAAACTAGCTGCACCTTTACCAGCTTTGAGAACACTTTCATGATCAATCATTATAAAACATATCATATATATTATTCTGAAATGGACCAATCTGCACAATGACTACTTTTACTGTCGCTACTTTACTATATTTTGATGATAATACTTTTCTACTTCTACTTGAGGAACATTTTGAATGCAGGACTTTTACTGTAACAGAGTATTCCTACACTCTGGTACTCTACTTTTACTCAAGTACAACATCTGAGTACTTCTACTTTTACTCGTACTACTCGAGTAACTTAATAAATGTATTGGAGTACAAAGTAGCATGAAATGGAAGTACTCAAGAAAAGTACAAGTACCTCAACATTGTACTTAAGTAAGTACATTACATTACACCACTGATTTCTTGTTATCATTTCTCATACTGTATAAGAAAGGTATATGTGCTCCATTTACTTTTTTACTCACAATACACAAACAATAGCCTCTTGATTACCAGTAAGTAATAATGTGTGAAAATCTGTCAGAAACAACCTGATAAATATTTAAGATCGGCCAAATTGTAAGTCCAAATCAGAAAATGTACATAAAAAAAATACAGTGTTATAAAAAACACACTTACTCAATGTACAATGTATACCTATTTATTGAGATCCGTGCCAAATGAAATTCCAGCCGTGTGATTGGACGGTGATGATGGTTGTGTAACTGCTGGCATCTTCAGATCGGAATAAAGATACAGTAGATAATATTTGGCCAGATGTTTCCGAGTATGAGAGGAATGTCCTCACTGGCACACTGTGGCCATTCATAAAAACACCTCACGAGTGTGTGTGTGTGTGTGTGTGTGTGTGTGTGTGGTGTGTGTGCGTGTGCGTGCGCACGCGTGCGTGCGTGCGTGCGTGCGTGCGTGTGTGCGTATGCGTGTGCGCGCGCGTGTGTGTGTGTGTGTGTGTGTGTGTGTGTGTGTGGGGGGGGGGGGGGAAGAAGCTTATGAAAGTAGTCTGTGTGCATGTCTGTATGTGGGATTGTGTGGTTTGGAAGCAAAAGTGTATGTTCAGGTAATTTTATTCAGTTTTATATATCAGTATAGTGTCTCTACTTTAAAGAGTCCTCTCCTGCTGATGTTCAGGTGTATATCAGTATGTAGTGTCTCTACTTTAAAGAGTCCTCTCCTGCTGATGTTCAGGTGTATATCAGTATGTAGTGTCTCTACTTTAAAGTCCTCTCCTGCTGATGTTCAGGTGTATATCAGTATGTAGTGTCTCTACTTTAAAGAGTCCTCTCCTGCTGATGTTCAGGTGTATATCAGTATGTAGTGTCTCTACTTTAAAGAGTCCTCTCCTGCTGATGTTCAGGAGTATATCAGTATGTAGTGTCTCTACTTTAAAGAGTCCTCTCCTGCTGATGTTCAGGTGTATATCAGTATGTAGTGTCTCTACTTTAAAGAGTCCTCTCCTGCTGATGTTCAGGTGTATATCAGTATGTAGTGTCTCTACTTTAAAGAGTCCTCTAAACCCCCAAAAGCAGAATAGGGCCTCTTTAAAAGGCTTAATAGCTAATCCATTATAGTAAATTCATTTGAAGATATTCAGCTCAACACGATGAAGACCTGTAGCCTCTGGAAGTTTATTTCTCACCTCCTTATGTAAGCCTTAAAGCCTTTCTCATTTTCGGTTTCCGCTCTGCAACCAAAACAAAATGTTGGCATCTTTCTAGAAGCTTCTGGAAGCTAAGTGCAATGGCCTTTAAAACATTGATATGTGCAGCTTTAAGGGCAAGGGCTCGTGGTTTTAATAATGAATAAAATGTGCACCCATTACTTTTTGGATTTAGCTAATATTTGCATTACTTCAAAAAACACAAAGGCCTTTTTCTTGAATTTAAAAAGCCCATCCGCAGTAGTTTGTATTCGTCAGTATGGTATTAAAACCAGATTAACAAGTAGTCCAATTCACTGCCAAGTTTGCAGGTTTATTTCCTGTGTGACTGATTGCTGTGCAGAGAAGCTCCAAAATGTCAGTCAAACACATACATTAGGTATCTGTTTACGTCTGTCGTTGAGAATTTCTATGCCTCCAAGCGTGTAAAAAAGGAGAAACAGCATGTTGTAAAAGTGGAGGTCAGGAGGTCGAAGAGTTGAAGCTGTTGTCCTCACGCGAGAAAAAAATCTTCTTCTTCTTGTTTCCATGTTTTTACAGAGTGCAAGAGACTCGATTATTTGCGCAATTAAGCACTTTTTACATGTTGTGTTTTCACACTGAGCCTCACTCAGATTGCATGACAGGGATTTGCAAAGAAACACATTTTAAAGACAGTGTCCTGTGCATCCGATTAACTATATTTCAAGGGATCGGTGTATCTAAAAGACCTCATTTTATTGTATTTACTTGCACTATTATCTGTTTTATCGTGTTGCACTGTTGCCTGTGACCTCAGATTTTCTTTGTCATAACTGCACTGTAGCTGCTGTACAAATGACACTGTTCTCTCCGACAGACAGGCTGTGAACCCGCTCGTCCGGTTCTTCTCCCTCTTGGCTCTCGTGTGCATGCGAGCAGCTTGTAAATGACAGAGGAAGCCGAGGTGTATGAGACAAAGCGCCCGAGGCCCGGGGAGTTTACACAACGCGCTAACATTAATCCGCCCTCTCAGATTCTTCTATTCAATTCTGCCATAACAATGTCAATCAAGTGCAACTTCCCTGTGAAGCAAAGAAAAAGTGTTTGATATGCATTATTTACACGTGGGATATTGTGTCAGTGTGAAGTCTGCCAAGAGGAGGCAAAACTGTGGACAATCCGATCATAAGCGTGTCCTAAACATGGGATATGAATCACTCTGAGGACATGTGGAAATGGAGAGCTCTTTTGCAGACTTGGCTTTAAGCTTTTTACATGTTGTGGTTTCACACTGAGCTTCACTCAGATTGCATGTGAGGGATTTGCAAAGAAACTCATTTTAAAGACAGTTTTCCTGCATCATAATGAGCCATACTTCAAGGGATCAGTGTTTCTAAAAGATCTCATTTTATTGTATGCACTATTTTGTCTGTTTTATTGTGTTGCACTGTTGGAGGAGCCTCAGATTTTCAGCTATGTACAATGACAATAAAAGCCTTGAATCTTGAATCATGCACTGACTTCTCAAACTGCAGGGCCACAGATACTGAACATGGGATTGGTTTCATGCTTTTCGACACAGCTAATAAGTCCATTACTCATCAGACAAGCTGTGATTCTCAGGCCTCTTAGCAGCTCCATTATAAACAGAATGACAGAAGTCGGTACAATCGGAAGAAGAGGGTGTGCCCAGAGACTGAAAGAGGAACAGGCTTCAGAGAGTAAACGAGGGTGCTTAGCACTCAGCCTCAGGCACGTAGCTCAGATTTAAGAATGAGTTAGCGTGTCAAGATAGCGTGTCTCGCTCGCTCAGACCACGCCTGCACCTGTCAGGTGTTTCGTGGCATGCCTGTGTTTCGTGCAGGAGATCATGTGTGTACGTGCTGCATGTTATATAGTAAGACATGTCTAATATTCCTCTGTTCTCCCTCTCCTGGATGCACGCAGCTGCATACCTTTGAGGTGATGGACACCTGCAGGAAGTAGTGGAGTACAAATACTTTGTTGCTGTTCTTAAGTACATTTTTCTGGTATCAGTACTTTACTCCACTACTTATTTTTCTGACGACTTATTACTTTTACTTCTTACACTTTGAACACAAATACCTGTACTTCCTACTTCTTACATTTTTCCAAACAGGCTGTTTACTTTAGTTTGAATCTGTGTTTGGTGGCGTGATCATTATTATTTAGAACAGGGGTCACCAACCTTTTTTAGGATGAGAGCTACTTTCACAAAATAAAACAAGTCGGGGGCTACTTTTACTCCTCTGTTTTTTCTTTTTTTTTCAGTGTATATATATTTAGCACATTTTAACATTATTATATGCTGACCTTTAACCTTTGTGTGCTGTTTGGGTCTGTGGGACCCGTTTGCAGTGTTTACTAAAAAATGTATTCAATTTAATTATTTGAACCTGCTTTATTTGGGGGGAGACCTCACATCCTGGAAGATTTATTTTAAATGTTGGAGTGAAATGCATCAATCTGGAGCACTTTGAGCACAACATGAATTTATGGATACAGCTCTCAACACTCAGATGAAAGGGAGCTGTATACTTTTCAATAATCCAAACATCTTTAGAATATGATCACAACCAATAACAAATCATTTAAACGTGTTTATTCTTATCTTATGTTACCTAGTTAGCATCTTTCTTTTTATGCATATTTTACTAATCACTCCCCTTTTAAACTGTTTTTTTTTTTGTTACTGTCCTATAGTACACACTGGAATGATTCTTACTTTATCTATATTAAATAGATAAAGGTGTGCTCTCTCTCTCTCTCTCCTCTCTCTCTCTCTCTCTCTCTCTCTCTCTCTCTCTCTCTCTCTCTCTCTCTCTGTGCTCCTCCGTGGCGATGACGGCTTGCGTTAAAAAATTATAATAAACATATTTGTAAAGTGGGGGGACACAAACGGGATTTCGAAAAGTGGGGGGGACATGTCCCCCCTGTCCCCAGTGGAAATTACGCCATGCGTGTGTGTGCGTCAAGTGCAATAAATATATGCAAGTTGCAACACACACACAGTAAACTCTGGCCCTCATGTGCTGTATAGGCTGGCACGGCTAGGCTGTTCAATGGGGCTGATGTGTTGTGTAGAATCTGCCAGAAGGAAAGGTCACACTCCTTATGAAGCGGTGAGGTGCCACATTGCTTTTCTTCCAGACTGCAACGCTGGTCCCGCAAATCAAGCAAGAACGTGATTGGTCGATATTCATTGTGGGGTGGGGGGAGGAGGGGTGTTAGATAGATATAGAGTTGTAGTAAGTAGATAGAGTTCGCTATGATTGAGGTTTCGTTTATGCATAGGGTTGATTCTTTTAATTACATTTCCTTTTTTGTAAAGGATGTGTGTGCTTTTGCTCTGCTTCACCCCAGAGATTGATGAAGAGTTTCTGCGGTGACTTCCATGCTGACACATTTGATCTGGTTAAATAAACTTTAAGGTTTTCTGCGCCTGTGGCTTTGATTCTCAGACAGAGACTGTTCCAACCTGCACTTATTGAGCAATGTTGCGTTTTTCTAGGTCATGAATTTCACACTACATAATTCATGAATTGAAATTATAACCTGTAGTAACATGCATGTCACAACTTCAGCTGACCCCTGACATGCAGGTAATGAAAACGCCTCAGATGCCTCCTGCTGTAAATATACTTTTTAAAACTTCAAGCATTGATTTTTGTTGTTATAAGGTACGTTTTGGTTTAGAAAGAGCAGTGCAAATCATTTAATACATTGTAAAAAAGTGCACGATTTAGACAAAAGGCTATTTTTCAACGTCAAGGTTTGTTATTAAAGGAAGTAAAAGCACCAGAGACATACAGTATATGTTCAAAAGCAACTTTAAGCATTGATTTGTGTTGTTATAAGGCATGTTTAGTTTAGAAAGAGCAGTGCAAATATAACAAAAGGCTATTTTTCAAGGTCAAGGTCAAGGTAGTAAAAGCAGTAGAGACATAAAAACATCAAGCAGGACATACAGTATATGTTCAAAGGCAGCTGCAAAATGTAGTTTCGTCCTGACTTGTCTTTATTTATCGTCCATTATTCGAACTGGTATAGTAAAAGATATATACATGTTATTTTGTCTGGTGGAAATTCTAACTATATTCCCCTCTCTTGAACCTCTGAATTACCACGCTGAATCTTTTTATAATTTAACAAATGTACTTTCTTTGGAGCCAAACCATGATCTTTCCCTAAACCTTAAACCAGAAACACACTCTCACTTTGATAGTGGAATTTCCTGCTTTGGAAAAACAACTCGGAAAAAAATTATTCAATTAGAGTTTGGAAACGAAAGAGCAGACAGCAGTAGCATCAGAGAGTTATCCACCATGACAGAGGTCTGGCTGCAGAGATGCACAGCTCAGATTGCTGATTAGTAAACAGAGTAATGGACATATTTGGTTTATATTTTGGACTGGTTTCCCAGCTAGCGGGGAACGTTCTCACAACTTTGGCTAACGTTACCTACAGGTTCTAATAATGTTTTAAAGAAACGTTTTAATCTGATGTTCAAAGAACCTTTTTAGGATGTTTATTATTTCAAATAATGTTCCTATAAGGTTTGAGGTTAACTAAGACATAACGTTTTAACTGCAACATTCAGAAAATGTTTTCAGGATGTTATTGAGGCCTGAGATGACAGAAAGTGTTTTATAAAACGTTCCTTTAATGTGATATGTGAACAAAGGTGGAACGTTTTGCCTGCAACATTCTAAGGATGTGTTTTGGACGTTGTTGGGGGAACACATTAAAGATGTTCTTTATAAAACGTTCCCTCAATGTTACACGATAACAAAAGAAGAACATTCTCCAAGAAACATTCGGATGATGTTTTCAGGAGGTTATTCTTTTTTTATAAAACATTCCTGTGATGGCAAATATTAACACGGTCATGGTCAACGTCAGATTTATTTCTAGAGCGCTTTAAAAAACAAACTTGTTGCATTTGTTTGAAAAGGATGTTTTAAAAAAAATCTGATGTCAGCATATTTTCCTTTTGAGAAAAACATAAATTATAATTTTAATTCATGATAAGCTGTGAGCAGATATTGAGTTAGGCATGTGTGAGTTCCCAGCTAGACATTTTTGTTACCATTCATTGTTCTGTTTTCAGCTGGACGTTTTATTTTGGTTCCCAGAATGTTCTTCTGAAAGGGAGGATAAGGTTCTCTAAAAACATTCTTGAAATGCTTGGTGATAACCTTCTTAAGATGTTTTTGATAACCTTCTTAAGATGTTTTTGATAACATTGTTAGAACATTATGCCCTACTGTTCTTAAAACGTTTTCAGCGGGACGTTTTAGTTTGGTTCCCAGAATGTTCTTCTGAAAGGTAGGATAACGTTAAGACGTTCGATAATGTCCGTCAGAAACTACGGAACCTGGGGATTCGGTATGGCATGCTATTACCGGCTCGGCTCCTGGCAACCTACAAGGACAAGTCGCACACTTTTGAGAACCCGTCTGCTGTGGAAGACTTCATCAAGCAGATTACAAGAGAGGAGGAACAGGCTGAGCAACGTAACCTGTGGCTGCGCCCGGCTAAAAGGCTAACATGTGCTAACTATGTGCAGGTATCATGACATATTTTCTTTAAGTATATGCGGTCGGGCATCTTGGCTATGTCAGGACATATCGAGCTACTTGAAGTTTGCAACTGATGTCTGACGGTGACCAAATGTTTTGTTTGTATGTTCTAGTCGTCACGAGTGTTTTCTATAATGTTGAGGTCTGTTACCACACATGAGTCGCTAACTACGTTAGCCCTGACATAGCTTTTATTTCTGGGTTGTTTTTATTTTATTTTATTTTATTTGATGTATTCACACCATACGTCTCAGTATCTAGCCATGGCGTATTTAAGTTAAAAGTTTGAAAGCAATAGCTTTAAATGAGGCTGAGTCAATAAGTTATAGAGAGGCCAGCTCTTATGGGGATTGCTGATTTAAGTTTCATCTGGCTCTGATAATTAGCTATTCAGCTACATTTGTGTTAAGCCCTGATGGTTGGTTAACAAAACGGGTGAGTGTCGTTTTATGACAAGGGTGGAGCCTTCAGTTTAAAATTGAAGAATGAACGCATCTTTTCATTTCATTTAGATACTTTTACAATCTTGAATTTTTTCGACATAACATTTGTTGGCTCCTCCTGAGCTCACTACCCATTAGATATGTATGGTGAATCCACTTTAGGTGGGATTTCTTACGTTTACATGGCGGTTAGTAAGGTAAAACAAAGGTTAGGTATAGAAGTATAGTCGAGCTGAAGCACGTTCTGTAAGAGTACAGTGACTGTCAGCCATAAGAAGAAGTGTCAACATGAGGAGGGGGGTAAAGGTCCACAGGTTTGGATGTGGTTTGGAACATCCGTGTTATGTTTCTTAATGTTTTTTAAATGTATTTCTTTTTTTATGTACATGTGGGTAACCTAATCTGTGTCAAAAGTCATGTCGCAGGGGGTGGAGGTTAAGTTTACTTCCTGGAATTGCAGAGGCCTGCAAAAACTTAAAAAAATTAAACAGGTTATGAATAGAGTTAAAAGTCTGCAATCTAAAATAGTTTTTTTGCAGGAGACGCATTTACTGCCAAAGGATGATATTAGAATTAGGAGGAGGTGGGCGGGATGTGTGTATTCAGCAACATGTTCTACTCAGGCTAGGGGTGTTATGGCGCTAATTCATAAATCAGTACCATTTCAGGTAACAAATCTAATCAAGGACAAGGCTGGTAGATGCTTAATTGTTCAGGGTACTCTACTAACAGAGAACTTGAATTTAGTTAATGTATATGCCCCCAATAATGATGATCCGAAGTTTTTTAGGGACCTGTTTTATACGCTTTCAACATTTACTGCTAATTACATCATAGCAGGGGATTTTAATTGTGTATTGGATCCAACAAAGGATCGGTTAGGGGCATAGATGAATCACACACCAAAAGCAGGGAAGTACTTAGTATTATGAAAGATTTAAATTTAAAGGACATCTGGAGAGAATTAAAACCTGATGCTGTAGAGCATTCTTGCTATTCTGCTTCTTACAAATCTTATTCCCGTATTGATTACTTTTTGATATCAGCAAATTTCAAACTCACTGCTTTATGTAGACTCAAGGCTGGTGAGAGATCCTTCTAAATGGCGTTTTCAACTAAAATGGTTGCAAGACTCAGATTTTGTCACGTATCTTGGCAAACAAATTGATTTATATTTTGAGACAAATACATCGGAAACATCAGCATCTATAAGATGGGAAGCTTTTAAAGCATTTATTAGAGGCCAAATGATCAACTACACAAGCTCTAAATCCAAAAAAGCTCGTCAGAAAATGACAATGTTGGAATCAAAAATAAAAACCCTGGAGAGTGAGGCCTTTCAGAAACCCTGCCCTAAACAAGAACTGCTAGTACTGAGGTCACAGTATAATGAATTATCAGCTTCTAAAGCAGTGGCAAGTCTAATAAGACTCAAACAAACATTTTACGATCAAGGAGAGAAACCTGGAAAGATATTAGCGTGGCGCATTAAACAATTACAAATTGAAAGATCTATTACGTCAATACAGAATAACAAGGGAGATAATATAGTTGATCCTTTAGAAATAAATGAGGCTTTTAAAAATGTCTATGAAAAACTATACGACTGACATAAATTCAGATCTGACGCGTCAAAGTAACTTCTTAGACTCTCTCAATATACCGAGTATCCCAGCAGAAATCAGACCTAGTTTGGAAGGGGAATTATCACTAGAAGAGATCTCTAATGCAATTGATAACATGAAATCTGGGAAAGCTGCAGGACCAGATGGCTTACCCATAGATATCTACAAAAAGTTCAAATTTAAAATACAATCTCCCCTCTTAAATATGTTGTTAGAATCTTTTAAAAATGAAGTCCTTCCGCCATCACTGAGAGAAGCCTTGATTACATTGTTACCAAAACCAGGGAAACCCTGCAATAGATGCAAAAATCTAAGACCAATAAGCCTTCTTAACTCGGATGTAAAGGTGTTATGTAAAATCCTTGCGAAAAGGCTGGAAGGCCTGCTCCCAGGGATAATTAAGGAAGATCAGAATGGGTTTATTAAGGGTCGCCAAGGGTTTCATAATGTCAGGAGGGTACTGAACATTCTGCATAGTCAAAATGAAATGCCAGATACTGCTCTTTTGTCGTTAGATGCCGAGAAGGCATTCGATAGGGTCGAATGGCCATATCTTTTTGATATCCTCAAACGCTTTGGATGTGGTAACAATTTTTGTAAATGGGTTAAATTGTTATACAATACCCTGTGGCAGAAATACTTACAAATAATACAACCTCAAAACCAATTAAGATCCACAAGGGATGCCGTCAGGAGTGTCCTCTATCACCACTTCTGTTTATAATGGCAATAGAACCGCTGGCATCTGGTATAACTATAGGTCAAACGGACCACCGTTTAGCTTTATATGCTGATGACGTCATCGTGTTTCTCAGGGACTTGGAGAGATCAATTCCAGTATTATTAGAAGTGATAGAAACATTTGGTGAATTTTCTGGTTACAAAATGAATCATTCCAAATCTTCCATATTGTTATTAAACTCCAAAGAGAGAAGTAGTCCGACTGCATCAGTCTCCCAGTTTAAAGTTGCGGAGCATTTTACATATTTGGGTGTAAAAATAGTGCCCAATGTAACAGATGTGGTGAATTCTAATTACGATCCTATTATGGAATCAATTACAAGCACAATTGATAGATGGAAGCCTTTGCCGATCTCTTTAATTGGGAGAATTAATATATTAAAAATGAACATACTCCCCAAGTTGCTGTATCTATTCCAAAACATCCCCCTGCCTCCTCCTCCAAACCTATTTTCAAAGGAAATTATTTTTGAATTTTCTGTGGAACAACAAACGAGCCCGCCTGCGCTTGGCCCTCCTGTATATGCCCTATGATAGAGGGGGCCTTGTGTGTCCTAATCCTCTCTGGTACTACTGGGCAACTCAGTTAAGGACCATTATGTTTTATTTTACAAACGACAACCCCCCGGTCTGGAGAGAGATGGAGACCCAATGTTTAGAGTTACCTCTTCCCATGTATTTGTACTCAACTAATGTGAAGAAACTTGAAGAAAAAAAACACTAACCCTATTACTAGGAACATGATCAGAGTCTGGCATGATGTGAGGAAGTACTTGGGCGAACCTCTCTCTCTCACGTTTTAGTCCAATTTGGGGAAATTATGACTTCATTCCAGGCAGAGCTGATAATGGGTTTGAGATTTGGTCAGATAAGGGGGTACAGACAATTCAAGATCTATATAGGCTCAATGATGATAATCTGATGTCGTTTGAGGAGCTTGCAATTAAGCACAACATTTCACGGAAACATTTTTTCAATTTCTTACAAATTAGAAGCTATATTGGAGCAAACCAAAAACAATTATTAACTATACCTCCATACTCACCTCTAGAGAAAATAATGTTAAAGGACTGTAGGGGAAAAAACTAATTTCTGCACTTTACAACTTGCTTATATCTGGCTCCCCTGAGTCATCCGAAGCTAAACTTAGGAATTGGAGGGAGGATTTGCAGGAAGACATTTCGATTGATGAGTGGGAAGGTGCCTGTAAGAAAGCTCAATCACAAACAGCGAATACCCGTCTTAAGCTCTTACAATATAACTGGCTGATGCGTACATATATTACCCCAGAAAAGCTAAACAAATGTAATGGTAATATCCCGGACTTATGTTTTAAATGTGGACAATCTAAGGGAACATTCTTTCATTGTGTTTGGGAGTGTACCAAGATAAAAACGTTTTGGGAAGATGTCAAATGTATGATAGAAGAGATTTTATCATTGCAGTTAATCATGGAGCCCAAGTCTTTTTTGTTAGGGTGTTACCCAAAAGAACACAACATAAGGAAGAGAGAACAAATCTTTTTAAATGTATGTCTGCTGCAGGCAAAACGCATGATAGCACTTTCATGGAATAATGTTAACAATCCAAGTATTGGCAAATGGCTAAAAGAACTGTCTGCATGTGTCTCATTGGAGAAAATAACCTATTCAATTAAAGGAAAACAAGAACTATTTAAAAAAGTATGGGGCCCTTTCCTTAACTATCTGGAACATGTGGATCTAGAGAGTACTCTGGGTCAGCAAATTGGAGATGATTAATGTTCCTCTGCTGGGAGAAGGATAAAAGCCTTATCTTTCATGTTTGTATATTTCCTTACTTAGCCTACCCACGTGTTTGTGAAGTTAATTTTAATTATTTATTTTATTTATGTGACTTGTAATGTACTTTAATTTGGTATGTCTTGTGGATGTTTGTGTACTGTCTTATATATTGTCTATATATGCTTAAACAATAAAGAAAGTGTTTAAAATAAAAAAAGAAGGTTATCAAAAACATCTTAAGAAAGTTATCACCAAACCTTTTAAGAATGTTTTTAGAGAACGTTATCCTACCTTTCAGAAGAACATTCTGGGAACCAAAAGAAAACTTCCCGCTGAAAACATTCCTAGAACAGTGAATGGTAACATTCTCAGAATGTTTTTAGAACCAAACATTTCTAGCTGGGTGCCTTCGTTGGTAAGGTTTAAGCATTCACACATAATGCCTAATAATATATATATTTTTCTTTATTTTTTTTTGTTCTTTTTAACTTCTGAATGCTATTTAATTTCTATTTCAGAAATATTTTTGGACTGTTTATTGCTATTGTCTTCATTTCTCTTATGTACATTGCCTTGTTTGTTATGCTGCTGCAACGCAAACATTTCCCAAATTGGGATCAATAAAGTATCTATCTATCTATCTATCTATCTATCTATCTATCTATCTATCGATCTATCTATCTATCTATCTATCTATCTATCTATCTATCCATCGATCTATCTATCTATCTATCTATCGATCGATCTATCGATCGATCTATCTATCTATCTATCGATCGATCTATCTATCTATCTATCTATCCATCCATATATCTATCTATCTATCTATCGATCGATCTATCTATCTATCTATCTATCTATCTATCGATCGATCGATCTATCTATCTATCTATCCATCCATCCATCTATCTATCTATCGATCGATCGATCTATCTATCTATCTATCTATCTATCTATCTATCTAAAATGCCAGCTTTATGTAACATTACATTTCATATAGCAGTCACTGTTAGCCAATCAGAGGCTCTGTAGGCAGGTCATGCCAGGTCACGCTATCACTTTGTTTTGTTGCAGAAAGAGTGTTTTTTGGGGCAATGGGACTCATGGGAATTCATTTGGAGAATAAAGGACTGTCAGACAAACTGGTTTTCGGTCCGTTGGGACATTTCTCTGGAGTCGAAGGCCTTTCAAACTGTGGCATGGCACCATAAGCATTCTGTTTTAAGTGTTATACCATGTAATGCATATTGAATGACATTTATTATCCAATTGCACAATGATATCAGTGTTTATGTGCACCTGATGTAATCAGTTCTCAGCATGTAATTTCCCTGTCAACCACATAATAGCAGCATTTGACACAGGCCTGTTTTATGATTTAAGAAAATAAAAACATTGCACTAATATGACGTGTGTTCCTGCAGACTTCACATTCTTCAAAACAAATGCAAGTTGTAACGTATCCTGTCAAAAGAGTTCGGTTTTGCAACGGCAGTTAATCTCCTCCGTTTGCCTCCCACTTACCTGTTGTGTGGAGTTTAGGACTTGATAATTGGAGAATCGGGAACCAAACCGCGGATAGATAACTCTGAAGGCATGCCAACGATCCAATAAATCAACCTCTGACACTCCGAGTGTTCACGTTTACTCGTGTTTGTCTTTATCTCAGTACAAATCACTCTGATAGTCAAGGTTGATAAATGCTAAGCCGTAGAAATGGACTGCAGAGCATTCGAAAGTGTTGTTTTTGGCCGCGGCAGATCCAGTTTTCTGGCATGATAGTGGTTTCTGTGATAGTGGAATTTCCAAGTGGCCTGCTTTGGAAAACAAGCTGATGATTGAATTAGAGCTTGAAAAACAAATGTGCAGACAGCGTTAGGAAATGATTACCAACATAAAAAAGGTCTTGCTTAGCTGCCTGGAACTGGCTGTATAGTCAGAATCAGATTCAGAATCAGAATCAGACGGAGAGGACTCTTTAAAGTAGAGTCACTACATACTGATATACACCTGAACATCAGCAGGAGAGGACTCTTTAAAGTAGAGACACTACATACTGATATACACCTGAACATCAGCAGGAGAGGACTCTTTAAAGTAGAGACACTACATACTGATATACACCTGAACATCAGCAGGAGAGGACTCTTTAAAGTAGAGACACTACATACTGATATCTCTCTAGGTCGTCCTCAGACGAGCCCTCCATCGTCGCTTCCAGTCATCCCGGTTCTCCATACATCTAGCCAGTTCATTGGTACTTTGTGCTCCTGCGTCATTCTTTAGTACGTCCACGTATGTTGGTGTGGGACGTCCTCGTGACCGATGCCCGTGTGTTGGTTCCCACAGCACCAATTTGCTGGCTGGCAGCTCTTGATGCCTTTGGCAATGTCCTGCTAGTCTCATTCTCCTGGCTGCAATTTTCTCGCTCACCCTTGGTATTCCCTCGTACAGGATCTTGTTGGTTACATGTACACTCTTGCTGATGTTAAGTACTGCTCGCAACATTCTGGTGTAGAATCCGTCTAGAGACTTTTGCAGGGTTGGCTTCAGGGCCCAGCATTCACTGCCATAGAGGAGAACAGACTCTACCGTTGCGTAGAAGAAGCTGAGTTTAATTTGACGGGGGAGGTTGGAGTTCCATACACTGGTCATGCCGTTCAGGGCCCTCCATGCAAGTGCCTTCCTCACCTTAAGATCTTGCTCGGTTGAGTTGACCCATGAGCCCAGGTACTTGAAGTCCTTGACTTCTTTAAGCACAGTGCCTTCTGCTGTTGTCAGAGGAGATATACACCTGAACATCAGCAGGAGAGGAGTCTTTAAAGTAGAGACACTACATACTGATATACACCTGAACATCAGCAGGAGAGGACTCTTTAAAGTAGAGACACTACATACTGATATACACCTGAACATCAGCAGGAGAGGACTCTTTAAAGTAGAGACACTACATACTGATTACACCTGAACATCAGCAGGAGAGGACTCTTTAAAGTAGAGACACTACATACTGATATACACCTGAACATCAGCAGGAGAGGACTCTTTAAAGTAGAGACACTACATACTGATATACACCTGAACATCAGCAGGAGAGGACTCTTTAAAGTAGAGACACTACATACTGATATACACCTGAACATCAGCAGGAGAGGACTCTTTAAAGTAGAGACACTACATACTGATATACACCTGAACATCAGCAGGAGAGGACTCTTTAAAGTAGAGACACTACATACTGATATACACCTGAACATCAGCAGGAGAGGACTCTTTAAAGTAGAGACACTACATACTGATATACACCTGGACATCAGCAGGAGAGGACTCTTTAAATTAGAGACACTACATACTGATATACAACTGAAGATTACAGAATCTGAGTAATACAGCTGACTCCTTCTCTAAGAATGCAATACACTTTAATAAATTACCGAATCTGTTATTTTTCCCTTTAGGCATTGGTTGCATGTGAAAAGCAACTTGCAGAGACTTGACCCCTGCTTGATGAAGGCGCTCCTTCAGTGAATTAATCAAGTTTAGTGTTCATCACGCACCTCACTGACACAATAATTAAAACATAACTAGAAATATATCACAGTGTTGCATGAAGAGCCAAAATGAATAACAAACGCAAACGTATCAGTGTCAACGTCAACAAACGAGATACCCCTCTTACGTTTTTATCTGAATCAATACAAATGAAAACCACAATATGAATCCAAACTATCAAATGGTTTCCAGTCAGATGCTAGGCACTGTTTTAATTAAATAAGACACTTTTATATATGTGTAATAATTTTAAAGTTATGCTTGTTGTAGCGACTTCATGAAACAAACACAGTCAACGAGAGGCTATCAAAAAATGACTTGCTGAGATAAAAAATGCGGTCAATAAATAAATACAGCGACCCTGTCACCCTCTCTTCCACACACACACACACACACACACACACACACACACACACACAACACATAGATAGAGATAGGGATAAACACTGACAGGTATTGAACATACACACATAGTCAATATCTATCTATACTGTACATGCATTTATTGGTAAAAAGACACACACACACACACACACACACACACAGGTGAACAAGTGATTATAATCCCTATTAGTGCAAACCAACTCATTGCGATCACACAATAATATGTTATAATCATACAAACCATTACACATACAACAAGAATATAAACTAGTACAAACGTAATTTGTGTTAAAACTAAATGCATCACTTTCTAAGTTTCATGGCTCCTACACTTACTCGTAATTTCACAATCCATTGCCTGCGAGATAAACGTAATATGTCAGACTCGATGATATTGGGCTATATAAATAAACATTGATTGATTGATTGATGCTTTCTCCATGACTGTTGGGATTGGGTTCAGCACCGATCCAAACACCTGTGGCTTTGGCAGGAATGTACAGGTGCAGGATCTGCAGGTGAAAAACATGTGTAAGTCCTAGAGAGCCAACCTACAAACATTTAACACCATTACCTGTCTGTAGCAGTTCTTCAAAGAAAGGACAATTACAGCTTTCTCATAGCAACACGACCCAATCGGTTTTCTGTCAATTCAGATTTACAAAGCACAACATTTGTGATGAATAATAAGATGAAGCTCCCAGGATAAAGAGTTTAATTTGCAACAATCCAGATGTTTCTAACCAATATCAGTCTCTTTTGATAGCGACATATCCCCTTTATGCATCAGCATACATCTGGATCTTAAAGATATTAGAGAAACAAGCTGCGCAAAGAAACTGTGGATACTTTGGCACCAGGTAAAAACCTCCTGAAAGATAAACTAAAGGAATCTGGAACCCAGAATAGGATGAACGCATTAGCTATAGTTCATTATACTCCTTAAGTTACGAGATAAGCCACATTAATCCTTCTACTCCCCCATTGTTGTCATTACAAAACACAAATTAGATCAGAAAATCCTTTATATTACCTTTTTTTAATAAGAACTGTGCACTACGACATATTGGATGATCCCCCTAGTTCAACCCTAACTCATGTATCTACGTAGCGGTCCCAATCAACGCTCAAGTAATATCACGTCTACTCTAGCTCAAGGAAAAATCAATTTATTGTTTATCAGACAACAAAGAATTAGCACATAGAGCCTAAAAGCCAAAGAAAACATCTATAGCCATTTACATAACATCCCGAAACAGCAGCTAACGCGTCAAAAGCTATTAGCTACAGGTTGTTTGCTAGTTTTTTCCTTAAATTAAAGATGAATGAAGATTACCTCAGCTCTGCATGGCTGTGATTGTCAGTCATATCATCTACTTCTAAAAAGATGCTGTATGAAGCAACTCTAGCTGTCAAATTCATGGTGGCCGTGATCAAACCTCAACTGGTTGGAAAAACAAAAGACACTCTGAGTCAACGTTGTGTGACTCGTAGTTGTGAAACAGAGAAACGTGCGCACAATATTGAATGTAACCTAAATTACACTTGAGTAAAAAACATAAATACTATGGAGATCAGTGCCAGGGTTAATAACACACTGTTGTTTTATTAACAAACGTTAAAGACCCAGCATGCACTGCTCTGTTGTTACCTTAACTATCATCAACAGACATGCTCTACGTTAAATAAAGACAGAAAGAATATGGAACAGCACACATCTGAAACGTCTTAAAACGACCTCTTTGGTGTTGGTCGTTGCAGGAAAACCATTATCATTTAATGGACTGGCAGCACTGACGTCCTTTGATTCAAGCAGTTTATTCAGAAGTGTAAAAGCTGCTGAAATGCCATATTGCCTCGGGCGAATGCTTCAAAGAGACTCGATGACGCGCCACCATGGCCTGTTGATGTTCCCTACTTTCTATGATGGGACTGTAAATCAAAACTCCTTTTAACTGTCTGTCAAACAACTTTACAAGTGGAACGTTTCCGGCCGTTCTCCTCTCTAAACACCTGGTGATCTGCACGCCAACCTGCACATAGAAACACTTTGCATTCACAGAAAGAAAGCAGCCGATCACAGGCAGGTGGTTTCATCCAACGTAAAAACACTGAGGCTTTAATCACATTCTCTTTGGATAAGATCATGGATCAAAAGTCAACCTTATTGTCAATCTTTCAGTTTGTGTGCAGACAGAGATCGAAATACCGTAGAATACAAATATATATGTAAGAGCGAGCTGCTCTTTATTCCTATCAAAGTGGCTCAGTTGCACATAAAGATAATATTATCTTCGAGAATAAGACTACAAGTTTCTTCTTCTGGTGGTTTCTTAGACATCTGTTGGGCTGACGTAGCACACTTGTTTTTCCTTAAAATCCGGCCTCCACAGACTGTAGAAAAATGTAAAGAAAGGATAAGTATATATTCCAAAAAAAGGCTTATGGTGCAATGAAATAGTTTCAAAGGCCCAAGAATGAAGGAAATTGTCCCATTGTAGCAAAATGCTATTTGTCTGCCAGTCCTTTATTCTCCTATTGCCCAAAAAAGCAACTCTCTCTGTAACAAGCAGTATCCGGTCTCTGATCATTTGATGAATAAAGGATCATAACTCTTGATTTGGCTTTTATCACATCTTTTAGGACCATTTGGAAAACAGCTAATTGATTTCTCTTTCCCAATGCAAGTCAATGCAAAAGACTCTTTTAGGGCTCCATTGCGTCAAATGACGGCACAAAGGTTGCTCAGCATTCCGTCTAAACAAGTGACTTTTAAGGATGCAAATATATAACTAAGGTTTGTTGTTTCTTGTTATGAGTGAGGGATCTGTTCCACCATTTTGTAGCCAGGACAGGAAAGAGTCAGGATTTTGTTAAACATGAGGGAGGTAAGATAAGATAAGAAATACTTTATTGATGCCAATTTGGGAAATGTTTGCGTTGCAGCAGCATAAAAAAACAAAGCATTGTATATTAGAGGAATTAATAGACTAGAAATAAACAATCTAAAATGTAAACATCTCAAATAGAAATAAAATAGTGGTAGCAAATATACATGTTGAAATACAAATTTACAATAAAAAATTATAAAGCAGGATATTATATATACATTAAGTGTGTGAGGAAAGGAATATTAAATATTAGAATGAATATGTAAATGTGAAATGTACAGTGTAGCATGTAGTTTGGCAGTAGCAGTGAAATGGGATGTTTGGTTTTCCAACGTGTGGATGCTGAATGGAGCTGGTAAAAAAACAGTGGACCAGTTCTTTACCTTCTCCAAGATAACGGACAGGTCAATGGATTTGGAAATCATGTATTTTGTAGGCCTGGAGTTACTGCTTAGCAGAGGTGGGAAGTAGTGGAGTACAAATACTTGTTACTGTACTTAAGTACATTTTTCTGGTATCAGTACTTTACTCCACGACTTATTTTTCTGACGACTTATTACTTTGACTTCTTACAGTTTGAACCCAAATACCTGTACTTTCTACTTCTTACATTTTGAACACAAATACCTGTACTTTCTACTTCTTACATTTTCCAAACAGGCTGGTTCCTTTAGTTTGAATGTGTGTTTGGTGGCGTGATCATTATTATTTAGAGTCATTGCGTGCCTATTGATTTGAACACAATCCGTGTATCCATCATTTCCTGGTCTTCTCTAAAGAAGAGGGACCAATGAAAACGTTGTCATGTTGCCGTTGTTCAGCATGGAAACATTCATTAGCTAACAATGACATTATTGTTCTATTAATATAAAGGGAGGTCAGGTACTCTTTAAAACAGATGGTAGTTATGGGTACTTTTTACTTAAGTACATTTCAAAGCCCATACTTCTTTGCTTTTACTGAAGTTTAGTCAGTATTTTCAAACATGAGTATCTGTACTTCTACTTGAGTAAAGGATGTGTGTACTTTTACCATCTCTGCGTGCTTAGAGTATTTCCTGTTGAGAGTTAGCTATGTTTACATTCTTGGCAGTAAGTTGGGCATGACGTCTCCCAAGTGAGGGATAATGTGCAGCGACTTGGTCATTATGGGGAAAAGAACACCCGACAGGCTGATCAGGAGCCCGACGCAAAGCGGAGGGATCTAGATCTGACGCGAAGCGGAGGGATCTAGATCTGCGTGCAGATCTAGATCCCTCCGCTTCGCGTCGGGCTCCTGATCAGCCTGTCGGGTGTTCTTTTCCCCATAATGACCAAGTCGCTGCACATTATCCCGCTTATTACATGGCCACATTCTCAACAAAGTAACGATATGACTCCCAATATTAATTGAAATGCTTTTATAGATTTAGAAAATGTTTTTATTGATTTAAAAAATAGTACGCTATTATTTATTTAAAATGACATGCATCCGCTAAGAAAAATAGTCCGTTGTTACTGTTTGAACTAACGTAGCAACGGCAGGAACTGCTTCGATAGCGTTTTTGAGGAGCTTTCTGATTACAGATTTGAAAACATCGCTGCTTGCTTTAAAAGTAGCACAATTCATTATGTCAAACCTTGGGAAGTATCTAGATATCCCTGCCCAAATGCCAAAGTAACTGGCAACTGAATATGTGTCGCCGTTTGATGTCTATGTCTGGAACCGTTGCGTAAAAAGGAGGGTTGCTGCCCCGTTACTTCTCCGCTGTTTTTCTTGTCCCAGTTTGAAAAGCAGTTTGCTTTTCGGCCAAACTGTATACAGTTAAATCGACCGAACTTCTTTGTAAGCGTCCTTAACAACGGTCAATAAATCCTTGACAGCGGTCTGTCTGTTCTGGATTAACAACGTGTCACGTGTTCTGAATTGACCAATCAGAATAGAGTATTCAACTAAACCACGTAATAAAATGTGATATTCACTGAGAGGATATCAAAGTGAACACCAATCTTTTTTGGTATTTGCTTCAAAGTTTCTGAACAGTATTCACATATCACCAGTGACTATAAAAGCAACGCCATGATTGAATAAAGTCAGACTGAAGCACTCCTTTGTGCTCCAGTCAATCCTAGAATTAAATACAGAGATAAATCCCACCTGTTTACTTCGCTGATTGTTATAGTATATTCATGTGTGTTTCCTTGTATCATGTCTTAATATCTGTTTGTTTGATGTTGAAAATGGGGCAGTTGTGATGCTAGAAAAATGTAAGACTTGATCTGACAATAAAGTTTTATCGTATCGTATAACAATCTTTGTAGTAGATGTTGAGATATTTCTCTGGATATTTAAAGTTTTTGCATGCTGGTGGCTCTAGATGAAAAGTGAGTTAGACTCAGCAGTCGACTTTCAATCAGTGTCTTCCTGTAGTAAAGATTGTTATTGAATATAAATGTAAATGTACAACGTAGCATGTAGTAAATGGGATGTTTGGTTTTACAATGTTCTGAACGGAGGATAGTCCTGAGAAAAAAACTGTGAATCAGCTCTTTAACTTTTGATAGATAACGGACAGGTCATATTGATTTGGAAATCATGTATTTTGTAGGCCTGGAGGTACTGCGTCAAGTATTTCCTGTTGAGTTAGCTATGTTTACATTCTTGGCAGTAAGTTGGGCATGACAGCAAGGAGGTCACATCTCCCAAATGTGATATTCACTGAGGGGATATCACAGTGAACAACACTCTTTTTTTGGTATTTGTCTCTAAGTTTCTGATCTGTTAGACTCAGCACTTGACTTTTCAATCAGTGTCTTCCCGTAGTAAGTAAGTAGGTAAGTAAGTAAGTAAGTAAAAACATTATGCCCTACTATTCTTAAAACGTTTTCAGCTGCAAGTTAGATTTTTTTATGTTGCCAGAATGTTATTATTTTAGAGTAGGATAACGTGCTTTATCGTTCCGATTTATCAGAAGTATTTTTTTTTTTTTAAATGCGACCAGCAGCTAGTACAAGTCACTGTCGGTGTCACATGTACTGGAGGGGACCCAGAATCAGACTCGGAATCAGCTGGTGAAAGTAACATTTGTTTATTAGAAAAGGGGAGCTGGGAGTGGAGGTGGGGGAGAGAGACACACAGTAGAAACAAACATACAAACACTAACAGGGGTTTCAGGGACGGGCAGTGACAGTCGGTCCGTTCTTCTATATGTCTGTCGGTCTCAAATCTAAACGGTGCAATAACCATTTTTATCCAATATGCATAAACAGCGGACACTGTTTATACGAAGCCCTCATAAAGCACACACGGCCAGATAGCTTATCTAACAGTTAGAACCTGCAGACGAGACACAACCTTTATAGTCAGAAAAAAGTGTGATTATTTTCTGATATTTTACACATATGATATTATGAATACTGTGTTCCTACATACCTTAGTGTGATTATAAGTGCATGTGAGTGAATATTGGCATGCAAATTCGTTTTTATACGTCCTATTGATTGTCTCAATGCGCTCAGACATCTTAAGAAAGTTATCACCAAAAATGTTAAGAATGTTTTTAGAGAACGTTATCCTACCTTTCAGAAGAACATTCTGGGAACCAGAATAAAACGTCCCGCTGAAAACATTCCTAGAACAATGAATGGTAACATTCTCAGAATTTTTTGAGAACCAAACATGTCTAGCTGGGAACTCACACATGCCACCGCAAACATGCAGTATCTGCTCACAGCTTATCATGAATTACGTGCTTGTTTGTTTTTTCAAAAGGAAAATATGCTGACATCAGATTCTTTAAAACATCCTTTTCAAACAAATGCAACAAGTTTGTTTTTTAAAGCGCTCTAGAAATAAATCTGACGTTTACCATGACCGTGTTAATATTTGCCATCACAGGAACGTTTTATAAAAAAAGAATAACCTCCTGAAAACATCATCCGAATGTTGCTTGGAGAATGTTCTTCTTTTGTTATCATGTAACATTGAGGGAACGTTTTATAAAGAACATCTTTAATGTGTTACCCCAACAACGTCCAAAACACATCCTTAGAATGTTGCAGGCAAAACGTTCCACCTTTGTTCACATATCACATTAAAGGAACGCTTTATAAAAAAACGTTTTGTCATCTCAGGCCTTAATAGCATCCTCAAAACATCCTCTGAATGTTGCAGTTAAAACGTTATGTCTAGTTAACCTCAAACCTTATAGGAACATTATTTGAAATAATAAACATCCTAAAAAGGTTCTTTGAACATCAGATTAAAACGTTTCTTTAAAACATTATTAGAACCTGTAGGTAACATTACCAAAGTTGTGAGAACGTTCCCCGCTAGCTGGGAAGTAAGTAAGTAAGAAGTCATTAAGTAAGTCATTAAGTAAGTAAGTAGGTAAGTAAGTAAGTAAGTAAGTAAGTAAGTAAGTATGTAATTAAGTGAGTAAGTAAGTAAGTATGTAATTAAGTGAGTAAGTAAGTAAGTATGTAATTAAGTGAGTAAGTAAGTAATTAAGTAAGTAAGTAAGTATGTAATTAAGTGAGTAAGTAAGTAAGTATGTAAGTAACATTTATTTATAAAGTGCTTTTCCCAGACATAGTCACAAAGTGCTTGACAAAACATTAAAACATCATACGAATCATAAAAGATGAAATGACCACACAAGCCACGTGTTAAGAAGTACTAAAAATACATTGTGAAAAACACAACACACAATATAAACACAATAACAACATAGAATCAAATAGACTCAACAAGTTACCAAACGCCTGCCCAAACAGGAATGTCTTTAGATGACGTTTAAAAGAGTCTACAGAGTCAGCGGACCGTAGTAAAGATTGTTCTGACAAGACGTGGCCCAGCTTTGTACCTTTTATTTCTTCACCATCTGATAATCCCACCAAATAAAGAGAGGTGAGCGTGTTATGGTTATTTAAGTCAGATCTGGGATCAGTCCAGGTCACCTTCATGGATGGTTAGACGCTGAGAGATTGGGATGTTTCCGCCCACGGTCTATGGAGCTAATTTCCAGCCATAACTCCACAAACAAACTAAACTAGTTCTACAAATGCCTCTTGATTCACTAACAAACACAGTGTGGTTTGCAAATACAAAACACCATCTACAAACTAATGCATCAAGACTTCATCTATCAAACAAAATGCTACAGAGACAAAAAAAGATCACGTGACTTATGGCATTTTCTCACAAATGTCCTGAGTTATTCTCCACGGAGCAGCAAACATGCAAACATGCAGCAGCTGAAAAGTGATTTAAAAATGTGAGGAAACACCAATATGTTAAACACTTTTTTTTCAATCTATGCATTTTTCTTATCCAGTTCCACGCAAAGCAAGTCAGGCTTATGTGGGGTTAATAAAGGTTCATCTTCTTGTAAGAAAAACGAGGAAATATTCTGATGACTTTCTCCTAACCCTTTACAAATGATCATGAAACTGTGAAACTGTGAAGGAATGTGCTGATAGTCTGTTTACTTCTATAGGTCACATAGAGGCCTTAGAAACACATCGATGCTGTTACGTAACCAGTTGTAAGTTCCTTATTGAGCGAAGGACTAAAGTAAACTCAGCTTCGATGCACTGTGATGGTAAACAGGCCGATACTGCCAACAAAAACATCTCGTCCTCGTTATGAAAGGTTGTGAATGACAGACCGAACGCCTGTCATTCACAAAAAAGTTTTCATTCATCTGTGCATGGGAGTGTCTGCAAGATTGTTTATGTGCTCACTTAATGCAGAGCTGGAATAACCTTCTGTGCTGCATGTGATTTAATACATTACATGTTACTTGTTAGACACTTTTATCCAAAGCGACTTACATACTCAATACTGTGGAAAATCCCCACAGGAGCAATTTGGGGTGAAGTGTCTTGCCCAGGGACACAACGACATGCTGACTGCAGTGTGGGGTTTGAACCTGCGCTCCCCTGATCCCAACACCAAGGCTCTATCCACTGCACCACACGCCTGTGTGATTCAATCAATGGAGACACCTAGATGACACGCAGAGATACCATGCAGTGTTGTGTGTTAGCCAAACATTAGAGAGATGGCAAAAGTACACACATCCTTTACTCAAGTAGAAGTACAGATACTTGTGTTTAAAAATACTCTGGTAAAAGTAGAAGTACTCACTAAACTTCTTTACTCAAGTAAAAGTAAAGAAGTATGGGCTTCGAAATGTACTTAAAGGGAAAAATGCACTTTTTGATGTCTTTTATACATAAAGATGTGTCCCCGGTGTGTCGGGGAACTCACGCAGCGTCAGAAAATAAAACCCTCTCTCTTTTCCTCCGTACCCAAATCTCTAAAAACGGGGCTCCAACGGAGCTGATCCAGATTTGTGTCCGATATGACATAATATCGGAAATGTAGGCTGGCTTTACACCCACGGCACTATCTGAAACGTTGCTATCAGAAACAATGCCCAACTGTTTTGGACGTAATATGGTCGGTGACACTCAGAGCTAACCTGAACTGCACAGAGCATGTGTGTGAAGAAGCAGGAAATAAAAAGGAACTCACCTTGTGGTATAACCGGCAAGAGAGAAAGCCTTTGAGCTCCATACTGTTTCAGAAATACTCCTTGATAATCCATGATATGGCGTTTCATCACGGCAGTATTTAGTTTAGACAGTAGCTGCCGGGTCCCGCATGAGCTCAGACCCCTCCTTTTTTATTCTTTATCAATTTTCTTTTTTTTTAAAGCTTTATACCGAAAATCTGCACGTTTGAAACAGGAAGTGAAATAGAGGGATATGAGGCATGGCTAGAATGGGTGATCTGTTTGGTATTTTGAGCAAAACACTTCATAGACCTGTTTTTTATATATTTTTATATATCTGAGACCTATGTTATTGCCTACAAATAGCATGATAGGTGACCTTTAAGTAAAAAGTACCCATAACTAGCAGCTGTTTTAAAGAGTACCTGACCTCCCTTTATATTAATAGAACAATAATGTCATTGTTAGCTAATGAATGTTTCCATGCTGAACAACGGCAACATGACAACGTTTTCATTGGTCCCTCTTCTTTAGAGAAGACCAGGAAATGATGGATACACGGATCGTGTTCAAATCAATAGGCACGCAATGACTCTAAATAATAATGATCACGCCACCAAACACACATTCAGACTAAAGGAACCAGCCTGTTTGGAACATGGAAGAAGTAGAAAGTACAGGTATTTGGGTTCAAAATGTAAGAAGTAAAAGTAAGAAGTCGTCAGAAAAATAATTGGTAGAGTAAAGTACTGATACCAGAAAATGTACTTAAGTACAGTGACAAAGTATTTATACTCCCCTACTTCCCACCTCTGGCCACTTCTAAATCTCTCCACACTGAATATTCCTCCGACACCAAAGCATTTGCATGTCTGCTGAAGTTCGCTGATTTCTCGAAAGCATTTTGTTGTGAGTCACGCAGTGGGAACTGGAATGCAAAGAGCATACCTTCACTCACTGTGAAACTGCTCCACATACTTATTAAAGATTGTGAGACACACCCACGAACCTCTTCATTATTTCCTGTACATTCCTCCTCATACACTCTGCATATATTAACACGCAACATTTGTTTAGATATTCTTTGTTGCTATGCAAGGTACTACAGTTCATTTCACTTACAGATGGGTTATAGGTCTGTCCTGAGGGGGTCATGATATCGTTCCTAAAGCCCATGTTGGTCCATAATGAATCAAAAGCCCATTTGTCCGAAAGCATGTTGACCCCAAAATAAAAGCCTATTGCACTGAAGACCCATTACTCAAACTACCAACCAATCAGAGGCAGGTAAGGGTCATATAACCTTAAATATTGATCTTATTCTGCATAATCATTACTCATATTTAACCACAATCATCCTTTTAAAGGAATGCCTTGACTTCTAGGGAATGCAAACTATCAGCTGTTTTACAATTGATGGCAAATTGATATCATTCTCAAGTCTTTGTCCCAAAAGTGAAGAAATCAGAAGCACGTTAGCTTAGCTTCACGTTAGCATAAAAACAAAAATGACAACAGTTAGCCTGGTGTTGTCGAGGGGAATCAAAATCCACTTAACAAAACCTCCAAAGCTCAAAATGAATATCTTGTATCTTCCTTTTAAATCTGTATATTTAAATAGTATAATAGGCCTATAGCTGTTTCTCCTTGTTTTCATCACTTTCATATTTACAATACAGACTTTAGCGCTTTCCAGCTAACTCTTTGCAAGAAAACAAATAAGTAAATATTCCAAAATGTCAATCTATCTGCCAATAGTAGAAAATATGGTAGAAAATGAGAAGTTCTGTCTTTTCATGTGCATTAAACTGTCATTGCCTGGTGAAATAAACACTGTATTACACACACTGTCGCATACACTCTACAAATACCTGGATGTGGTGAGAGACTGTTGATTCATCTCTTCTGCATTGGGTCACGTTGTGTCGTTGGACGTTCAGGAAACCTGTAGAGACAAACTCAGAGCGTGAATCACGTTAATGTCTGAAATATAATTATATTTACTTTTGTTTAATATTGTTCTCTGATCGCACGCAGAGCCTGCAGTCATAGCTCATGATGTCTGATTATGGTTTTGCCACATTTGTCTTCAGGTTAAACAAACGAGAGCAACTGATTTCATGGCTCTGATATGAGTAATAAGTCAATAGTGTGTAGAATAATAAGTCAATAGTGTTTAGAATAATAAGTCAATAGTGTGTAGAATAATAAGTCAATAGTGTGTAGAATAATAAGTCAATAGTGTGTAGAATAATAAGTCAATAGTGTGTAGAATAATAAGTCAATAGTGTGTAGAATAATAAGTCAACACTGAGTGAAGGCATGCCCTTAGAAAAAAGGTGACATCTGTGTCAACCAGAGTTGGGAAGTAGTGGAGTACAAATACTTTGTTACTGTACTTAAGTACATGTTTCTGGTATCAGTACTTTACTCCACGACTTATTTTTCTGAGGACTTTTTACTTTGACTTCTTCCATTTTTAACCCAAATACCTGTACTTTCTACTTCTTACATGTTTAACCAAATACCTGTACTTTCTACTTCTTCCATTTTCCAAACAGGCTGGTTCCTTTAGTCTGAATGTGTGTTTGGTGGCGTGATCATTATTATTTAGAGTCATTGCGTGCCTATTGATTTGAACACGATCCGTGTATCCATCATTTCCTGGTCTTCTCTAAAGAAGAGGGACCAATGAAAACGTTGTCATGTTGCCGTTGTTCAGCATGGAAACATTCATTAGCTAACAATGACATTATTGTTCTATTAATATAAAGGGAGGTCAGGTACTCTTTAAAACAGCTGGTAGTTATGGGTACTTTTTACTTAAGCACATTTCAAAGCCCATACTTCTTTACTTTTACTTGAGTAAAGAAGTTTAGTCAGTACTTCTACTTTTACCAGAGTATTTTTAAACACGAGTATCTGTACTTCTACTTGAGTAGGATGTGTGTACTCTTGAATCTCTGGTGTCAACACAACTCTATTTTACTGCGTAACATTTGCTGGTCGTAGTTGAACAAAGTTGAACTTCCTACAGCTTGCATCAAAACAGGAAACTTCGACTCAAAGTTCAATTCAATTCAAATGTATTTATATAGTCCAATATCACAAAACACATTTTCTCAGAGGTCTTCACAAATCAACAAACATCCCAGCTAGCGGGGAATGTTCTCAGAACTTTGGTAACGTTACCTACAGGTTCCAATAATGTTTTAAAGAAACGTTTTAATCTGATGTTCAAAGAACCTTTTTAGGATGTTTATTATTTCAAATAATGTTCCTAGAAGGTTTAGGTTAACTAAGACATAACGTTTTAACTGCAACATTCAGAGGATGTTTGAGGATGCTATTAAGGCCTGAGATGACAAACGTTTTTTATAAAACGTTCCTTTAATGTGATATGTGAACAAAGGTGGAACGTTTTGCCTGCAACATTCTAAGGATGTGTTTTGGACGTTGTTGGGGGAACACATTAAAGATGTTCTTTATAAAACGTTCCCTCAATGTTACATGATAACAAAAGAAGAACATTCTCCAAGCAACATTCAGATGATGTTTTCAGGAGGTTATTCTTTTTTTATAAAACGTTCCTGTGATGGCAAATATTAACACGGTCATGGTCAACGTCAGATTTATTTCTAGAGCGCTTTAAAAAACAAACTTGTTGCATTTGTTTGAAAAGGATGTTTTAAAGAATCTGATGTCAGCATATTTTCCTTTTGAAAAAACAAACAGCACGAAATTCATGATAAGCTGTGAGCAGATACTGCATGTTTGCGGTGGCATGTGTGAGTTCCCAGCTAGACATTTTTGTTACCATTCATTGTTCTGTTTTCAGCGGGACGTTTTATTTTGGTTCCCAGAATGTTCTTCTGAAAGGTAGGATAACGTTCTCTAAAAACATTCTTGAAATGTTTGGTGATAACCTTCTTAAGATGTTTTTGATAACATTGTTAGAACATTATGCCCTACTGTTCTTAAAAAGTAGGTTCTAACTGTTAGATAAGCTATCTGGCCGTGTGTGCTTTATGAGGGCTTCGTATAAACAGTGTCTGCTGTTTATGCATATTGGATAAAAATCCTTATTGCACCCTTTAGATTTGAGACCGACAGACATATAGAAGAACGGACCGACTGTCACTGCCCGTCCCTGAAACCCCTGTTAGTGTTTGTATGTGTTGCCTGCTGGTCTGCTCTACACGGCTGGGAGCAATCTCCAATCAACCACACCTGCAACCTGCTCATCAGCCACACTATGAAAGCCTGCAGCCTGCACTCATTCCCTGCCGGTTTGTTGGCGTGAACGGTTTGTTGCGTGCCGCTCTAGCTTTTTGCCAGCATATTCTTTGACAACTTTGCCTGCTTTTGCCTCACACTCATTTTATGTCTCTCCCAGGAGGAATCCAAGGCCTTCCACACTCCCAAGACCAGCCAGGCCTCTCTACCCACCCTGGAACAACTGTTTCCCACTGCCGCCATAACCAACCTCCACTCCCAGCTCCCCTTTTCTAATAAACAAATGTTACTTTCCCCAGCTGATTCTGAGTCTGATTCTGGGTCCCCTCCAGTACATGTGACACCGACAGTGACTTGTACTAGCTGCTGGTCGCATTTAAAAAAAAAAAAAAAGACTTCTGATAAATCGGAACGATAAAGCACGTTATCCTACTCTAAAATAATAACATTCTGGCAACATAAAAAAATCTAACTTGCAGCTGAAAACGTTTTAAGAATAGTAGGGCAGAATGTTCTAACCAATGTTATCAAAAGCATTTAAAAAGGGTTATTATCAAACATTTTAAGAATGTGTTTAGAGAACGTTATCCTACCTTTCAGAAGAACATTCTGGGAACCAAAAGAAAACTTCCCGCTGAAAACATTCGTAGAACAGTGAATGGTAACATTCTCAGAATTTTTTGAGAATCAAAAATGTCTAGCTGGGATGAATGATATAATGTAAGAGAAACAAACATATCTGAGTATATAGTAAAATTATTGAATAAATAAATAAAAAGTTATTAACGCGTTAACTTGACAGCCTGACTAATTACGCGTTCTTTATACATTTTCTTAATCAGAAACATTTTCTTACAGCCCTAAATCATTCGGCAAATAATTCCACTTCTTTACGCCAACTAGAGACACACATCTGCTTTAAAATACCAATGAATGAGGACAAAACACAATGACACAAATACAGTTAGAATACAATCATTAAAATTCCATGAATTGAAGGGTCCATGAGGAAGTGAATAAGAGACAGAGTGCTAATGTCTAATCTACTTATCTGACTACAGCTATAAGTATCCACCTTTCTGCTGACGTCAGCGGCAGCTTTACAACAAAAGAGCCAGTGTGTAATGGACAAATGAAAAGATACCGTTCCCACTCCCTCCTCGTCAAATATAGCAAATATGAGTCAGTGTTTTAAACTCTGACCTCTGCAGAAATCATCAGTTCTGCACAACTCCCACTTCATTTATCTAAATAGTTATCACCGCAATAAACCGTATTTAATTTTGTCTTAATGTACAATATTTAACTTCACATTGTATTGTATATATTATATTATTATTTACATGTATATAGACTTCTTGCACTATTTTTAATTTGTATTGTTGTATTTTATTATATATGTTGCATAGTTAAAGAAGGGGAAAAGTCATTTGTGTTTCTGCCTTCAGATCATGCTGCACCTTTTCCCCGAATTTCATGAAAAACGTTCTGTTATTTTTTGGTGCCGACACACCAGTGAACAGACAAACGAACTGAGCCAAAACATGACCCGTTTGGCACAGGTAGAACTTCCAGAAGGATCTGTGCAGAAAACATAAACATCAAAGACACTCAGTCCGACAATAAAGAGCCACAGCTCGATCACCCGGGGCCAAGAGAGTCTTTGTGGAGCAGCAGCAGTTACCATCGCTCATAAATTACACGTGGAAGTTGGGAACTGGCTTGAGATCAGATCAGAATAATTTCTCACCTGACAGGCATGGTAACGGGCTGCTGGCGCAGATATTTGAAGTATCACTGGAGGGCAGACTGTGTGAACACTGTGTCCCGTCACCAACACATGTGACATGATATCAGTAGAGATATAGTCCTTCATAAATCTAAACTATATGGCCGTCGGTTTTTATTCACCATTCTCTTCTGAACAGAGATGGCAAAAGCACACACATCCTTTACTCCAGTAGAAGTACAGATACTCGTGTTTAAAAATACTCTGGTAAAAGTAGAAGTACTCACTAAACTTCTTTACTCAAGTGAAAGTAAAGAAGTATGGGCTTTGAAATGTACTTAAGTAAAAAGTACCCATAACTAGCAGCTGTTTTAAAGAGTACCTGACCTCCCTTTATATTAATAGAACAATAATGTCATTGTTAGCTAATGAATGTTTCCATGCTGAACAACGGCAACATGACAACGTTTTCATTGGTCCCTCTTCTTTAGAGAAGACCAGGAAATGATGGATACACGGATCGTGTTCAAATCAATAGGCACGCAATGACTCTAAATAATAATGATCACGCCACCAAACACACATTCAAACTAAAGGAACCAGCCTGTTTGGAAAATGGAAGAAGTAGAAAGTTCAGGTATTTGGGTTCACAATGTAAGAAGTCTTCAGAAAAACAAGTAGTGGAGTAAAGTACTGATACCAGAAACATGTACTTAAGTACAGTAACGAAGTATTTGTACTCCACTACTTCCCACCTCTGTTCTGAATACAGATTCCCCTGCAGAGTATTGATGTTGTCGTGTTTCTGTAAACATGTGCAGGAAACCAGACAAACAGAAGCAGAGCTACATATTTTGTTGTGGTTTGACCAAATGCTAAGACAAGCAGAGCTGCCCTGTAGGGATTACAATTTATTTAAGCCTGGTTACACCCATTGGCAACACACAGCTCGACTCCTTCTCGCTGACTTTCTCACACACACACACACACGCACACACACACACACACACGCACACACACACGCACACACACACACACACACAACACACACTCTTCTACACATACCTGCAGTGGAGAGCATGCACACAGCGTTGCAACATATTGTGACTCAGGTGTGGCTCCGTTCCCGTATCATGATCCCATCTTTAATCTCCTCCAGCTCACACGCTGTTGGACTACTGCCTTCATTTATCACACACTCCAGCACGGCACACACACTTCTTATTCACTTTTAATCTGCACGGATTACATCATTTATGCCTGCATATACACATTTAGAAAGGTGTTTTCATTTATGTGTTATCACCAACAAACTACAGATGTCATCACGGCAAATGATAGCCCAACAATAAAATGTGAAACTGCTCAATTACACATGCTGCTATTTATGTTTTATCACACACATCCACACACTACACACATTACTGATTAACTGACTCCACTATTTCATCAGTTTATTTAAATAAATGTACCTTGATCAGAAAATACTACTGCCGTCACTCATCACACACTCCAGCACGACACACACACTTCGCTTTGAATCTGCAAGGATTGCATCATGTATGCATGCAAGTAAACAAAGGTGTTTCCTTTATGATTTATCACCAAATAAGCTAAATATGTCATCAGTGCAAATTAGCCTGACACTAAGATGTGAAACTGCACGAACAGGCGCTGCTATGGGCCATGTTTACATGTTTACATCATATCCCTTATGTTAACATGCAAACACGCAAACATGCAAACAGACACTTGTTTCTTTGTATCTGCCTACTGTAATGTGTGCATGCATATATAAGTGAAGAGAGGCAGGTCAGTGTTTCAGTGTTTCAGTGTTTCAGTCAGTGTTTCAGTGTTTCAGTGTTTCAGTGTTTCAGAGTATCAGTGTTTCAGTGTTTCAGTGTTTCAGTGTTTCAGTCAGTGTTTCAGTGTTTCAGTCAGTGTTTCAGTCAGTGTTTCAGAGTATCAGTGTTTCAGTGTTTCAGTGTTTCAGTGTTTCAGTGTTTCAGTGTTTCAGTCAGTGTTTCAGTGTTTCAGTGTTTCAGAGTATCAGTCAGTGTTTCAGTCAGTGTTTCAGAGAGTGTTTCAGTCAGTGTTTCAGTGTTTCAGTCAGTGTTTCAGTCAGTGTTTCAGTGTATCAGTCAGTGTTTCAGTCAGTGTATCAGTCAGTGTTTCAGTGTATCAGTCAGTGTTTCAGACAGTATTTCAGTCAGTGTTTCAGTCAGTGTTTCAGTCAGTGTTTCAGACAGTGTTTCAGTGTTTCAGTCAGTGTTTCAGTCAGTGTTTCAGACAGTGTTTCAGACAGTGTTTCAGTCAGTGTTTCAGTGTTTCAGTCAGTGTTTCAGTCAGTGTTTCAGTCAGTGTTTCAGGCAGTGTTTCAGTCAGTGTTTCAGTGTATCAGTCAGTGTTTCAGTGTATCAGTCAGTGTTTCAGACAGTATTTCAGTCAGTGTTTCAGTCAGTGTTTCAGTCAGTGTTTCAGTCAGTGTTTCAGACAGTGTTTCAGTCAGTGTTTCAGACAGTGTTTCAGACAGTGTTTCAGTCAGTGTTTCAGACAATGTTTCAGTGTTTCAGTCAGTGTTTCAGTCAGTGTTTCAGTCAGTGTTTCAGACAGTGTTTCAGTGTTTCAGTCAGTGTTTCAGTGTTTCAGTCAGTGTTTCAGACAGTGTTTCAGAGAGTGTTTCAGTGTTTCAGTCAGTGTTTCAGTCAGTGTTTCAGTCAGTGTTTCAGTCAGTGTTTCAGTGTTTCAGTCAGTGTTTCAGTCAGTGTTTCAGACAATGTTTCAGTGTTTCAGTCAGTGTTTCAGTCAGTGTTTCAGTCAGTGTTTCAGACAATGTTTCAGTGTTTCAGTCAGTGTTTCAGTGTTTCAGTCAGTGTTTCAGACAGTGTTTCAGGAGTGTTTCAGTGTTTCAGTCAGTGTTTCAGTCAGTGTTTCAGTCAGTGTTTCAGTCAGTGTTTCAGTGTTTCAGTCAGTGTTTCAGACAGTGTTTCAGAGAGTGTTTCAGGCAGTGTTTCAGTCAGTGTTTCAGACAGTGTTTCAGTCAGTGTTTCAGTCAATGTTTCAGACAGTGTTTCAGTGTTTCAGTCAGTGTTTCAGGCAGTGTTTCAGTGTTTCAGTCAGTGTTTCAGTCAGTGTTTCAGTCAGTGTTTCAGACAGTGTTTCAGTGTTTCAGTCAGTGTTTCAGTCAGTGTTTCAGACAGTGTTTCAGTCAGTGTTTCAGTCAGTGTTTCAGACAGTGTTTCAGTCAGTGTTTCAGACAGTGTTTCAGTGTTTCAGTCAGTGTTTCAGACAGTGTTTCAGTCAGTGTTTCAGTCAGTGTTTCAGAGAGTGTTTCAGACAGTGTTTCAGTCAGTGTTTCAGACAGTGTTTCAGTGTTTCAGTCAGTGTTTCAGACAGTGTTTCAGTGTTTCAGTCAGTGTTTCAGACAGTGTTTCAGTCAGTGTTTCAGTCAGTGTTTCAGTGTTTCAGTCAGTGTTTCAGTGTTTCAGTCAGTGTTTCAGTCAGTGTTTCAGTCAGTGTTTCAGTCAGTGTTTCAGAGAGTGTTTCAGTCAGTGTTTCAGTCAGTGTTTCAGTGTTTCAGTCAGTGTTTCAGACAGTGTTTCAGTGTTTCAGTCAGTGTTTCAGACAGTGTTTCAGACAGTGTTTCAGTCAGTGAATCAGCCAGAGTGTCGTCATCCTGCCTCTGTTCTTCTGCTGCGTGTAATGGATCCAATGTGTGAGCGCTGGCGTGCACAAATGATTAACTGGTGGCAAGAGAACTGATTAAGGAGATAAAGCGTGGCACACAATCGTCTCAGCGCGACACGTGTACCTGCAGAACCAGAGCTTCCTCACGCTAGGGAATAACACTGATGTCTTTCCACTTTCTTCAGTGCAGGAGACAGAATATTCATCTGTTTTATATTAACCAATGTGCATGTCAATTTGAGAGATTAGAAATAAAGTGAGAATGTCGGGATTCAAGTAAAATTTAAGAGCAAAGTGTACCATGTTACCATGTCCAAATATGTTGAGAAATGAATGAGAATAAAGTAGAAAATGTAGGAAAAAAGAGTCAAAATATTGAAAATAATAATTAGATTTGGGTAGAAGATTTTTTAAATGAAGTGGAAATACTGGAAATCAGGTTTTCAGTTATTCCTAAGAAGCATTTCAATCTAATGTGTTTTTTATGTGAAATATCGTCTAAATTAAATTAAAATTGTTGGAAAATGTTAGAAATAAAGTTGAAATATTGGAAATAAAGTGGAAATGTCGGGATTCTAGTAACATTTTGAGAGCAAAGTGTACCATGTTGACAATAAAGTAGAAAAATTGGATATTAAACATCCAGATAGTGGAAATAAGAATGAAAATAAAGTAGAAATGTTGAGATTAAAGTCAAAACATTGACAGTGAAGTAGAAAAAGTCGAAATATTTGGGAAAAAGGAATGAGAATTACGTATAAAACGTATAAAAAGATATTCATCTGTTTAATATTTACAAATGTGCACGTAGAGTCCTTTAATGTGATTGTTGTCACCTTATAGTTAGAGGAAAGTGGGAATATTATCTGCAGCAATGTATAAACTTAATATGAAATGATTGCCAATTTCCAAGTAAATCTGAGATGTTTACACACTTAAAATCCTGTGTTTCAAAGCACACCCAACCAAAGCTTGAGTGGTTGTTTGCTGTTCATCATATAACTTAGTTGTGAGAGCTTTTTCGGGTCGTAGAAAAACAAAAACAATCAATTAAAAGAAAACATGTTGCCATATTGAACACATGTCACAATGGAAGAGTATATTCATCTGTTTTATATTTACAAATGTGCACGTAGAGTCCTTTAATGTGATTGTTGTCACCTTATAGTTAGAGGAAAGTGGGAATATTATCTGCAGCAATGTCAGCGTCACATTGATGGAAGATTTGAGAATTGAAGACGACTAAAGGTGCAGAAAGTTGTCTTAAAGGTCCCATGTCATGCTTTTCCGGTTATTACCCGTCCCCTTGTGTGTTATGGTCTGCAGAGTCACAAACCCTCAAAGTACACCCTGTAGGGAGTAAAACTCTAACACAGAAAAGACCTGTCTATGCTGCCCCAGAACGCCTCGTTGGAGATTTCCCTTTTCCATTTTTTTCTTCCTGAGTATAGGGACGTGCCGATACCCAGGTCCAAATGGACCAATCCGTGGAGCTCCTCACACACACACACACTCACTCAGCCTTATCTTTTCTCAGCTGCGGCTCCACGGATTTCTCAGCCTGAACTCAGCCTGAGACAGTGAGACAGTGAGACAGTGAGACAGTGAGACAGCGAGACAGCGTGAAACTCAGGCTGAGTTCAGGTGAGTTTCGCGATGTCTCGCTGTCTCGCAGACCCCACGCAGCAACCAGGAAACGACACCAGCCAGCTCACACTGTCGGCTCCTCGAGCCTCAAAGGGTGGAGCAGCGAGCCCCGCAACGTCCCGCCAACACGGCACCAAGACCCCACGCAGCATTCTCATCTGTTTGTCATTGCTGGTGTCATTTTCTGGTTGCTAACAAACGCCATTGTAACACATAATCACTGATGTTCCGCTGTAACGGTGGTGGACTCATCAGAACAGAGTGGGCGAGCTGACCAATCAGAGCACAGAGGGCTCATAGGGAGGGGGGGGCAGGAGCTCCAACAAGGCGTGTAGGACAGAGAGTGAATACACATACTATACAGAGATGCTGTATGAGAAACCAATGTGAGTTTGGAACATTGAACAATGTGAATCTATTCTCGTAGACCTCAACAATGGAATTATGATCAGTAGAAATGGCCATGACATGGGACCTTTAAATAACTGCACTTAATTACACATTACATATTCAAGTATGAAAGGCCTATAAGGACAATAGAGAAAGATCATTATCAAACATTATCAGAGCGTCTGAGAGCAGCTGCTGATTATCCTTCACATTCCCACGGTGAACGATAGGTAACAGAAAAATAAAAGCCTGGCTTCTCCTCAGAGTAAAACGTATTCTTTCATTTGAATAAGAGCCCATTAATGATGGAGGTTATCACAGCTTAACGATGTCATTTTGTCATTGAGTGTCATTCCAATTAGCAACAGCCATTGGATCATTGCAGTAATAGTTGTTTGTTCAAGGACATTAGGGCAGATTATTAGAGGAATGAATGACAGGATAAATAATGTAAATAAAGGGTAAATGTTGAGAATAAAGAGGAGAATTTCGAAAACAAGGTTCAAAATGTGGAATAAAATAATCATTTCAAGAAAGAAAGTAGGAATATTGTCAAAATTAAATTAAATTGTTGAGAATAAATTGGAAAATGTTGGAAATAAAGTGGAAATGATGAGATTAAAGTAGAAAAGTTGAAAATAAAATATCAAAATTGGAATTAAGAATGAGAATAGAGTTGGAAATGTTGGAAATAAAGTCAAACTATTGGAAATAAAGTAAAATTGTTCAGAGTAAAGTAGAAAAAGTGAGAAAAAAAAGCCAAAATATTGGACATGAAGTGGAAATGTTGTGATTAAAGTGTGACATGTTAGAAATAAAGTGGAAATCAGGTTTCCAGTATTCCTCAGAAACATTGTTTGTAATCTGCTCAGTTGACTCTTCTGTATAAACCTGCCGCTCTCTCAGCTGATAGGAAACGTTGGCCTTTGCTTCAACTTTTCCCTTTTTTTTTTTTTTGCACAACTTAGCGTGCTCTCTAAAAAAACGTCCAATGATTGTTTTGATAGGTTGAGCGATACCTCCCTCAGCTCTTTCTGTACACAACCTCCGATATTAGGGCACATTAGTATTGGAATAAATGACAGGATAAAGGCTTAGTGAATAAAGTGGAGAATTTGGTCAAATATAATAAAATTATAATTTCAAGAAAAAAGTTTAAATATCGTTGAACTTCGATTAAAATAGTTGAGAATAAATTGAAAATGTTACAAATAAAGTGGAAATGTCAAGATTAAGTAAAAAATGTTCACAATAAAGTAGAACAAGTGAGAAAAAAAGTCTAAATATTGGAAATCAGAATAAAGTAGAACTTGTTAGAAATAAAGTCGAAATATTGGACATAAAGTGGAAATGTTAAATAAAGTAGAACAAGTGGGAAATAAAATCAATTTTAAATCCTATTGCAGACAGGATTGAGAATGAAGTGGAAAATGTAGGAAAAAAAAGTCAAAATATTAGAAATAATAATAAGATTTGGGTAGAAAATGTTAGAATTAAAGTAGAACACATTTGAAAATAGCTGATGAGGCTTTAAATTATTCCTTAGAAACATTTCAATCTAATGTGTTTGTTATTGACTCATTTTTATAAACATGCAACCCGCTCTCCCAGCTGATAGGAAACGTTGGCCTTTGCTTGCACTCAACTTTTCCTTTTTTTTTTTTTTTTTTGCACAACTTAGCGTGCTGTCTAAAAAAACGTCCAATGATTGTTTTGATAGAAAAGGGTGAGCGATACCTCCCTCAGCTCTTTCTGTACACAACCTCCCGACCCTTGGCTCTGTCCGAGCAAACACAGTCTGCACGCAACGAACAATGATTAACCCGAAGATCGTCTATTGGGAGAGGAGCCACTCTGCAGGGAAACTGAAACATGGCCCAGTTTCCTGTCTGCAACAAGCTGAACATATTGTGATCGCCACTAAAGGAAGTCCAGGGAGAGGCTTTTAGAAAGGAGTCAAAGGGAAGTAGGGCATGGGTTCTTCGAGGAAACTATGTTAGAAACAGTCTGACGGTGTGGGTTGCTTAGAAATATCTTCAGAGTCAGTTGGAAAATGTTGGAAATAAGGACGAAATGTTGGGATTCAAGTCATATTTTGAGAGTAAAGTGTGAAATGTTGGAAATAAGGAAGAAGCTTTTAGAAAGGACAACTGGAACTATTAGAAAAGACACAAGTCTGACAGTATGGTGTGTCACAAAGTGCAGGTGATGAACAGCCGCCAGAGTTTCTACCACCAAGAAATGAAGGATTTAAAAGAATAATAATACAAATTAATTAGATTTTACATTAATTGCCAACTCCAGTTGTTGAAATCGCTAACCTAAAAGGTATTTTCTTTATGGGTTGTGACACTACCATCCACAGGAAACAGCACATGTAATTACATGTAATATGTTTTCTTTAATTAATGAATGACTGACAACATGTTTCTATATGGTCCCAGAATAACGGATCAGAGTGAACCCTCTCTGCTGGAAACACTCTCAGTGGATTAACAGATAGAAAGGCTGGTTGACGGCCCGTTGGTGTGTGTGTGTGTGTGTGTGTGTGTGTGTGGTGCGTGCGTGCGTGCGTGTGTATGTGTGCGTGCGTGCATGCGTGTGTCTGTGTGTGTGTTTGTGCCTGCCTGCGTGCGTGTGTGCGTGCGTGCGTGCGTGCGTGTGTGTGTGTGCGTGCGTGTGTGTGTGTGTGTGTGTGTGTGTGTGTGTGTGTGTGTAGGGGGGCAGAAGAGGTTAATTTGTGTCATGTGCATGACTTGTTTTGCGTGCCAAGCTTATCCATATCTTATTTCCCTATAGAAAGAAAAGGATTGGCTTCCAGAACAAATGCCACCGCAGATCCATACCATAATAGTTCACCCTATAGACGGAGAGCGGGTGAGAACAGAGGGTATAACACACCACAAATCATAGTCAACGTATGGTATACAAGCTGTACATATCTAACTTCCTGCTATTGATTTGGAAATATAAATCAACGTTTAAAAACTACATCAGATATCATTGTCAACGAGGCAACAATCGTATGAACTACATATGGATCTACTTATTTGGGATGTTTACGCACTTAAAACCATGTGTTTGGATTTGAGTAGAAAACAAGCTGTAATATCAACAGTCTGACACGTAACTTATATCAAATGATTTAGTTTGCTGTTCACTGAGAGCTTTTTATTTCAATAAAATGATAATTAATCGTGTCTAAAGATTGTCTCAATGGCCAATTCTTCCCCATTGTTAATAGCTATGTATTCTACGTTAATATCAATGTGGAGTGGAGCTTTACGGCAGCAGCAGAAAACGTTCTTTGTGTTTCCACTCGGCGCCAGCAGCAGCAGACGGTTAATTAGGATCATGACCTCATCCTCTCGTTTACTCTCTTTCAGGAGGAGATGAGCTCCAGCTATTTACTATACACTGGCGTTATGTATATCATCCTGACTCAGGGAACGTCTGTCAATTCTGCCAAAAGTGTATCTGTCGTTAGGCTAAAAGACATGTATATAAAATGTATATAAAGGTCTATTCTTGTCAGTGTGAAACCTGTCTGAGATGAGGCATTACTATGTGAAAGTTATGATAGTAATGATGATAGTTTCCTCCATTTTGGGGCTTTTTTTAAACTAATTAGAATTGTTTTGACTTATTTAAATCAAGTCATATGGCAGTTTAATACTCCCCATGTTCTGTGTGTGAGATGGAATACTGCTGGTCTATGGATAGGGTTATACATGTATTTTAAATGACACAGCAGTCACCTTACCTTGTATTGGTGTTGAGTTTGAGATGAAGGGAACCTGAGAGCAGCGGGAAAACAACGTCACAGAAATATAAAAATAATTAAAAGGGTAGAGAAACTCCCTCTGGGGGGAACACAGGGATTCTAGCCTCTGCAGACCATTTACATGCACTGAAACCCACAGGAGAGCAGAATAGGGCCTCTTTCATTTCATTCAATATGTTGAAGTGTAAAGACTAAAACACTCCTGTTGTGCAATATATATATTTATATACCGTCAATAGCTGTGCCATTTATTCTACCACCTCTTATACTTTCACCTGGCTGCTGTATCGCTAAAATGTACTGGATGTGTATTTTTGTATATACTGTATATTTTTATATTAATAAGTGTTTCTTAAGCATGCTTGTGTTTCTTAAGCATGCTTCTGGAGAGATATTAAGCTGATCCTCTGTGGGAGGAACAAAGGTATTCTGATTCTGATTCTGATTAAGAACTAGATAATCAATGCAACTGTAGGTCCTTGTCACCGGTACGCAACAATGGTATGAACTACATATGGACCCACTTATTTGGCATGTTTACGCACTTAAAACCATGTGTTTGGAGGAAGATTTGAGAAGAAAACAAGCTGTAATATCAACAGTCTGACACATAACTTTGTATTTAGTTTGCTGTTTGACTATCATCTGATTTGTTTTATTCATCTGACTTATTGATGCGTGGAGCTTTACGTCAGCAGCAGACGGTTAATTAGGATCATGACCTCGATCCTCTCATTTACTCTCATATTCTGATTAGAATACCGACAACGTTTTACACAATGAATCCATGTTTGATGAAGCATTTCCAGAACAACGTGTGAAAGAATTCCCCCGCGGACCCCAAACTGTTTTCATTCTGCTGTGTGACAGAGAGCCAGACCTCTCTCACGCACAGCTCCTGTTTGCTTTGCTCTCTCTTTTCTCTCGTCACTCTCCTCAGACACGCATCTTTAGGGTTTCCCATTATCAACCTGTCCTTCCTCCTCCTTCCTCTTCCTCTGTACGCTCAGCTGACAGAGAGCTGACAGAAAGATGGATGACCAGATATTCCTGCACGCAACTATTGTTACGCTGCCGAGAACTCACAGTGGTTTACAGAAGGAGAGGGGGGGGGGGGCATTAGCTCAGTTACTAATCTGGTATTATACACACACACACACACTCACACACACTCACACACACACTCACTCACACACACACATACATACACATACACTCACACACACACTCACACACACACACACACTCACTCACACACACACACACATACATACACATACACTCACACACACACTCACACACACACACATACACCTACACACACACACTTACACACTTACACACACACACACACACACACTTACACACACACACACACACACACACACACACAGTCAAACACACACACACAGTCAAACACACACACACAGTCAAACACACACACACACACAGTCAAACACACACACACACAGTCAAAAACACACACACACAGTCAAACAATCACACACACACACACACTCACTCACACACACACACACTCACACACACTCACACACACACACACACACACACACACACACAGTCAAACAACCACACACAGACAGTCAAGTCAAACAGTCACACACTCATAAGCACGCAAGCTCTTCTGCCTTCACACGCACACACACACACACACACACACACACACACACACACACACACACACAGTCAAACAATCACACACACACACACACATATACACACACACACACTCACAGTCAAACAACCACACACAGACAGTCAAGTCAAACAGTCACACACACACACACACACACTCACACCACACCACACACACTCACACACACACGGTCAAACAACCACACACACAGTCAAGTCAAACAGTCACACACCCATAAGCACGCAAGCTCTACTGCCTTCACACACACACACACACACACACACACACACACACACATGTGGAAGCATTTTCAGGAAAGCTTCATTATGTATGGGGGGATTTAAAATACCTACACACATTTGCTCAAGGAGTGCTCTGAAGCATTTGTGTACTTTACTTTTTTCTATGTTCTACTTATTTCCCAGTGTGGCAGCAGCTTTACTTCAGAGCTGTAACGCATTGAACAACCTAATTATTTCCATTTCTAGCTAATATCACTTCTTCTCAACCAGAACCATAACTCATATTCCACTTTTCACTAAATCTTTCCCCCTGTTCTAGGATTTTACATACAAAACATATCATAAATCTATGGAATATTATAACAATACATCATGTTTTGTAAGCCTAACAAATATTTAACCACCCAGCGTTATATGATAATAAAACACAACTTAAGGTTTGTTTTTCAGCATTACAGGTACTTTTGATCTTTTAAACCTTAAGTACATTTGGCTAGCAACACTTTAACCTAAGTGAGGTTTTCAATGCGTTCGTAGTATTTCTCACAGTGTTTTTATGACCCTTCTTTCTGTAAAGCGTCTGAACACCTCCTCTAACCCGGGCTGAGTTCGTGGTTGCGTGAGAAGCTGATATCAGCCGCTGATCAGCTGATTTTGGATCCTGTTATCTATCGATTGTCTGTTTTAACCTGAGTTCACAGATCCGTCTGACCTGTGATAGTGATTCTCGTTTTGCACACCACCCTCTTGATAAATCCACGTCCATCATTTTACTGCAGATCGTAAAAAAAAAGGCTATTTACTGAAATCAGAAAACCTTGTTGCCTTTTCCGGGATGTCTTTAACCTGCCTCTCATGAGCAATTTGAAGCGTGTAAATATATAACAATTTGAAATGAAGTCAAACATTTCACCTACTAACACCCTTACTTTGAAATGTCTGGATTGGCTTGTCTTATCCTCTTATTTCCACCAAAGTAAACATGTTTAATTTGCTAAATCTCACTGAAAACCCGTGAACGTTTTTCCTTTATTCTCTTTAGATAAGTGTGCATTAGTTAGACTCTGCTTTGACCTGATCTGAGGTCAGAGATCTCTCCTCTGAGATAGTCTCGTCACCTTTCGCACGCTATGGTTTGACCTTTTGGTGAACTGGCGTTTATCCTGCAGATCGAAGCAGAAGGAGGGTGAACAGCAGCGGTTTGCTTATTATTAATGGGTTTCCTATAGATGTTATTTATATATTTGTAACCTCCTATTATATTAAATTAGGAGTTCCCCAGCTTCTCCAGTCTGTCGAAGTGTCCAAAATACTGAACCGCAAACTGAGAGTGTGTGAAATTGTAAAGAAAATGTAAGGATTTGAATCTGCTTTTTATCCACACACAGCACTCATGGTGAGATGTAGACTCTGCATTCAACCCGCAGGTCCGTGTGTGTGAATGGGTAAATGCTGGCATGTTCAAAAAGCGCTTTCTCTATAAAGCCGCCTTATAGATGCAGGTGAAGTTTTGCTTGGAGACACACAAAGGATTTCTGATTCTGACTCGGATGATTGGAGAAGAGGAGTTATTGTGTGTATCTTTGTAAGTAGATTAAAAAACACGAGTCTTCTGCTTTTAGTTTCACAAAATCAAACATTCGATTGTTGCTGGTAATGAAAACCTTTTACTTTAGTTTTGCAGCAACTGTTGGGACAAACAGTTGCTGTAAAAATCCTTTTTATTTATTGAGAAATTAGTCATGTAGTAACTTTTTGAATGTGTAATGAGTCATGAATTACAGTAAATCCTGAAAAGTCAGATTCTCAGTGCTCTGTGGTAACAAATAAAGATAGTTATTACAGCTACGGCGTATTAGTGCCTGGGTAACTAATCTGACACGAGAGCTGAATGTGAGACCTGTCAGATCTTCGGGGGGAAATTCCCATTCTGTTTTTCCACTTCCTTGATCTTCACAGCTCATCAGATCTGGACCAGATTGTATAAGCCTTGTATTTCATGCAGAACAACCACAAAGAAATTAAACAATGGCTCAGTTTGAGGTAATCAGATCTTATGATGTAAAAATAGCAGTAACACAATCTAAAAATATACTCCATTACAAGTAAAAGACCTGAGTTCAAAATGCTACTTGATTGTATTATATTAGTACAACTTACAAACCCGTCTGACCTGTGATAGTGATTCACGTTTTGCACACCACCCTCTGACCGCTTGATAAACCCACGTCCATCATTTTACTGCAGATCGTAAAAAAAAGGCTGTTTACTGAATTCAGGAAACCCATACAAGAGTTTGAATTCATCAAATTGCATTCGTTCATGTTATATATAAAAGTTACTATAAGTACGGAGGCCGACAAAACATTTCCATTACGAGAAACACGCTGCTGTGTGCGTCACTCTTTAGTGTCCCCTGGTCTCCGAGCTGTGTGCATCACTCTTTAGTGTCCCCTGGTCTCCCAGCTGTGTGCGTCACTCTTTAGTGTCCCCTGGTCTCCCAGCTGTGTGCGTCACTCTTTAGTGTCCCCTGGTCTCCCAGCTGTGTGCGTCACTCTTTAGTGTCCCCTGGTCTCCCAGCTGTGTGCGTCACTATTTAGTGTCCCCTGGTCTCCCAGCTGTGCGTCACTTTTAGTGTCCCCTGGTCTCCCAGCTGTGTGCGTCACTCTTTAGTGTCCCCTGGTCTCCCAGCTGTGTGCGTCACTCTTTAGTGTCCCCTGGTCTCCCAGCTGTGTGCGTCACTCTTTAGTGTCCCCTGGTCTCCGAGCTGTGTGCATCACTCTTTAGTGTCCCCTGATCTCCCAGCTGTGTGCGTCACTCTTTAGTGTCCCCTGGTCTCCGAGCTGTGTGCATCACTCTTTAGTGTCCCCTGGTCTCCCAGCTGTGTGCGTCACTCTTTAGTGTCCCCTGGTCTCCGAGCTGTGTGCATCACTCTTTAGTGTTCCCTGGTCTCCCAACTGTGTGCGTCACTCTTTAGTGTCCCCTGGTCTCCCAGCTGTGTGCGTCACTCTTTAGTGTCCCCTGGTCTCCCAGCTGTGTGCGTCACTCTTTAGTGTCCCCTGGTCTCCTCTACTGATGTCTGATCAAGGTGAAGCCAGTAGCAGTGATTTAAAAGGAGAGTTTTCCATGTTTTTAGGAGTGTATTTTTATCTAAACAGCTCCTAATGTTTGACGTTCTACTTTCAAAAGCGATATGAAAAGCATGTGAACATATAAACATTACAGAAGAAAGTCTGGCCGATGTTTCTTTGGTTTGGCCGGCGTGAATCTTTCATTTTTACACCTCTTGTGTTTTGAAGAGTTTTTATAGCTTCATGACCCGAAGAGGTTCAGTCAGCCCGTGCTAAATCATGAAAACCAACACAAAGAAAAAACAACCTCCTGACAGCGGCGGTATGCAAAGACACACACACACACACACACACACACACACACACACACACACACACACACATGGAGGCACACACCTGCTTTAAAGGTGTGTGCGTGACAGCCGTAGCGTGAGTAGGAACGAACACCCTTCACAGTCATTACACCTGCTTTTATGTCCAAGAATTCTCTCAGAGGTTTATGGCTGAGGGCAGAAACACATTTTCTTTCCAGCAGCTTCTTCCTCCCCTCCTCAGCGCCGTGAAACGGACAGAAGTGTTCACACCTCATCCTGTGGTTGCTTTTCCACAGAAGCTACTAAACTCTCCACTTCCTAAGGCCGCGTGTAATCTCTTTAATCTTTTTAACAAGTGAGCAGAGTATCACTCACCACTAAATCACTTCCTCAGGTTCCTCTGCCTCTCACTGGGGTTTCATTACATTACAAACCGATATATTCCTGCACTTTGAGTATGAATGCTTGTTTGTATGTTGTCTTCTCCTGAATGTTGTACGTCTCTTGTTTGTTTTTGTATTATTTTGTTAATGTTATTATAGTTTTCTTAAAATAGTTATCTATCTGTGTTTGTTTTCTTTTATGTATGCACCACGACACCAAGTCAAATCCTCGTATCCTACCTGGTGATAAACCTGATTCTCATTATGATTCTTCAAGTAAGCTACAGCGTTTTAAGTTTTACAGTAATTACATATAGTGTGTTTATAAGGCAAGCTGTGCTTTATCGTGTTTTCTGTCGATGCAGTAAAGGCAATTGGCATCTCATAAGAAATCTTATTAATTGTTATGTCTTCTTTTAATTGCTCCAGATTCCACTTCAGATGCATACTGTCTTTGAAGGCTTGAAAGTACCAAATGTTTTATTTTAAAAAGGGATCTTTCTGCTGTCCTGGAATTAATGAGGAGTTTGTTTCACCATTTTTTGTCGTTTATTTATTTCTTGTCAGGTTCGATATCTTAAAATTAAAGTTGGTTGATGAGGAGACAAACTGCAATCCTTGAATTGTGAAAAAGTTTGTTCGAAACATCTCGGCCCCTCAATAGCAAACGGGTTTGAAGGCTTTCATTACTTACAATTTGTAATGTGTGTATCATGCCTCCTTTACAGCGTCAGGATAGAAACACCTTTCTCCTTCTGCCTTCTACTTAATGCCTGATGAGAAGACACACGGCCAAAAGCCTCAAGTTAAAGTTTCCAGCCCGTGGTGTGTGTGTGTGTGTGTGTGTGACATTTAAAGTGTGCTGCGTTTCCAGCTGTGCATGGCGCTCACCTGTTGTGATCCCACACACACACACACTCACACGCACTCACACACACACACACACACACACACACACACACTCACACACACACACACTCACACACACACTCACACACGCACACTCACACACGCACTCACACACGCACTCACACACGCACTCACACGCACACACACACACACACACACACACACTCACACACACACACACACTCACACACGCACACTCACACACGCACTCACACACGCACTCACACACACACTCACACACACACACACACACTCACACACGCACACTCACACACGCACTCACACACGCACTCACACACGCACTCACACACGCACTCACACACACACTCACACACGCACTCACACACGCACTCACACACGCACACACACACTCACACACACACACTCACACACACACACACACATACACACACACACACACACACACACTTAAGATGCAACGCTTCATCCGTGGATCTGAACAATAACAGGAGGCTCTGATTATAAATGAATCAGGTGCTCTGCACTGAACTAAAGATAGTCATTATGACTAAAGTGAATCTCCCTTAATGATTCCTCTATGTTGAACACTAGCACTCTGAGCCATGAGAGATGACTAACACCGTGTCCATCATGTGTTTATTTGTCAGAAGGCATTGTGGGTTTTTGTGCAGCTGTAATAGGATCTCTTTGTGAAGAATGGGTTCATCTTTCTGTTTGTTTTTAGCTTTTCATCGTGTGCACTGTGCTGTCTCTCAGTGTTAGGCCCCCTTATTGTTGTTATTTAGTCTTATTATTATTATTATTATTGCCACTATTTAATGTCTAATTGTTTATTATTGTGTTTGTATTATTACTATTATTTTAGTCTTCTTATTATTGTAATTTTGGAATATATAATTGTTTATTATTATTATTATTGTTAGTATTATTCTTTATTATTAAATTACTATTTTACACTATTTTCATGTATAATTGTTTAGTATTATTATTATTATTATTTTGTATTATTATTATGAATGAATTGTCACTGTAGTTTTTCTGTAGTGAAGTTAGACCTCCTGATTAAAGATAAACTTGCTTTATATTTCTTTATATTTATTCTATTTATTTCTATTTCTTTACATTTCTTTATATTTCTTTATATTTCTTTGTATTGCTTTGTACTTCTCCCCAGAGAGCCCCTTCCTCTCCGCTCTGCGTGACAGAGAGCTCCCCCTCGTCCTGAGTTTAGTTTTCATAAGTTGTTTTGGTGCAGCTCAGCCTCACATTGCATGACTCCAAAGCCCCAAAAGATCCTCGCGTTTACAGAAGCTATAGCGCGCGCAAATATGTGCACCTTCGTGCCCGAGCGCGAGAGAAAACGAGGTCTCGCTCTCTTTGTTCTGAGAGTTTAAGAGTTTAAGACCCTTGTGTCTTTTTCCTGCCGCTGCCTTCGCGTGACTTGACCGAGCAGATTTAGGATTGTCCAGAAGAGCGAGACCCTCCCCTCTGGTCGCGAGCTCCGCTTCTCACGCAACCTGCAGAGGCGCGCGGGAGAGAGGCGCGTGGGGAGAGTCCCCGGAGAGCCGGAGTCCGCGAGGATCTGCACGAGGATTTAGACAAAATAAAAACACACACTTTTACCTGCCTGACTCCTCCTCAATGCACGCTCTTCTTTCTTATGGCTCGAGGTGTGTGTGTGTGTGTGTGTGTGTGTGTGTGTGTGTGTGTGTGTGTGTGTGTGTGTGTGTCTGTGTGTGTGTGTGGTGAATACGGATCTACCTGAAATACATGCGGCTGTTTCTAAACACAACTTCAAGCGTTACAAAACACAGAGGTTTTGTATAAGCCTCAAAGCCTCAAAGCCTCAAAGCCTCAAAGCAACCCAAATTCCTCCTTTAAATGTTTAATGAGTATATTCGTTTTTTTATAAGAAGTGAGTTTCCTTTCATTTTTTTACATTTCTGTTTCATTCTAGGAGATATGGTTATTGTTCAGATACCATTTGGACTTTGCATAATTAGAAAATCTAATTCCAGGCCTCTTGATGAAAGATTATGCAGAAAGTACAATCAAAGAAAAAGGATGTTTGGACTTGTTTCGTGAGTTTTGCTCCAATAATGAGGCATCAAATGTTCCACGTGTGTTTAACCGTCATATCTCATAGTCTACATTCAATGTCAAACATGTTGAGAGCATTTGAAGTCTTCCTTATGGCGCTTTTTAAACAGGAGTGACATGAGGAGTGAGTTATCGATCCAGCAGTTTAATATATATACTTAAGTTCTTCATCCATAGATCGTTTAGTGGCTGATCCAAATTTCAGAATCAACTGATGTTATATTTCAGAAGTTATGTCCACATTCAATTAGACAAACACGTGTTTTAGGTTAATAATAAGCCCCATATGATCAAGTAACCAATGCATCACATGTGTCAGACACTTTTACCCAAAGAGACTGACATACGTTCAGTGTTTATGCAAATGATCTCATTGTGAATAAGGATGACTGATCACTGCACAAGAAATGCACTTTAAAAACCTTTTCGTATTCCACTTATAAAGACAGATATAATAAGGATGTGTTTTCAGTGAATGCCAGATGGATGTTTCCGTGTGTGAGGTGTTATTGGAGATAGGATGTGGAAATCCCTGTAAAACTTCTGTACTGTGAACATGTACACAAAGCAGACAGAATAATATAACATTTCATCATGGTCATACTTCCACTGTAATGTAGACATGTTTCACATAAAGTGAGGCTCAGTTTGGGTGTGAGTCTGTCTGTAGAGCCAGCAGCCTCTCCTCCAGATGTTTAAACACCTGTTGATCAAGAGAGAGGCTGGACATCACAGTTTAAAGATCAATAAAGCTTTTCATTCTCATTTAACGAACACGTTTATCAGAGTGTGTTTTAAAGTACTCAGATCTTGTACTTGAGTAAAAGTAGAAGTACTCAGATCTTGTACTTGAGTAAAAGTAGAAGTATTCAGATCTTGTACTTGAGTAAAAGTAGAAGTACTCAGATCTTGTTCTTGAGTAAAAGTAGAAGTACCAGAGTGTAGGAATACTCTGTTACAGTAAAAGTCCTGCATTCAAAATGTTCCTCAAGTAAAAGTAGAAAAGTATTCTCATCAAAATATAGTTAAAGTATTGACAGTAAAAGTAGTCATTGTGCAGATTGGTCCATTTCAGAATAATATATATGATATTTTGGTAACACTTTATATTAAGGTACACAACTTCACCATCAACTAGTTGTTAATTAACATGCATATTAGCAGTATATTGGCTCTTTATTAGTCATTATAAAACACTTATTAATGCCTTATTCTACATGACCATATTCTACAAGTAATAAGCCATTAGTTGAGAGTTTTTCCTCAATAACCCTCTAATTAGTGCTTATTTATTGCAAGTAAGGAAGTTGTTGTACATGAGTTTTGGTCTTAATATGCTCTGCTCAATATGGGCCTAATAAGGCAGTAGAAAGAATAGTAATTCTCCCATAATAACACTTAACAAATATGATCTATTCTTATGTAACAAGACATGAAACTATAAGTGTTAATTAAGTCTAAACAACTCAAAATTGAGTATTTATATCTAAGAATATGTTTTGGGGTATTGACAGTTCAGCTACAAGGTGATATTGACCTGTATGTTTCATATTTGCATATTTATATTTTTGTGAAATTTGTACTGAAGGTTAGACAGGAAGTAGGAGAAAGTGAACTGAATAGCATGTCAGTAGACTGCTACTAATTTTCCCTATGCAACCTGAAGAGTAAAAGGGTCAAGTCCGTCAGAAAGCAATGACTGTAAGTGTAAGTGTGAGCCTTACACTTACACTGTAAGGATTAGTAACATGTATTGTGTTTATGTGATGACATTTGGAGAGGTTTAAACACAATGAGAAAATGCGTTAGCATACATGCTAGCGTTAGCCATAGTAGCCTGTAGGCCTATAACTATCCTTATTGCACAGCTAGCATTAGCTTTATTTACCTTGTTTACACTTAGCGGTCCTATGTGTTAATCTGTGTATGTTACACTTGCATGTATGAGATCATTAAGTGCCTTGTAACTTCTTTTTGTATAGTTTCACTCCGTTTGAATGTCAGTGGAATGCAAATAAGTCAATAAAGGAGCATGGCTGCTCATTCCCTGGCTCTCAAAAGAGTTTGGCTGGCTGTTTAATCTATGTTCACACTGAGACAGGACAACACATAGAGAGAACAGTACACATACTGTCTAAGTACATACAAGCAGGTCACACAGTATGATCACAAATACATAAAATCTGTTTTTATTAAAAAGTACAGGCTGCATTATGTGTTCTCAGCCTTCGAGAAACTTGACATGTTTTGGTATGTGTCTGAACCTCTCTTTAGTGGTTCATTAATAGTCAGTGTTCAGGTCAATTACAGTCAAAATACTAGCTTATTGGTTATGAACAAGACTTCACTTTAAAATAGGGAACATATTCTTAGATAGAAATACCTAATTTTGAGTTATTTAGACTTAATTAACACTTATAGTTTCATGTCTTGTTACATAAGAATAGATTATATTTGTTAAGTGTTATTATGGGAGAATTACTATTCTTGTGGTACTACTGCCTTATTAGGCCCATATTGAGCAGAGCATATTAAGACCAAAACTCATGTACAACAACTTCCTTACTTGCAATAAATAAGCACTAATTAGAGGGTTATTGAGGAAAAACTCTCAACTGATGGCTTATTACTTGTAGAATATGGTCATTTAGAATAAGGCATTAATAAGTGTTTTATAATGACTACTAAAGAGCCAATATAGTGCTAACATGCATGTTAATTAACAACTAGTTGATGGTTAATTTGTGTACCTTAATATAAATTGTTACCGATATGTTTTATAATGATTGATCATCAAAGTGTTCTCAAAGCTGGTAAAGGTGCAGCTAGTTTGAATGACTTTGTATACTGCGGGGTAGCTTGTGAATTTACTCCAGGTGGAACTAAAGTCTGATTTAACACTTGATTATATTTCACATCATTCATCCAGATCTGTAAAGTAACTAAAGGTATTAAATACATGTAGTGGAGTAGAAGTACACCATTTACCTCTGAACTGAAGTGGAGTAGAAGTACAAAGTAGCATAAAATGAAAAAACTCAATTAAAGTATCTCAAAATTGTACTTAAGAACAGCCCTTGAGTAAATGTACTCAGTTACTTTCCACCACTTGAATGTGGAGCGTTGCTGTTAATGCTGACTTAGCAAATGTGTTCTGGGTATAGCAGGTTGAAAAGGAGACAAAGAGGAATGGTATTGAACTCTTCTGCCCTTTTCCTCCCCCTCCTCCTCTTCAAAGGGAGGTTTGATCACCGGCTCTCACGCAACCACTGGTCAATCTTTAACTCCAGAGCTGAAGCAACAGGTAGGAACACGACATGTTGAATCAGGACCAACAGCTGCTGAGGAAACGTCACAAAACCTGCCTTTCTGCAATGAAACGGGATCTTTATTACTGCAATCACACAGGAGCGACTTCAAATGACCCTTAGGGAACTGTGGTTTGCAGACATGTTCAAAAGAAAGCCTAAACGTGTTAAAAGTAACCAACAATGTCGCAGAAATCTGTTTTATAAAGGGCTGTCACAAACTCCTGCCTTTTCTCCCTCTGAAACCTGGATCTTTATTACTGAAATCACACTGGAGTGACTTTAAATTAGCTTTCAGCCTAAAAGCGTTAATAATAACAGACAATGTGCCAGAAATCTGTTTTTAAAAGGGCTAACAAAACATTTATTTACAGATGTTCTTGACTTATTCTCTTCTTACTTCCAGTTGCATGCTTTTTATATTTTAACCTTTAACTTTATCAGGCTGAACTCAAGCCATTCAATACAC
>CM062264.1:39947117-40312117 GCA_031216635.1 Dissostichus eleginoides | reverse complement strand
AGATAACTAGGTTGCAAACGGTGTTTTTGTGCAGCTCAAGAGAACAATTAATACCAAACACATGCTTATTATTGTTTGGTTGTATGTATAAGCATTCAATGGTCATATTTTGGTAAGTAGTAATAAGATTAACGTAGATAACTAGCTTGTAAACAGTGATTTTGTGCAGCTACAGAGAACAATAAAAACATCACACATGCTTATTATTGTTTTGATTTTATGTATAAGCATTCAATGAGTCATATAGTACGATTTACATAGATAACTACTTTTGCATAAGATTGCAAAAAGTGTTTTTGTGCATCTAAAGAGAACAATTAATACCAAACACATGCCGTGTGCTGCCTTCAGGTGCTATTAAACTTCATGTAGTCAACATGTTGCACAACATTCTCCTCCTCCCTAACTTCTCTCCTCTGATGCCCCTCCCCCTTGTTGTTAAATACCAACTATGTGCAATATGTGCAATATATATATAAATGCCGTTAATTACTGTGCAATATCTACCTGGCTGAAAATGCAGATAATGGAGAAAATAAGATAAGCTGCACAAACAATCAATTAAAGAAATCATGCTTGGAGGCGTGTGGCGCAGTGGATTAGTGCGTTGGTGTTCGGATCAGGGGAGCACAGGTTCAAACCCCACTGCAGTCAGCATGTCGTTGTGTCCCTGAGACACTTCACCCCAAATTGCTCCTGTGGGGTTTGCCCACAGTATTGAGTATGTAAGTCGCTTTGGATAAAAGCGTCTAACAAGTGACATGTAATGTAATACTATTTCTTACTTCTTTTTTACAGACTATAACACCCCTTGTTGTTAAATACCAAGTATGTGCAATATATATATATGCCGTTAATAACTTTGCAATATATACCTGGCTGCTAAATCCTCAGAACTGTTACAGATGTGTATTTTGTAAATTGTGTAATTTTCTTACATTTTTGTATCGTTAATATTCTTTTTATGCATGCTTCTTAGTTAACATGAAGCTGTCTTTGGCTCTTTTCTGCTGTAACAAATGTAAATGTCCTCTCTGTGGGACGAATGAAGGTATTCTGACTCTGATTCTATCTCATGTCCAGGTTGTGCAGACGCCAGAAGAAACAAAGAAAGAAAATAGAGAGTCTTCATCATGGTGCTAATGAATCTCCCAGTAATTGGAGCGGTGTCTGTTTCTGAGAGTCTGGTGGCCATGGTGACGATATGTCTGGCCTACTTGATCCTCAAATGTTTCAACGACAAGATCCCCGAGGGTCTTCGTCGTCTTCCCGGCCCGAAACCTCTTCCGATAATCGGGAATGTTCTGGAAGTGGGAAGCCGACCTTATCTGAGTCTCACGGCCATGAGCAAACGCTACGGAGACGTGTTCCAGATCCAGATCGGGATGCGACCCGTCGTCGTTCTGAGTGGAAGCGACACCATTCGCCAGGCTCTCATCAAACAAGGGGAGGATTTCGCTGGAAGACCAGATTTGCCCAGCTTCCGGCTCATAAACGACGGAAAGAGTCTTGCGTTCAGTACAGATCAAGCTGGAGTTTGGCGTGCCCGAAGAAAACTAGCGTACAGTGCTCTGAGATCTTTCTCCACGCTTGAAGGAACGACCCCAGAGTACTCGTGCATGCTGGAGGAACACATCTGCAAAGAGGGCGAGCATCTGATCAAACAGCTGAAGACCGTCATGCAGTCGGACGGCCGCTTCGATCCTTTCCGACACATCGTAGTTTCCGTCGCCAACGTGATCTGCGGGATGTGCTTCGGACGGAGATACAACCACGACGACGAGGAGCTGCTGAGTTTGGTGAACCTCAGCGATGAGTTCGGACAGGTGGTGGGCAGCGGAAACCCCGGGGACTTTATCCCCGCTCTGAGGTTCCTGCCGAGCACCACGATGAAGAAGTTCATGAAGATCAACGCCCGATTCAACGCGTTCATTCAGAAGATCGTCACCGAGCATTACACCACTTACGACAAGGTACAGCACGCTCTTAAAGGTCACCTATTATGCAAAATCCACTTTCTCATGTCTTCTATACATCACCATGTGTCCCCTCTGTGTAAAGAGACTCTCTCTTTACACAGAGGGGACACATGTATTTTCTACATCAACATGTGTCCCCTCTGTGTAAAGAGACTCTGAAAGTTTCAGGAACAAAGATTCTCTCTCTTTTTGTCCTGATCCATTTATATAAAAACCTGTCTGAAAATGAGCTGATCAGATTTTGGCCACTTTATGATGTCATAACGATGTTTTGGCTTGTGTAACCATTAGCCAATCACCAACCAAGGTAACCCCCCCCCTTATCACCTGAATCTCCTCCTAGAGCACCATTGTGTTCTTTTTAACCAAATCTCTCTCAGAGGGGCGTGGGGAGGGGCTCCTTATTTTCATCTAAAGTAACAGACAGAGAATCAGCACTTTGGAAACAGGGCTGAAACAGAGGGGATTATGGGATGCTGCAATGATCTGTTTGGTGTTTCAGCCAATCAGAGACAGGCTCTGTATATATCTGAGACCTGTGATATATTGATGAAAAACAGTATAATAGGAGACCTTTAAATCACACATGAAAACCATTTTTCTATAATAATAATAATAATAATAATAATGCATTTGTAAAAACTCAAAGACACTTTACAGAGTAGATCTCAAAAACTAATTAAAACCACACACTTAAAATATATAAAACACAACATTAATTACCGATTAAAAGCAGTTCTGAAGAGGTGAGTTTTGATTTGTGATTTGAACATTGAACACTGAACACTGTAAATCACACTTGTGTAAATATATTTAACATGTTCATACAAATGCAAAACCTTTTACTGTGATATCTTGTTTTAATAGTTACTTTATCACTTTATTTTTGTTGTATTATTATTTACATTTTTAATATTTTATCTTTAAAATGTGAATCCTGTTTTTAACTCTGACCCTGGTGCTGCTATTAACGCCTACATTTCCCCAAGGGGATAAATACAGTTCCATCTTATCTTATACATGAAAATCACGTTTCCATGTTTTAATATTAAACAATTTATTGAGATTTTTTGTGTCGTCTTCCCTCAGGATAACATTCGTGACATCACAGACTCCCTCATCGATCACTGTGAGGACAGGAAGCTGGACGAGAACTCAAACATCCAGATGTCAGACGAGAAGATCGTAGGAATCGTCAACGACCTGTTTGGAGCCGGTGGGTTTTATTTCTCCACATGTTGAAGGTTTCTTATTAGAAGAGATTGCTCCACTTTAAAGACTACAAACGTGCAGAGATGCAAAAGTACACACATCCTTTACTCAAGTGGAAGTACAGATACTCGTGTTTAAAAATACTAGAAGTAGAAGTACTGACTAAAGTTCTTTACTCAAGTAAAAGTAAAGAAGTATGGGCTTTGAAAGTACTTCAGTAAAAGTACCCATAACTACCAGCTGTTTTAAAGAGTACCTGACCTCCCTTTATATTAATAGAACAATAATGTCATTGTTAGCTAATGAATGTTTCCATGCTGAACAACGGCAACATGACAACGTTTTCATTGGTCCCTCTTCTTTAGAGAAGACCAGGAAATGATGGATACACGGATCGTGTTCAAATCAATAGGCACGCAATGACTCTAAATAATAATGATCACGCCACCAAACACACATTCAAACTAAAGGAACCAGCCTGTTTGGGAAATGTAAGAGGTAGAAAGTTCAGGTATTTGGGTTAAAAATGTAAGAAGTAGAAAGTACAGGTATTTGTGTTCAAAATGTAAGAAGTCAAAGTAAAAAGTCGTCAGAAAAGTAGTGGAGTAAAGATACCAGAAAAATGTACTTAAAATACAGTAACAAAGTATTTGTACTCCAATACTTCCAACCTCTGCAAAGTGTCCTTACAGATGTTTCTCTTCCAGGTTTTGACACCATCTCCACGGCTCTGTCCTGGTCCGTGATGTACCTGGTGGCTTACCCCGAGATACAGGAGAGGCTGTATCAAGAGCTGAGTAAGTACATCATCATCATAATAATAGATCACATTTGTATAGCGCCTTTCAAGGGACCCAAGGCAAACACACAAACGGTTTCATCCCACGGGACATAAGACCGTTAAACACCTGAACTTTTGAAAGAACATCCATAACATTCATCTGTTTGCTACTCATATATATCAATATTCCAATTACTGTATATTATTCTGCACTATTTCTACTATATCTATTGTATCTGTTTTATTGTGTTGCTCTGTTAGAGGAGCCTGTGACCTCAGATTTTCATTGTCATATCTAAACTGTAGCTAGGTACAAATGGCAATAAAAGACTTGAAATTTGAATCTTGAAACAAGAAGGGCAAATAATAAAGTAAAAAAAACACAACATGAACCATATCCTTCATTAATATCCCGGGACAGTTTTCCTTCTTGCCTTCTTTAGTGGTAAAAAAAGTGATGTAGGAAAGCACGTTTTTGCCCCTCTCAAAGAACGTTACTTGACTTTACCCTCAACTCTCGTCCTGAACTAAAAGTCAATGATTTTTTGTTTTCCAGAGGACAAAGTGGGTCTGGATCGCACCCCTCTTCTCTCCGACAGACCCAACCTTCCCTTTCTGGAGGCTTTCATCCTGGAGATTTTCCGCCATTCTTCCTTCCTGCCGTTCACCATCCCTCACTGGTGAGTCTCTGCTCTTTTAGAGGTGTACTTGAGTAAAAGTAGAAGTACTCAGATCTTGTACTTGAGTAAAAGTAGAATTACTCAGATCTTGTACTTGAGTAAAAGTAGAAGTACTCAGATCTTGTACATGAGTAAAAGTAGAAGTACTCAGATCTTGTACTTCAGTAAAAGTAGAAGTACTCAGATCTTGTACTTGAGTAAAAGTAGAAGTACACAGATCTTGTACTTGAGTAAAAGTAGAAGTACCAGAGTGTAGGAATACTCTGTTACAGTAAAAGTCCTGCATTCAAAATGTGACTCAAGTAAAAGTAGAAAAAGTATTAGCATCAAAATCTAGTTGAGGTAGCGACAGTAAAAGTATTGATTGTGTTGAGGTTGTAATTCTACCAAATGCAAAGGAGTGAATGCACAATAACACTATTTCTCTTTCTGTTTCAGCACCACTAAAGACACGTCTCTGAATGGATACTACATTCCCAAAGACACTTGTGTGTTTATCAATCAGTGGCAGATCAATCACGACCCGTGAGTTCCCTTTTTTCTGAATAAATGTATTAAAACAATTGAAAATGACTGACACTCACACTTAGGAGCTGCTCAGTAAAACTAGCAAGTTCAAGATTCAAAAGTTTTGTTGTCATTTGAACAATATTTACAAAGAAAGTGTTGGAAATAATAGTCCGAGGCTCTTCCAACAGTGCAGCATACGATGTATTTAAGACATAAAAGACTTAAAATAATGTAAAAAAGAAGTAGGAAATAGCGTGAGTTCTTTAATTGATTGCAGCCATGCTTGGATGTTTGTGCAGCTTATCTTATTTTCTCCTTTATCTGTATTTTCTCAGTGAGCTGTGGAAAGACCCGTCTTCCTTCGTTCCGGATCGTTTCCTGTCCTCTGACGGCAGCGAGGTGAACAAGCAGGAAGGAGAGAGGGTGATGGTGTTCGGCATGGGGAAGAGGCGCTGCATCGGAGAGGTCATCGCTAGAAGCGAAGTTTACCTCTTCTTGGCGATCATCGTCCAGAAACTGCACTTCCACGCCATGCCGGGGCAAAAGCCGGACATGACCCCCGAATACGGACTCACCATGAAACACAAACGCTGCCATCTGAGGGCCACGATGAGGACGAACGAGGAGTGAAGATACTCATATTTGTGCAATTTACGACTCAATTGAAGTCGACTCAAACACTGTAAAGGGTCAGAACAACAGGCAGTGAGAGAAGAGGCTTTCTCAGAATGTACTAGATGTTTGATCTACAGAGCTAATGGCATTAAAGTGAAATGTGCTTTTTGCAGATGGTCAGAGATGAACATATCATGTTTTTGGTTCTCTCAGAGATATTCCTGCCCATTGTTGGTGCCTCGAAGAAGAATAAGGAGCTGCGTGGTTCTGCTGTGCATTAAATAAACTGCATTATTAAGAAGTTGTGAACCTCTGCTTTGTTTGGGACAAGCAGGTTTTACTGAGGCATTATTATTTAGGCGATTGCAACCTAAATTCTTTCCTTCTCTCACACAGGACTCTGAACTGAAATGATAGAACCTTGTGATACCATTTAAACGTGTAAGCTAATTATGTTCCATTATAATGTGGATTTAAGACACTGAAGCTATATCTGTATCCCAAAATGTGATTTTTTTTGTGTGTGTATATCAAGCTATTTGTATTTTTTAAAAGACATTTTTATATGCCTAGCGTTTGTATATTTTTGAGGTGAGAAAAGTTTTCGCTCTGCATCTTTAAGAAAGCCAAAAGAGTTCTTTTGGAATATATCAGTAGACCGATTTTTGTATTTGTATCTCTAATGCATCGATGATTGTATCACATGTAAGGGCATTGGATCGGAGCATCCTTTAATCAGCCACGCAAATAAAATATGTTGTAAGAATGATCTTGTTCCTATTGTTTGCTTTATTTAAAAAGAAAACTATTTTACATCTTATAAAGATGTATGCAGTTACTAATGTGTAGAAAAGTGAATTAATGTCAGAGAATAACAACGTTTTGAGCAGTCAACTATAGCTGCACATAAATAAGCAAAGATCTTGTACTTCAGTAAAAGTAGAAGTACTCAGATCTTGTACTTGAGTAACAGTAGAAGTACCAGAGTGTAGGAATACTCTGTTACAGTAAAAGTCCTGCATTCAAAATGTTCCTCAAGTAAAAGTAGAAAGTATTATCATCAACATATAGTTAAAGTAGCGACAGTAAAAGTAGTCATTGTGCAGATTGGTCCATTTCAGAATAATATATATGATATGTTTTATAATGATTGATCATGAAAGTGTTCTCAAAGCTGGTAAAGGTGCAGCTAGTTTGAATGACTTTGTATACTGCAGGGTAGCTTGTGAATTTACTCCAGGTGGAACTAAAGTCTGATTTAACACTTGATTATATTTCACATCATTCATCCAGATCTGTGAAGTAACTAAAGGTATTAAATACATGTAGTGGAGGAAAAGCACACCATTTACCTCTGAACTGTAGTGGGGTAGAAGTACAATGTAGCATAACATGGAAATACACAAGTAGGCTACAAGTAGGCTACCTCTAGTACTTAAGTACAGTACTTGATTAAATGTTCTTAGTTACTTCCCACCTCTGGATATATGCAGTTGAAGGTTTTAGGGGATAAAATAAAAAACATAATTTCTGAAACACTTTCTTACCCTAAATAAGTGACTTGAGAGGAGAACAACTAAGGTATCGTTTTATGATTTAATAAAAAAATCACAACAAACCCACGTGGGAGATAAAGGAAGTGACGTAGCGTACAAACCGAAAATCAACACGAACAACAGCTGGAGCTTCTGTGGCTTTTCTTGACTCTTCGCTACAGTTTTATCGACAAGGTATTTAATCCATCATCCACTGGATATCCTCAGTTTGAACCTTTAAACAAAGTCAAGCCTTTGATACGAATTCAAAAGACGTTGCTTTAGATTAAAAGCAAACCGGAGGAAGAGACGCGAAGCTAATGCTAACTGTGATGCTAGCAGTAAACACACGTTGCTGTTTGTTTATCTTACAACATGTTGTTATTTTAATTACATGTTTACATCACAGGTCACTTCTCTGAACTCTGACCCCATATGGATGTTATTCATGTCATTTATTTTACCGTCACGTTTTTAATAACCAATGATACTTTAGTCAGGTCCAAGACACACATGAACAACTCTTTAAAACAACGCTAGCTAAAGCTGGGCGTGGACACACATGAACATCCCATAATAAGCTGCTATCTGTTATCCCAGCTAAACAGAGGTGGAAGAAGTATTCAGAGGCTTTACTTCACTAAAAGTACTTATACATTATTGTCAAAATACGTATGAGTAAAAGCCCTGCTTGTACTTAAAGTATATAATGTACTCATTGTGCAGAAAAATGGCCTATATGTGTGTATTTAATTATATTTATATATGTGACATTCTGGATGATATTGTTGCATTTTACTGCTGTAGACAAACACAGTTCTGATTGACTTTTAGTTAAATATTTGACTCTTGTGACTTAAAGAGTCACTCCACTATGTAAAAGCTGTTTGATAAATATAGTGGAGTAGAAGTATAAAGTAGCATTAAATATACATTCTCAAGTAAAGTACCTCAAAATTGTACTTAAGTACAGTAGTTAAGTACAAACTATGTGCAATATATAAATGCTGTTAATAACTGTAATATATACCTGGCTGCTAAATCCTAAGAACTGTTACAGGATGTGTATTTTTTTAAATTATGTAACTTTTTTATTATTATATTTTTATTATATCATAACTTAGTACTTTTTTTAATGCATGTCACATATTTAACATATGTAACATTAAGCTGTCTGTGGCTCTTTTTCCTGCTGTAACTACGCACATTTCCCCTCCGTGGGACTAATAAAGGGATTCTGATTCTGAGTAGTTGATTAAATCTACTTAGCAGTGGCGTACAGCAACTAAGTACCTTTTTAAATATTTGGTGCCATTTTGCATCAGCCAATGGGAATCCTTATTTATCCTGAATAAATAAAAATTGATGACATTTTTCTTTTTTTAAAAGGTTAGAAAAATATGAATCTAGCAGATAATTTAATGGAGTTTAGTTCATTTCTCCATGGTAGAGAAGCCAGATGATAAGACCTGCATTTAGGCAATACACGTTTACAGACAACAAATACTTTAAATCTTTTAGGCCTAAATCCTCTTAATGCTTTAATTTAGAGCTGCAATAATTACTTGTCAAATTGATAAGTCTCTCACAGATCACCAACTATTTCACTTGGCATTTAGGATCACACAGCCGTGCTCGAAGCAGCAGAAAGTAACGGACGCATCATTCTCTTCATGTTTTACCCTCAGTGAGCAGCATGGCCACAGACTGGTTGGAGAGCGTCGTGTCGATAAACTGCGGCCTGACGTTAGGAGTTTATCAGGGATCCGTTTCCTCCGTGGATCACAGAAACCAGACCATCTCTCTGAAGCTTCCCTTTCACAACGGGGTCAGGTGTTCCCTCCAAGAGGTCACCTTCAGGTGAGAGAGACCAGGGACACACTCTCCCTAATTACACTTCAACAGAAAATGCATAGATCTAATAAATACACCTGAGATAATGATGAAGGCTCTACGACTGTCCAGATGTTTGCATTTCATCCTCTCTCCACCGTTTTACCCTAATGCTATTTCCAGAAGTCATTGTTAGTTGCTGCCCTATATGTAAATTAACTGGTATCCCCTAACATTGAAATGTACCTTCTCCATCCATTGATCCCCACAGGCCGTGTCTGAATGTTTTACCCCTCGGGTTGTCAACTAAAAACCAAAGTGTCTAGAGTCCTGTTGATTTCTTTGTGCAGTTTGAGCTCTCAGTGAGTCCAGTCTTTTCAAAAAAAAATGTTTTAACAATATTTTTATTGAGTTTTTCAATTTTGTTACAAGTTCCAACAATGACATCCAGATATTAACAATGAGTGAACGAGACGTGTACAAATGAGTTGGCGATCCATGCATAATATACAACACTTTTGGGGGAAAACAACGCTGAAAACAACGCTGTCATTTGAATGGCGGTCGATTCAAATTCTGAAGTTTTTGCCAATCCGATCAGAAATGTAAGAAAACCGTGGATTTCTGGATCTTCAAAGAGCCCGATTACGATGGCAAACAATTACATTCAATCGTTGGAAATCGACGATCGGGCTCGATATATGGTTAAATATAGCAGTAGGCGATCGATGTCCATAGATGAGAGTAGCACCTACGTCACTTTACGGCCCCGCCCACTTTTGGGGGAAACCAACGCTGTCATTTGAATGGCGATCGAGCCTGAAGCCACAGAGCTCTTCTGTTACTGTCCTTTCTTCTTAGAGGAAGTCCAGAAACACTGAACTCTGGATTTGTTTTCATGTTTGAGGAGCAATAAACGACACAGCAGCTCGTTGGCATGTTAAAAATATATTACTTTCCGCCTCGCTCATGAGAGAAACAGCTGGAGAAATTACAGCCTCGCCTACTGATTTTAATTTAACCATATAATTTTTGCCCGGAAGTGACGTAGGTGTTACTCTCATCTATAGCACCTTTCACATAAATACATTTCTCAAAGTGCTCCACAAGAAAGAACACAAGTTAAAATGGAGACCACATTTAAAGACAAACGTAAAGGCACTACAACCTTTTCCAAGCAGATATTGACTCTCCTGCACATCGCCTTGTTTTGTACAACAACGTGTTGCTTAATGAGATTTAGTGGAAACGGCTGAAAGTGATCAGTTTTATTTCATGTGAGATTTTCAATAACTTATCCTTAGGACCCTTTCTTGTTATTCCCCATCCCCTGCATCTACCTGAAAGGAAACCTGCAGTATCAATAATAGCATTTTCTATCTGTGTATTTTTGACTCAAATTAAGATGAACTATCAGTCGATTCTCCGAAAACACATCATGAACTATTCTCTAAATTGAGTGAAATCAAAGGAACCTTTCATGCTATAATCTCATACATCTTCATAAAGAATGTTTCCCTTCTATTTCATATTAAAGTGAATATCTTCTGGTTTTGGAAAGACATCACTTTGGTCTTTGAGAAACTGTCATGGATCATTTTCACTATTTTCTGACCTTTTTAGGCTTTCCTTTTTGTCTCTTTTAGTGCCAGGGATATAAAGGAGCTGAAGATCTTGGACTTCCAGAGAACCGTCACTGAACCCAGTTCTCATCCGGGTTCTGCAACAGAACCGAGCCTCGTCCCTGCAGAACGTCAGGGACAAAGAGACCCTCTTCATCCTCATCTTCATCATCAGGGGGCAAACAGCACGGCTCCCATCACCATCCTACGCAGAGGTGGGTTACATCAACCTATCAGGGAAAAGAATGACATCAGAGTCTGTAATACCTAACAATTAGTGGCATTGTTGAATTACACATCAAATATAACCATTAGGGAGGCAATGGTTTGGAAGTTTGGGGTCATTTCCAGTGTTAAAGTAATAATTTGTGATACGATTGGAATTCGCTGAGATTTTTAAGCTTTTGTTGTTATTTAAAGTCTGAATTAGCACAAGTTCAACAAATCTAAAAAACAACAACCTTAATGAATTCAGTTTTCAATTCAAGGCTTTATTGTCATGTGTCCATCACCATCCTACGCAGAGGTGGGTTTAATAAGATAAGATAAGATAAGATGGACCTTTGTTAATCCCTGTGGGGAAATCAGTAGTTCAACAGCAACAGGGTGACACTTTGACACGCTCAAACACTTGCCCCACTCCTTCCGTTCGACCATTTATTGTAGGGAAAAAAGGCAAACAAAGACAATACATCCAGATGCCGATAACCTTCAAGTGCGATGACGATGCCACTGATGGTCAAGGATATTCTGGTGGAAACATGTTGCAGGATTTCAGTATAAATGTGTGGTCATTTATACTATCTCTTTCCATACAAAGCAACACAGAGCAGGTGAGTGCAGCCAGGTCAAAACAACCACTTACTCCGCGCAAAACTCCAATAATACGTACAAAATACCATAAATTTGGCTCCTGCAATCGGCTCCTGATGTCCGGCAAATCGGTCTTTTTTAGCCGATGGCAGTCAACTAGGCGTCCCTTATTCTCACTAATTGGACAAACATTGGAAACATCTCGTTAACAGCCGGTTCTATTAAGTTAAGGAGGCATGACAGACCTGTTTGACATCTTTGGAGTGAAGGAAGGAAGGAGTAGGAAACTAAAAGATTGGCATGTTCTTTTACAAATGTGCCCAAAAATATCAAGACGTTTTGAGGAAGGTTTTTTTTATAGGTTAAGAAAGCCCAGTTTTAGATTTAGCTTATTCATCGTGAAGCTTCATTTTGAATCACAGAACTATTGTTGTCTATATTTGGACGTATTGGATGACAGGAAATCTCCACAGAAAAGGTCATACGGTTCTGATGAGGAACACAAGTAGATATTGTTCATTGACGGAAGGAAATGTGACGCACCAAACTCCTTTTTAAATATTCCCAGAAAGTTGCGACAGAAGACGGGCAGTAAAAAGAAACTCAAGAAACCTGGTTTTTATTTGTATAACTAAATGTTTAATGTTTTCTAGCTTGTTTTAGGAAGGAAATACAAATTCTCTGCAGATCAAATTTTGTTTTTGTTGATAATTATACCGTCAAATATCTTTTGACATGCTGCATGTGTATCAAGGACACACACTTTTCTTTATACAATAGGGCTTTAGTGCATGTAAATGGTCTGCAAAGGCTAAAAATCCCTGTTTTCATCGAGGGAGTTTCTCTCTCAAACACTCTGAACATCAGCAGGAGAGCACTCTTTAAAGTAGAGACACTACATACTGATATACACCTGAACATCAGCAGGAGAGCACTCTTTAAAGTAGAGACACTACATACTGATATACACCTGAACATCAGCAGGAGAGGACTCTTTAAAGTAGAGACACTACATACTGATATACACCTGGACATCAGCAGGAGAGGACTCTTTAAAGTAGAGACACTACATACTGATATACACCTGAACATCAGCAGGAGAGGACTCTTTAAAGTAGAGACACTTCATACTGATATACACCTGAACATCAGCAGGAGAGGACTCTTTAAAGTAGAGACACTTCATACTGATATACACCTGAACATCAGCAGGAGAGGACTCTTTAAAGTAGAGACACTACATACTGATATACACCTGAATATCAGCAGGAGGGGACTCTTTAAAGTAGAGACACTTCATACTGATATACACCTGAACCTCAGCAGGAGAGCACTCTTTAAAGTAGAGACACTACATACTGATATACACCTGAACATCAGCAGGAGAGCACTCTTTAAAGTAGAGACACTACATACTGATATACACCTGAACATCAGAAGGGGGGGACTCTTTAAAGTCGAGACACTACATACTGATATACACCTGAACATCAGCAGGAGGGGACTCTTTAAAGTCGAGACACTATATAGTGATATACACCTGAACATCAGCAGGAGAGGAATCTTTAAAGTAGAGACAATACATACTGATATACACCTGAACATCAGCAGGAGAGGACTCTTTAAAGTAGAGACAATACATACTGATATACACCTGAATATCAGCAGGAGAGGACTCTTTAAAGTAGAGACAATACATACTGATATACACCTGAACATCAGCAGGAGAGGACTCTTTAAAGTAGAGACACTTCATACTGATATACACCTGAACATCAGCATGAGAGGACTCTTTAAAGTACATACTGATATACTGCATCGTCCCAGGCTGTAAAATTCAGAATGTCTTACTCCACCTTCCTGATAAGATAAAAGCTAAAAGCAGCGTTTCCCCTCGTCAACATGCAGTCAGCAGGAAGTGTTTTCTGTTGAAGCCGCTTCACTTTCACCCTCGTTATCAGAGAACAATGGAGAGGTCAGAGGTCAGCAGAATGGGTAATATTCTTCATCCTGGTTGTAAAAATGACCTCTGCCCTTCCTCTGCATGCAAGATGAAGTCTCGCACAAAAGGAAGACAATTTATTCTCTATGGAAAATGGACAAAAATATGTTCATATTCAATTTTCTCAAATATTTTACTTACGTAGCATTTTAAGAACTTTTTTATTTAACATTTCCATTCAATGCTACTTTATAGTTCTACACTACGACATTTCAGAGGGAAATCATGTGTTTCTACATTAATGTGACAGCTTTAATTACTCAAACAGGCATGATAATTATAATATACAAAACATATCATATATATTATTCTGAAATGCACCAATCTGCACAATGACTACTTTTACTTTTGGGATTTTAACTATATTTTGATGATAATACTTTTCTACTTTTACTTGAGTAACATTTTGAATGCATGACTTTTACTCTAACAGAGTATTCCTACACTCTGGTACTTCTACTTTTACTCAAGTACAAAATCTGAGTACTTCTACTTTTACTCAGGTACAAAATCTGAATACTTTTACTCAGGTACAAAATCTGAATACTTCTACTTTTACTCAAGTACAAGATCTGAGTACTTCTCCCACCTCTGGCAGTTCTTATCCAGAAGTGAAATGGGAGCAAACCCCCCCTTCAGATTCCCATAGCGTGCTAAAGGCTTGTACCAAAGTTCCTCTTTACAATATGTGTGTGACTAAGATCAATAAACATTCCCTCCCTCCCTCTCTCCTAAAGAGGAGGTTATGCAAAGCTTTTCGTGCCCTCCTGTCCTCTCTTTCCCTCACACAGGAAACACCTCCCCCCGACAGGAAGCCATTTTGTCCCAGAGTGCTCCGAGCGATATCAATTGTGGAAAGAAATGTTTACTTTTGACGTTTTTATTTTAATCTCTCGCTCTCAGGCTGGTGTTCGGGGAGCTAATGCCTAAATTGCACGGGGGCCAAAGTGTCCTGGGCTGTTTCTTTCACACGCAATCAGAGAGGGCAAGAGTAAACACATCCTTTACTCAAGTAGAAGTACAGATACTCGTGTTTAAAAATACTCTGGTAAAAGTAGAAGTACTGACTAAACTTCTTGACTCAAGTAAAAGTAAAGAAGTAGGCTTTTTTTTTTAGGAAGTGGGCTTTGAAATGTACTTCAGTAAAAAGTACCCATAACTAGCAGCTGTTTTAAAGAGTACCTGACCTCCCTTTATATTAATAGAACAATAATGTCATTGTTAGCTAATGAATGTTTCCATGCTGAACAACGGCAACATGACAACGTTTTCATTGGTCCCTCTTCTTTAGAGAAGACCAGGAAATGATGGATACACGGATCGTGTTCAAATCAATAGGCACGCAATGACTCTAAATAATAATGATCACGCCACCAATCACACATTCAAACTAAAGGAACCAGCCTGTTTGGAAAATGTAAGAAGTAGAAAGTACAGGTCTTTGGGTTCAAAATGTAAGAAGTAGAAAGTACAGGTCTTTGGGTTCAACATGTAAGAAGTCAAAGTAAAAAGTCATCAGAAAAATAAGTAGTAAAGTACTGATACCAGAAAAATGTACTTAAGTACAGTAACGAAGTATTTGTACTCCACTTTTGGCAAAAGAGAAATGAAGTCAGTTTTGGCCAACACTTATTCAAGATTCCAGAAATGCTTCTCTGAATATCTGCCATTTATCTTTCTGGGATGGGAATTTTAGAAAGTGTTTTTTTTGTGAATGATTCAGAAAACCATCAGACCCAATCGCGTCTCATTAAAAGAGCTTTTTTTGGAAGAGGACCTCTAACTCTGCCCTTATGAAAACTGTTCCCATAAACAGCATCTGTATATGAAGGGGAAATTGTGTGCAGCTCTTTCCCATAAACCCCTGCTTCACGTTTCTTTTAAATCCTCTATATATCTGGGAAAAGGGCTTGGGGTGTATTCAGGTTTTAATGCCACATATTCACACTTTTATTGTGTTATTACTGACTTCCACTATTTACCACAGAGCAAAACTCTGTGTTAGGGCTTCACAATTTAGAAACGATAAGTAATAGAGATCATCGACTGCAGTGTCTCTACTTTAAAGAGTCCTCTCCTGCTGATGTTCAGGTGTATATCAGTATGTAGTGTCTCTACTTTAAAGAGTCCTCTCCTGATGATGTTCAGGTTCATATCAGTATGTAGTGTCTCTACTTAAAGAGTCCTCTCCTGATGATGTTCAGGTGTATATCAGTATGTAGTGTCTCTACTTTAAAGAGTCCTCTCCTGCTGATGTTCAGGTGTATATCAGTATGTAGCGTCTCTACCTAAAATGGAGGCGTTTCAGGAAATACTCAATATATTATTTTAACCTTATTTGTAACAAATATTTCTGGATATTGCACTCTTCCGATATCAATACAATTTTCATTTATTGTGCAGCCTTACTGTTTGTTAAAAGCTGTAGAAAGTTGTGGGTTTTTCCAGACATTTAAAGCCATCAAAATGCATGTTTCTTAAATATATATAGTATCACTAATCAGCCCTTCTTCTGTTATATAACGTTGTTGATTCTCCCTCCGGCCCTTTTCCCTTTTCTCTGCTGAATGTTACTCACACGCACAGCTGTTATGGCTTCATGTCCGTTTAGTCTGGCTTTTGACCGCATTTACCCCCCTGTGGACTGTAGATGTTACACACTGTGTTTATCTTTACAACCAGACCCGTATCCACTGATTCAACATTCCTCAAATAGCTAATCATCGGTTAGAAATCAGAAATCATTAACTGCCATTGTACAGAATGCTCCTGATGAGTGAAGTTAACAAAAACAACTTCTGCAAACAAACAGACCCAGTCAACAGACACAGTTTTAAATCAAATACAATGTACTATTGCACGACAAAAAGAGTCAATTATTGCACTGGAGTAAATGTACTTATTCTACTATTGGGACCATAATTAGTGTGCTGGAATAAGTGTAATCTTGCACTTCGATAAGATGAGAGAAACCTTGATTTAGGAAACTCTAGTAGTGAATGTGTTGATTGAACAAGATAATAATAATAATAATAATGATCTTTATTTGTATAGCACCGTTCATACATGAGAGTAACACCTACGCCACTTCTGGGTGAAAATTACGGCTCCGCCCACTTTTGGGGGAAAAAACGCTGTCATTTGAATGGCGGTCGATACGAATTCTGAAGTTTTTGCCAATCCGATCAGAAATGTAAGAAAACCGTGGATTTTCTGATCTTCAAAGAGCCCGATTACGATGGCCAGTCAGGCAAACAGTTACATTCAATCATTGGAAATCGACGATCGGGCTCCATATATAGTTAAATTAAAATCAGTAGGCGAGGCTGTCATTTCTCCAGCTGTTACTCTCATGAGCGAGGCGGAGAATAATAGTTGTATCATGCCAAAAAGCTGCTGTGTTGTTTATTGCACCTCAAACATTAAAACAAATCCAGAGTTCAGTGTTTCTGGACTTCCTCTAAGAAGAAAGGACAGTAACAGAAGAGCTCTGTGGCTTCAGGCTCGATCGCCATTCAAATGACAGCGTTGGATTCCCCCAAAAGTGGGCGGGGCCGTAAAGTGACGTAGATGCTACTCTCATCCATGGACATCGATCGCCTACTGCTATATTTAACCATATATCGAGCCCGATCGTCTATTTCCAATGATTTCATGTAATTGTTTGCCATCGTAATCGGGCTTTTTGAAGATCCAAAAATCCACGGTTTTCTTACATTTCTGATCGGATTGGCAAAAACTTCAGAATTTGTATTGACCGCCATTCAAATGACAGTTTTCCCCCAAAAGTGGGCGGAGCCGTAATTTTTGCCCGGAAGTGACGCAAGTGTTACTCTCATGTATACAATAAGTGCAGTTCAAGGTGCTTCACATAGACATTTCACAGACAATGTATATCACACAGAATACAGTTACCAGTAAAAGACTTAAAAACAAACAAAAAATAGCATAGTAATATATAAAATACATTAAGATTAAAGGTACAATTATGAAATTGATGATGATGATGATGCATTTAATTTCCAAGCGCTTTTCCAGGCGCTCAAAGACGCTTTACAGTGGTGATAAGACGAGATATAATACAATAAAAACATATTAAAACAGCAACACAACATAATTCACAAATTAAAAGCCAGTCGGAAGAGGTGTGTTTTGAAGGTGGGGGGTCGTGCAATAAAAGGGGGATAATGCAAATGCAGGATACCGTAGATTTCCCCATAAAGAACTCTGTGTTAAAATGTGTTGGTCTTTGTCTATAATAATGGTTTTGACAAAAGATCTCGAGTCCTATACGTCCGAGACCGAGAGCTTTAAAAAGTTCTCAAGACCAAGAGCTTTAAAAGCGGTCTCAAGGACTACAACACTATTATTGTGTGATCAATTATGCGTTGGATAAGTTAGGTGTATAGCACGTTTATATTTTACTTTGTCGGATCTATAGTTTGATAGATATCACGATTGACAACACAGTATGTCCGGTGTCCGAGTTTTCATAGTAAATTATACCATTTTTGCTGGTTTTATTTACATTTTCTAGGCTTTTATGATGATTTTTTAAATGTAATCGTCTTTCTTTAGTTCATTTCGTTCTTAGCATTCACATAATGGGCTTTTTTCTCATTGAATACCATAACTCCCGTTGTGTGGAAGAAAGCGTGATGGGGTCGCTTTAGTTGGATTATTGGGACCATATGTTTGTAAAAGTTACAATAGGTTTGGCATTTCATTAAAATAAGACCTTTTTCCATGCATTTTTAAATCTTAATTTAGATTGTTGATCGAATCTACTTTTAAATCAGTCAAAGTCAACTTTATTGTCAATCTCAAAATATGTTTGTACACACAGAAAGATCGAAATACTGTTTCCCAGAGTCCGAGGTATAAAAAAATACATTAAATACAAGAACACTCAATAATTACAAAAAAACACAAAATAACCGCTATGGGATTTTACCTAAAAGTCATGACATCCCTTAAAAGCAGTAATAAATCTTCCCTAATTGGGTTTAAAATGTGTATATTTAACGGTATAATGACCCTATGGTGCTGACTTGCGTTGTAGATATTGCTGGCTGCTGCTCCGGATTGATTTATGTGGGTAAATTAGTCGAAGAACCGAATCAGTCGACTCCCTGCTTGCTCTTCATGAATCTGTTTGACTTGGAGCGCTGCCCGCTTCATTCAGAAGTTTTGATTCATAGCATGACAAAACACTTCCTTGTAAATAAAGACATTGTTGGCTCGTGTTCATAAGGACGGTAGCTTTTATCTCTGTTCACACACTAACCCCCCCCACCCAACCGGTCCGACCAGTTTCCTTAGAATGATTAACAATTAGTAAATCACTTATGAAGACTTAGCAGTACACTCAACTGAGTTTGGAGGGGATTAAACTCATTATTAATTAAGTTATATTCAATTCAAATGTATTTAGATATCCCAATATCACAAACATATTGTCTCAGAGGGCTGCACAAATCAACAAACATGCATGATAATATAATAACAACAGACATATCTCAGAATATAGTACAATGACAAGATAAATGTGAAAATACCAATGAATGGGTACAACACACAATCACACAAATACACTTAGAATACAATAATTACAATTCCATAAAATGTTTATTATGACTTAATATCTGAAGAAAACCCTCCAGTGTGTCCTTTTTAGTGGTGGTTTTGAGGCTGTTTTAGATGCGAATAAGTATTTAATTGATTGATCCCAAATTGGATATCAGTCAGTCAAAGCAGCAGCAGGTTAACGGCACATTGCACATGGAAATCACCTTTAAATATATACATATATCTACAGTAGAAAGCACTGGTGGAAGAAGTACTAGTACCTTTTTAAAAGTAAAAATACTACAGTCTAAAAATGTAAACGTCCTGATTTCCAAATCCTACGTGAGTAAAAGTACAGAGGTATTACAAGATAAATGTATAAGAAGTAAAAGTACTCGTTGTGGATGTTTCGCAGTGTTATATTTTTATCACGTATAAATTCATGGAAGAGCATTGCAATGTTTGTCAGTGTGGATCCATTTTAGTTTTTGAATAAACTACGAGTGTTAAATCAATGAATTGCAGTAAAAAGTGCAATTTATGCCTCTTTAATGTTATGGAATAAAAGTATAAAGTAGCAGTTTAATGGAAATACTCAAGGAAAATACTTCCATATAATACTTGGTTTTGAAAGAGAAGTGTACTCTGTTACAAGTAAAAGTCCTGCATTCAAAATGTTACTCAAGTAAAAGTAGAAGTACTCAGATCTAGTACTTGAGTAAAAGTAGAAGTACTCAGATCTTGTACTTGAATAAAAGTAGAAGTACCAGAGTGTAGGAATACTCTGTTACAGTAAAAGTCCTGCATTCAAAATGTTCCTCAAGTAAAAGTAGAAAAGTATTCTCATCAAAATATAGTGAAAGTAGCGACAGTAAAAGTAGTCATTGTGCAGATTGGTCCGTTTCAGAATAATATATATGATATGTTTTATAATGATTGATCATTAAAGTGTTCTCAAAGCTGGTAAAGGTGCAGCTAGTTTGAATGACTTTGTATACTGCAGGGTAGCTTGTGAATTTACTCCAGGTGGAACTAAAGTCTGATTTAACACTTGATTATATTTCACATCATTCATCCAGATCTGTGAAGTAACTAAAGGTATTAAATACATGTAGTGGAGGAAAAGTACACCATTACCTCTGAACTGTAGGGAGCATAACATGGAAATAGTCAAGTTAAGTACAAGTACCTCAAAACTGTACTTAAGTATTTGAGTAAATCTACTTCCCACCTCTGATCATTTCAGAGTCTTTAGCATTAGCTTCCTGTCTCTAAACGTGCTGCTGCAACAAAGCACTTTCTCCATTAGGAATCAGATCTGTGAAGTAACTAAAGGGATTAAATACATGTAGTGGAGTAAAAGTACACAATAGCCTAACAAAGGAAGTAAAGTACAAGTACCTCAAACATTTATTTAAGTACAGTTCTTGAGTACATTTTAAGTTTTTTTTATCTTAATGTGTGCATATGTATACATGTGTCTGTTGATTGTGTATATAGAGGATATACATATTTGTGTATATTTTTGTATTCGGGATGGTGGGAAACGGTATTTGGATCTCTCTGTCTCTACACACAAACTGAAAGACTGAAGATAAAGTTGACTTTGAAATCTACTTCCCACTTTCTCCATTAGGAATCAATAAAGCAATCAGTTTAACGTCTGCTCAGAAGGAGGCTGTTCTTCTCTCAGCTGTTGTGACTCCTCCGTGATTCCTTGTGTCCTCCCAGAGTTAGCGTGCGATCTGAGCGTAGCGTGAGAGCTCAGCGAGGCTAAAGCTGAACGCCAGGTTTTTCCAGTTTGATTTTTTTTGTTCTCTGTTCATTTCTTTTTTTTGTTTGTGCACACATGTATGTAAACTTTATTGAGGGACGCTCAGACGGCCATTGTATGTTTTGTGTATGCAGCGTTTTGTTCTCATGTGGTTAACTCACAGAGGGTAAGGAAGGTGCACAGTTACATAACAGGAAGAGACACGAGTATCGAGGCAGGATTTAAGAGCTCAGGAACAAACTGTGTGTGCTTTATAATTATATATTACATTTTATTTAGCTGACTTACAAGAAGATACACATTAAGAACAGCAGGTGCATTTACTATCATGTGTTCTGCTGCATTACTTTCAAATGATCTACATTTATTACGTATATTTAGTAAGAATCTTTTCTGAGGTGATGAGACATGTTTTGGATTCAAAATGCTTCCCCAAAACAAAGCTTTCTACTCTGAGTTTATAACATGTTGTCCTGGGAAGCCATCCCGAAGTTGATGCTCTCGATGATGAACTGCTGACGTCTGAACTGTTAATTAGATTAAGATTCTGATGTTGGGATATCTCCTCACTAATTACATTTAGAACATAATAACCTTGTTACTTTCCCATGAACTGCAAGTGCTCTTTCCATGTTAGTACTTGTGCGAGACAAACACAGGGGTTTCGTAAGATAAGATGTATTTATTTGTGCACAAGGAAGAAAAAAACATGAAATCAGGAAGTCGAAAGGAGGGGCTTGGGTTCAGGTTATTGCCAAGCCCCCAGGAAGTGCGCCGGACTCTGTGCCAATATTCGTTGTGTCCAAACGGCGGTACTGCAATTTCCGTATCAGTCCGTGACGTCACCCGGCCCAAAACAACTTTTCCCCATTGACTAACATGGGGAAAGAGACGTCTGTAAATCGTAGGATACTTTTTTTTTAACTAAATAAACCACCCAGTATGAACTATTTTATAGCCCTTATTAGAATCATTCGGTCCTTAAAGTTGTAAAATGCACTAAAAGCCGAATCTAAATTTATATTCTCTCTCCATTCATTCTAGTGGACGAGAGTGGGAGCTCGGGGGGCGGGGCTTAAGAGGCGCATGCTCTGTGAGCGCACATACGGGTTCTTCTGCTCTGACAGCCAGGCATGATGGGTAATCTGTGACGTTTCGCTCTCTCAAAAGTTGGGCCATTTTGTCCTCATGCGCCAATGAGCAACTCTCATAGGAAAGAACGAGACCCCGCCTCCGACGCTGTATCCAGTTCTTATTATACATCCATGGTTATTGCCTGGGAAGGACTTTCCTCATTTATTTTTGCTTATAACCTACTGTCATAGGTGTCATTTATACTGGGGACACTGGGGACATGTCTCCACCACTTTTGGAAATTGCCTATTTTATCCCCAACTCTTGCAATAGGATAATCCGTCAAACATAGCGTGCACAAAGAATTGTACACTTTGAGAAGTGAAAGGTTTATTTGCAAAAGAGAACGTGAACAATCTGCAGGACTGTATGTCTGGAAACCCAAGACACCTTTAATATAATTAAATAGAGAGTAAAGCAATGGATGCTCCCGCTTTGTAGTATTGTACGTTTATGTATATGTAAAGTGACACCCATGGTCTCTGTGCCTCTCCAGGTCAGTCAAACGTCAGAGGGGCGACTCAGGCGTCTCAGAGGAAGAACATGGTGAGGAATGGAGGTCCGAAGACGAGAGACGACGAGTGTTTCGGAGGAGGGACGGACGACAACATGGACTCTGACTTCGACTTCGAGGGGAACCTGGCTCTGTTCGATAAAGCCGCCGTGTTCTCAAAGATCTCCTCTCTCAGCTCAGAGGGAGAGAAACAGACGTATCGCCACGACCAGAACATCCTGGAGGTCAAACCCATCGTTTACAGACAGATAACGGTTCCTCAGCATCAGCTCGGGAGAAAAGAGTACTGCACCGGTGAGAGATACACTCAGACACACACTTACATGCATAGACACTCACTGTCACACACAGACACACTCATACACACACTTATACGCATAGACACTCACTGTCACACACAGACATACTCAGACACACACTTACACGCATAGACACTCACAGACACACTCATACATACTCACACACACTTACACGCATAGACACTCACTGTCACACACAGACACACTCATACACACTAACACACACACTTACACGCATAGACACTCACTGTCACACACAGACACACTCATACACACTCACACATACTTGTCTCTTCTTCTTCTTATGTAACTGTGCACCTTCCTTAAGCTCTGTGAGTTACTTTAACAACATGAGAACAAAACGCTGCATACACAAAACATACAATGGCCGTCTGAGCGTCCCTCAATAAAGTTTACATACATGTATGCACAAACAAAAAAAGAAATCAACAGACACTAACACACACACACTCAAAGATGCTCAGACATTCCGAGAGACAGACAGACAGACAGACAGACAGACAGACAGACAGACGCATAGAGTACGGTACCGGTGAGAACAACACACACTCACACACTCACACACTCGCTCACGCTCACACTCACACACACTCACACACACACACACATAGCACGTCTCTAGTCTCTAGATTTAGAAAGACGTCATCACTTCAAATGTCACCTTCTTATCTATTGAAGCACTCTGCTTCAGTCCATATTTATCCTCAACTGCATCTGATATGAGGAAAGAAACACAAAGGATCAGGTCTTCTTCAGAGCCACTTTCACAACCTGACTTCTACAGTTTTTGGGGAAGTTTTATCAGTGAGCACGACACACTGTTGATTTTGGAAGGAGTCGTATTTTTCCACTGAGTTTAATCTTTGACCAGGAGGACCATCTGTTTATCTGAAGGACTGTGACAGCTAACCTTTTCACACTGAGTCCTACTGGGAGGGTCGCCTGGGGTCAGACTGACTCCTGGTTATCATGACCTTTGAACCCACACAGACAATGACTCGTCCTTGTTCACACTTCAGCGTGTTACATAACTGGTTAATGAAGACATAATGTAAGGCAGGGGTGTCCAAACTTCTTTCACCGACGGCCAGATAAAGAAAAACATACAAAGGGCCGGGCCACTCACTAGAGATGAGGTATACTGCCTCATAAGTTCAGATATAAGTTAGCAAAATCAATCACATGTGGGTAAACTATGCTAACAGCTCACAGCTCTCCAGAGGGTTTCATTTATTTTGATGCAGCTCATTCCTCAAAACAGAAGCCTCCGATTCATTATCATAAAGGGAAACATGAAGGCTCTATTTCAAGCTTGCTAGTTAAATCAGTTATTGGGCCTTTTCTCTTATCAACAAAGATTTGTTAGAAAATGTTCCCAACTTGAATTGACTGAATTTATTTGAAAAGTGGGCTTATAAACACATGAATACTTCTGTGTAATATATTTGTACATATATATTTATATATTTGAGAAGTACAATATAAGACGAGCAGAAGTTTCATTTGTGGGCCGTATTCCATTATATATTTTTTAATTTGCTGTAGGCCGTTTCAAAATGGTCGGCATTTGGCCCCCTGGCCGTAGTTTGGACACCCCTGATATAAGTGAAGGGCACGCTAACACAGGAGTCACACAAACCCAATTTAGTCTGGTCACAGATTAAAGGGGCTCTTCTGCTTTTTGGGTTGTCCCTCTCCTGTATCGTGTTCTATAGGTTTTAGTGCATGTCAATGGTTAGAATCCCTGCGTGTCACATGTCACAGTAGAGATGACATGTTTTAATGTTTTAAATTGAAGTTGTCTGAAGTCCTTACCACCAGCTGCTCTTGCAGTAATAAGTAGTGTACCTTTCTTACTGTTCTAATGTGCACAATGTAGTGACTGCTTTTCGTCTTTTGTTTTCTTAGTTATGTTCTCTGTATTTTATATGTTTGTGTTATGTGTAAGCATTGAAAATGAGATTTTATCTCAATGCTTTTATCTGGTTAAATAAAGGTTAAATAAAAATAAAAAGAGACACTCAATACAAAGTTGGAGAAGCAAACATATATTGGACCAATCGGAACGAGTCTAGATACGCCTATGAGTTATCTCAGAAATCAAGATTTGATATGCTACGAAAAAGCATCCTCCCTCTCCGGATCAATGATAGGAGAACCACCTGGCAGTGTGTCAGACTGATTGTGGATCAGCTCAACACGTCTTCCCCCCTGCCGACTTGCTGCTTGTTTCCGTGCTTCTGCTTCCCAGGGCTGAAACCATAATCCCGTCCTCTGCTCTGTAATTATCATGCCGCCGTGCAGCCTTACGTAAACAGCTCCTCTGAAACAGGAACAAACCACAGAGCTCTGACCTGGAGTCTGCCAGTAAACACAAAGATCAACAACGTGAGAATGAGAAAGGAAAAACAAAGAGCCCGCCTCCATGTGAGAGTTTCACTTGAACAATGCTCCTATAGGCTGTTGTTGATGTAAAGGTTGCAGTCTGTATGTGTTTACCTCTGTTGTTGTCTTTCCTTCCTGTGCTGTGATTGGCTGTGCAGAAACACAAACACAACAACAGTCAGCTGGTTCTGCAGGTTTATTGTTTTGATGCCGTATCGCAGAAGATGATCTGTTATAATCTGCTCTGGAGACGGCAATATGTGAGGGGAAGAAAAAAGGCAAACCTGGCGTGTGATGCATGTTCAAGCTGCAGACTCTATTGTTTTAACCCTTTTGTATCAGTGTTGTTTATACAGATGTGAGGGGGAATACACTCTGACGGACATGATAGACAAATACTCAAATGATACCTGATGGGTACTAGAATCGATGAGAAAACGAGGTGCATTATGATAGGTGAAGAAAAAGGCAAACATACATTTTTAAACAGTTGTATCCATTCATTTGAAGGTCTTTATTACAGATGTGAGGAATAATAGACTTTGTAAAAACATTAAAACATTCATTTGAGTTTAGTTTAGAAAAGAGCAACAGTGTTCAGGATTTATGCTTCCTTTCATCTGTTGATGGCCTGGAATATAATGTGTGAGAGGTGTGTGTGTGTGTGTGTGTGAGGAGTCTGAGGCTGGAGCCACACGAGGACCATAACGCAAACGGACCGCAATCGTTATCAAAAAAGTCTTCCGTCCACACACAACAGGCACCATGAACGTGTCTGTTCACACGAGACCGCTCGAAAGCGCTGGAGACGCTGTAGTACATATGCCGGGCCTGTAAGTGGCGCTGTAGTCTGCCACAAAAACAGCGAAGAAGACTTCCCGCGCATGGTTGCCATGGTTGCCCTTCTGTTTATTCTCCGCTGTGGACGCTCTGGCTCTTTTTCTCCCTCCCCGAGGCAAGCGCTGTAAATCTCTCCGGTAGTCCACTAGCAGATGAAAAACACCCACCTCTCCGCCTCTTCCAAGGGACGAGGGGACCGTGCGGCAGAGTTTCCGGTCAACATGTCCGTTAAAGTTTAAATCTTCCGGACAAAATTAGAAAAGAGCCGGTCAGAGGTCTTCTTTGTTATTTATTGAGCTTTAAAACAATTGATAACGACTCATAATAATAATATAAGAATAAAAAACGGAGCCTCTCTTTTCCTCCCCCACTTCTGAGAGCCCAGCAGCTGATCTCTGAGCAGGAGAGTTGGGAGAGGCGGGGCTATTGCTTCAACGTTATCAGGAAATGATCGTATATAGGGCGTAAACACGGAGCCGTTGCCCCCCCAGAGCGTTTAGTTTGCAGATCTACCCACCTTCGGACCCTTTATCGTTTTCTGCGTTTCCATGTCGGCCTCGTGTGGCCGAACCGTCTATCTGATAGTGAACTGTAGCGGATATGACCGTTATCGTCCTCGTGTGGCCGAACCGTCTATCTGATAGTGAACTGTAGCGGATAGGACCGTTATCGTCCTCGTGTGGCCGGGGCCTAATAAAGGAAGTGTTTTAATCCTACCCACCTCTCAACTTGTTTTATCCAAATCAACTTACAATAAGTGCATTCAAAGGTTTTTAATACGATAACAGAAGATAAGAGACACTCACAGACACTGAAAGACACTCAGTCACTCACACATACACACACTAACAGACGCTCAGAGACACTCACACAAACTCACGGAAAAAGTGCATAGAGTACGGTACCGGTGAGAACAACACACACTCACACTCACACACACACACACACACACCACACACACACACACACACACACATAGCACGTCTCTAGATTTAGAAAGACGTCATCACTTCAAATGTCCCCTTCTTATCTATTGAAACACTCTGCTTCAGTCCATATTTATTGGCATTTATCCTTTAAAAACTGCATCTGATATGAGGAAAGAAACACACATTCAACTTGCAAATTGCAAGAATCATGCAAGTGCGTCAACTTCTTTAAATACTCTGTGAAATGAAACAGTGCAAAGGAGCCGGGCTGCAACACAAACGGCAACAACGTTTTTGACATTATCCACAGACTAGTAGGACGATATGAAGCTCTTATACTGGTATTACAAATCATAAGCTCTGTGGAAACACTCTGGATTTGAGCCGACAAAGGTGACGTAATTGCTGCAGATAAAGTAAGAACAAACGAGCAACAGAGTATCTTTGGTTCTCTCACCAATAATAATAATAAATAATGCCCTGAAATGCCATTAATAAATATCTCTCATGATAACTCTGTTGACCTGATCAGGGTGCAGGTCAACAGAGTTCACTTCTCCTCTCGATGCAGAGAGAGAGAGAGCCTCGTCTCACTCTCTGACTCACACATGGCTCACTTCCAGCCCAAAAGAGTATTGCTTTCAGCCCCGTCAGTTTCCCTGCTTCATGCTTGATGGATTGCTTCCAGCTCAGTTTATTTGAGTGCCGCTGCATAATCATGGCTACCCGGTTTAGCTAGTTGAGCTTTGTTTTCACACCACATTGAAAATGGGTGTGTGTGGTGCATAAATCACTGCGTGTGTGGGTGTGTGTGGGTGTGTGTGTGTGTGTGTGTGTGAGAAGGTGTGAGAGAGGAAGGGAGGGGGTTTTGGTAGTTATTAAGACGTTGAGATGAGAAGCAATTACTGTTTCAACTCCCACTTCCTCGTAGCTTGGCACGGAAGGAAGCAGTTTGCATGACAAGAGGCAACGTTTTTCTTTTTGCTTATTGCTCACTTGAGAGTTGGCGTGCTCCAAATAGTTCTGACCCTCTGAAACATGTTAGCAGTGTTTGTGCGGCGCCTTTAAAAGAATAGTGGGAGTGCAGCGGAGCCAAAAGTTAAGATAAGCAAGAATTTCAGTCAGGCACGGCATGAGGCTCTGTGTTTATGGGTAATTATGTTGTGTACGAGGGTGTGTTTGTGTCACGATGTCCGAGTTAAATGCCTGGGTGTGTGTGAGTGGGTGTGTGTGAGTGGGTGTGAGTGTGTGTGTGTTTGTGTGCTGCAGGATGAGGTGTGAACATGTGTGTGTTCTTCACGTAAAGCTGCATTATGATAGGTGAAGAAAAGGCAAACGTTGCATTTTTCAAGCTGCTGGTTTGAACCTTTTAATCTTTTTTTAATTTGAAGCTATTTTATACGGATGTGAGGGTTAATAAACTCCGTGAAAAAACGTTTTTAATTTGAAGCTATTTTATACGGATGTGAGGGTTAATAAACTCCGTAAAAAAACGTTTTAATTTGATCTGACAGAGGTAACAGAATTGATGCCAATAAAAAAAGCACAAATGAGCAACAGGTGCGGGTGTTTTGGTTCCTCCAGCTGATGGTTCCTTCCGGTTGTATTTGGTTTATTTTATTTAAGGTGTGTGTGTGTGTGTGTGTGTGTGTGTGTGTGTGTGTGTGTGTGTGTGTGTGTGTGTGTGTGTGTGTGTGTGTGTGTGTGTGTGTGTGTGTGTGTGTGTGTGTGTGTGTGTGTGTGTGTGTGTGTGTGTGTGTGTGTGTGTGTGTGTGTGTGTGTGTGTGTGTGTGTGTGTGTGTGTGTGTGTGTGTGTGTGTGTGTGTGACCCTGAGCTTCCAATGCTGAAAAAGGTCAGGTGACGTTAAGTGAGCAAAAAGGAGGTAGTAGAGAGAGGTGAACTTAAAAACAGAAGCTATTTATGTAAGTGTAAGAAGAGATAGTTTACTCTGTGTTGAAGTGATGTGTGTTTTGTTATTTTAACAACTCTGAAACATCTGTTAACAGAGGATTTCATTTTAAGAAACGGAATTGAATCGACTAACCCCTTTTTGTTTCCATCAAGCCCCTTAGACGCCTTAAACAGACAGTTGTAACGCGTTCATTTCTTATTTAAAAGTTATCAATCACTATAAACAGTATACACAATATACATGAAGTGACAGTTTGGCCCTTTTTGACCAAAACAAAACACTGCCTTCTTGCCTCCCCCATGTTTATTCCTCCCAAATCTCTCACCAGGAGCCGTTGGCATACAGGTGCAGGTGTTCTTTATTTAGGAAGTTTGTCCCCTTTTTTTGTCACGCCATCCTGCAGCATGTTTTGACTGAGAATCACCCGCTGTGGGGGGTCTTTAGTCAGAGACCATGTGACGGTGCGTGTGAACTTTGAGGCGTTTCACTCCGCCTGATTCATGTTTGTCATGTTTTGTAAAAAGCTGCCAATCTTCCCTTTGTTGCCTCATAGTGGGGGACAAACGGGGGGGAAACATGGAGAATCTTCTGTGATGGGAACACGCAGAGAGGACAAAAGTACACATCCTTTACTCAAGTAGAATTACAAATACTCGTGTTTAAAAATACTCTGGTAAAAGTAGAAGTACTGACTAAACTTCTTTACTCAAGTAAAAGTAAAGAAGTATGGGCTTTGAAATGTACTTCAGTAAAAAGTACCCATAACTAGCAGCTGTTTTAAAGAATACCTGACCTCCCTTTATATTAATAGAACAATAATGTCATTGTTAGCTAATGAATGTTTCCATGCTGAACAACGGCAACATGACAACGTTTTCATTGGTCCCTCTTTAGAGAAGACCAGAGGCCTGTACTACGAAGCCGGATTTTTGCTTAGCGAGCTAACTTCAGGGAAAACTGGGTTTCCGGTCCTACGACGCTGGTTCTCTTTTTAGCGGGGTAGATCTCCATGGTAACTTATGCTGAACGGCTAACCTGGTCCGGAGCAGGTTAGGTTGCAGGCTAAGAGATCAACTCAGTGAAAGCATCGCTTGCTGACCAATCAGAGCTCCGTGTGCGGAGTTTAAAGCGATCAAGTCATATTACAGGATAAAGGAAATACAGTTTAAACTGCCGTTGCAGGAAAGACGGCCGCAAAAATCACCGACTGTGTGAACGTGAAAATTAATAGAATATCACCTCCCATCTTCAGAGCAATCTGACTATTATAACATTAGCGTTAAGAAAGCTTACTTAAATATCTGCCACAACATAAGTAACCGGATCAAAGTAACATTACGTACAGTCCGCGGCACTGTGAGTGCAGACGTCGATGTGTCCCATTATCATTCATATCACATCATATCACATCATAATGTATCATATATTTCCTTATCGGAGTCAGCTTCTTGAGCCGTATCTGGCCGTGCAACACTCAGTGTCACATACTGTATGCAGAAGTATTATTTTAAGCAACACATTAAGTTGACGAAACACTCGAGTCAAATGTAATTAAAGTCAGATCCACTCGTGTCTTAGACGGGGCAGTGATATCATAAACCTGTTAATGTACGCATTCAAACACTTTTTCTGTTACCAGCTGTATTCACCTTGCAGGTGCAGCTATGTGGCTTTGATCCTGGATAAAGTGTTTAAGTCATGGATGTTTAAAGTCTTCATATTTGTCTAATATTATAGTTCACTTTTCATTCAGGAAGTATGACGCGCTGCACTGTCATTATGCTTGTCCATGTTTGTGATTGGTCAAATGTTGCTAGCCCCGCCCCTTTCATGTGGACGCGCACTCAGCCGGACAGAGAAACCCTAGCTTGAGTTACCGAGTTGATAACCAGCGTCGTAGGACCGTTTAGCGAGATCGCGTTTGTTTTGGGGTAACTCAAACATATCCAGGGTCTGTTGAACTGGATTCGTAGTACAGGCCTCTGGAAATGATGGATACACGGATCGTGTTCAAATCAATAGGCACGCAATGACTCTAAATAATAATGATCACGCCACCAAACACAGATTCAAACTAAAGGAACCAGCCTGTTTGGAAAATGTAAGAAGTAGAAAGTACAGGTATTTGTGTTCAAAATGTAAGAAGTAGAACGTACAGGTATTTGTGTTCAAAATGTAAGAAGTCAAAGTAAAAAGTCCTCAGAAAAATAAGTAGTGGAGTAAAGTACTGATACCAGAAACATGTACTTAAGTACAGTAAGGAAGTATTTGTACTCCACTACTTCCCATCTGTTCTGACCTTTTCATACACATTGTAATATTTCATTGTGCAACAAGTTGGCAGTGAACCCTCTCTTCCTCGTCCTTCCTGAAGTCAGTATATGCAAATAATTGTTGGGCAATACATGAGGGTTATCACTCAACAAGTCAGCAGCTATTTGTATAACCTCTAATGATTCTCTTTTAGTTTACGCAATTGACAGTTCTGAGACATCATGAAAGGAAGTCATCCATTGTTTAGTTTATGGAGTATGTTGAGGTTACTATTGTGTGAGAGCAAGGTTGGTTTATTTAGGAAAAGGTTACCTGTAACTCTTATGGTTAGTGAGTTGAACAGCACCTAAAAGACATTTCCTTTGCAGTGTTCCTCACATAAGGTCCCTATAAATACATGACTTTACCAAAAACATCTGGTTTCATGTTTATGCGTTTATGTGCTGGGTTGTAAAACACAGTGGTATTTTAGTAATGGGAGAAAGATGACACAAGCTATATTTGTTGTACGCCTACATCTAAAAATTGCCAAATCACACTTTTTTGAAACCAAGAATGACGAAGAAGCATATCATCTGGGGAAATGTGTCCAAAATGAACAGAAGATGAAGGTTATTCATACGCATATCTGTCCTTTTGAACACCTGTTACCATTGAAATGATCTGACATGTTTCATCTTCCTGAATCACACCTAAAGCATCTTCATAAGAAACTGTGTCACTCTGCAATCTGATTATATAATCATTTAAAACATATAGTCTTATACTCTGATTGCCTTTTACTCTGTTAAATTGTATTTTTAGTCTCGTGTGTGTTTAACAGAGACATATTATGTTAAGGATTTACATTTCAGGAGCCAAAAGGTATCCATCATTTCCTGGTCTTCTCTAAAGAAGAGGGACCAATGAAAACGTTGTCATGTTGCCGTTGTTCAGCATGGAAACATTCATTAGCTAACAATGACATTATTGTTCTATTAATATAAAGGGAGGTCAGGTACTCTTTAAAGCAGCCGGTAGTTATGGGTACTTTTTACTGAAGTACATTTCAAAGCCCATACTTCTTTACTTTCACTTGAGTAAAGAAGTTTAGTCAGTACTTCTGCTTTCACCAGAGTACTTTTAAACACGAGTATCTGTACTTCTACTTGAGTAAAGGATGTGTGTACTTCTACTTGAGTAAAGGATGTGTGTACTTCTACTTGAGTAAAGGATGTGTGTACTTCTACTTGAGTAAAGGATGTGTACTTCTACTTGAGTAAAGGATGTGTGTACTTCTACTTGAGTAAAGGATGTGTACTTCTACTTGAGTAAAGGATGTGTGTACTTCTACTTGAGTAAAGGATGTGTGTACTTCTACTTGAGTAAAGGATGTGTGTACTTCTACTTGAGTAAAGGATGTGTGTGCTTTGCCATCTCTGGAGAGGTTTCATTGCACCTACTTTGTATCTGTATGTTTGTGACACATTTCAATGAAGGCGTGGAAAAAGGATCCAAAGAACAAACAAACAAACAGCTGCCACTTTACTCATGATGGATTCTCATTCAGGTTTAACACATGGCGTGGGCGTTGGCTTCTCTTAAGATCAACAATGTTACATGGCTAATTTTTATGGGAAAGTTACCAGTGGCTTACATTGAACCAGCAAGTCATTCACGTTTGTTTTGGCACGAGACGACTGTGCAGGAATGCTATTGACAGAGTTTATTGTTAGTGGAGACATTCTGATGATGTTTTTATACGCCACTAAATCATCCTCTGGAACATCGAGACATGAGAAAGTCATTAAACTACTTGGTTATATACATAGTTATCACCGCAACAAACCGTATTTAATTCTGTCTTAATGTACATTATTGAATTTCATATTCTGTTCTTGTACATATCATATTCTATTTACATGTATATAGACTTTTTGCACCATTTTGTATTTTATTATATATGTTGCATTGTTGGAGGAGCTCAGGTCAGAAGAATTTTGTTGATTTTTGTTTGAGAAATCCACATTTCGAGAGAAATTGAGAAACTGGGATCGACGCTAGGCAAATAAAATACCGACAAATGTCTTGATAATTGATTAATCATTAAGGAAACTGCTATTTTAAGTCTCTAAAATTGCTGTTCACTGGGTTTTATATCACATTACAGTGAATATCTTTGGATTTTAGTCCCAGAAATTCACATTTTGAGAGAATTTGAGAAACTGGGATCGATAGACATAAAAATACAGACAATTATCTGAATAATTGATTCATCGTTAAGGAAATAGCCACTATTTTCTTATAGATGTTGCATTGTTGGAGGAGCTCAGGTCAGAAGAATGTCATTGCCATTTCTACACTGTAGCTTATGTGCATGACAATAAAACCTTTGAAGGTTGAATCTTTGAATCTAAAGACATCCCCCTCTTTTTGTGTTTCCCCTGCAGACTCAGGCCTGGTGGTTCCCAGCGTGACCTTCGACCTTCATAAGCGTTTGTTAGCGTCTGCAGAGCGCTGGGGTCTGTCTGTGGAGCGCCGGCTGGAAACCATCGGGGTGTGTTCCAGTCAGATGGCCCTCACTCTGCTGGGGGGACCAAACAGGTGAGAAAATACACTCTGCCTGCAGGAATGAGTCCTAAATACCTGGGAATGAGTTAGCATTTTACTACTTCTCGTTCCCTTCTCTTGTAGCCAACATCTTTTTGAAAGTGTTGTTGTGAAATGCCTGAAATAAGGTCTGTGGTGAACACAAGCTGAAGAGATTTTTATGTTTAGCTCGGTGACATAAAATAGATCAGTAAATACCCCACAGGTGAGAAAAACACTGGTGTCATAAGGGAAGAAAAGAGTGGTGCAGGAATGAGTCCTCAAACCCTGGAATGAGTGTGTTTTACTACTGGAGGTTCCCTTTCCTTGTAACCCAACATTTTTATGAAAGTGTTGTTGCCTGAAGTAAGCTCTTTCTTTGACACAAGCTGAAGTAAATACGTCAGTAAATACCCCACTGGAGAATTTAAAAACGACAGTTGCTAACAAGTGTCTAAATGAGACGACTAAACGTCATCCCGGTGGTGACGTGAAGTCATGTGACCGTGCTGTAGTTCCTTTATAGCCCAACATTAGCCGCCTTTAGTTTAGCGGTGGTGACGTGAAGTCATGTGACCGTGCTGTAGTTCCTTTATAGCCCAACATTAGCCACCTTTAGCTTAGCGGTGGTGACGTGAAGTCATGTGACCGTGCTGTAGTTCCTTTATAGCCCAACATTAGCCTCCTTTAGCTTAGCGGTGGTGACGTGAAGTCATGTGACCGTGCTGTAGTTCCTTTATAGCCCAACATTAGCCACCTTTAGCTTAGCGGTGGTGACGTGAAGTCATGTGACCGTGCTGTAGTTCCTTTATAGCCCAACATTAGCCACCTTTAGCTTAGCGGTGGTGACGTGAAGTCATTTGACCGTGCTGTAGTTCCTTTATAGCCCAACATTAGCCACCTTTAGCTTAGCGGTGGTGACGTGAAGTCATGTGACCGTGCTGTAGTTCCTTTATGGCCCAACATTAGCTTTTTACCTCTTTACACTAACACTTCTACAATCATAGAGTGGTGTTAATATGTGGAGATTATCCGGCTGAACGAAACCAGTTAGTATCATAAATGTGTGTTTGACACAGAGATTACTTTTTTGCAATATTCCGAAATGCAATGGCTTTTTAATCGAAGGAGCCCTTGTGATGCTAACTTCTAGATCAACTTTGGGGCTGCATGTGTAATTTTTGGATTATTTAAATCTGTTTAATTGAATTGTGATTGAAGCTAGTCAGATACTGGAACACATAGCTTCACTGTCATTCATTTTAATCTGAATAATGTGCATCCAGGTGCCAAACGATCCCTGTGTGAGCAGTTATATAATCATTACAGTTGGTATGTCCTACTTTTTGTTGACATGTCATGTTTCCCTGTTTCCATGGCAATCGTCTTTACGACCGTGTTTCTACACACGTTACACGATGTTCACCTCACACACCCCCAGGGCCTGTTTTCTCACAAAAGCTGTGCAGAAGTTAAAAACATGTGAGATCTGCTCCGTGTTGTTTGGCTGTTCGAGAGCTGCTGAAATCTGACTAAAGATCAAAGAACAGGACGCTGAGGATCAAATATCAAACTGGTTTACTGTCTCAGATCCTTTGAACTAATTCAAGGTTTGATTTGCATGCTTTAGTTATTGTAAATGGTAGAAAGATTACACCATAAACATCTATTTATGAAATGTTTTGGATCCAGTCTTACTGGTCAATCTTCAATATATGGACTCCTTATGGTTTGTTGATGGCTTAATGCCATTTTATTAATATATTTTTCTATTTTAATTACTATATTTGTTCGCTGAGGATCAAATATCAAACTGGTTTACTTTCTTTTTATCAATTTAGCTCCATGTGTGTCTCCAACAATGCAACATATTAAGAAAAAGGACATAAGACAACAAAATAACAATAATAATAATAATAAAAAATAGTGCAATTGAACAGAGTACGATACATTTGAATAATAATCAGAAGCAGGTTTATCCCCAGGTAGGTTGACACGTATGAGGAATTTGACTTGGTGTAATGCCGCATACATCAAAAATAACATTAACAAATATTAGAAATAATAAAAAATATAGTCAAATATAGCAGTTTTTACATAGAAATGGAATGGAATAAAATATTGAATTGAATTCGACAGTAAGAAAACAGATATTTTGTACAAAACTAATAGTGCAGGTGAAAGAAACGGGGTGAAATATATGATTGAGCTGTTTGAGAGCTGAAGTCTGATTTGAGATCTAAGAACAGGAGCGCTGAGGATCAAATATCAAACTGGTTTACTGTCTCAGATCCTTTCATCAATTTAGCTCCATGTGAGTCTCAAGTTCACTCTGGAACTACTGTTCTCAGATCAGGTGTGTTGTGTATTGTTAATGGTGGTTCAGTGTTTTCTATCCCCTGCAGACAACTCCTGCTCTTCATACTCAGAAAGTGTGCTCAGAAAAATCACCTTTCCATATTTTCCTGCTTGCACGTCCAGTAATAAAAACAACTAATGGATCATTGTAAAGCTGGGGTAGTAAAAAGATGGTGAACATGGCTTTTTTTTATGGCTTGATGCTGTTTTTTTTATATATGTATCTATTTTAATTAATATATTTGTTAGTTTTTGTTTTTTATTTCATTATTTATCATAATTAACTGTTGTTGTTGTTATGCCTTTTTCTCTGACTTTTAGTACATCTTATTGCAGGCTTATATACAGATTTCGGGTCATTTATCCTAACGTGAAAAAGATTACAAACTGAGTTCACAAATTGGACCAACTTACAAAACCACAGAGGACTTGTTGAACATTGCAGATAGTTTTTAAAGAAGCTCTAAGAGACTAGTTATGTTCCTGTTCAGTTTGGTACCAATGAATGACGAGCCAGGAAAGTGTAATAATGATTTCATAATGTGTTCTTAATGTTATGATGAAATCCTAGTGTAAGTCGCTGGTTTAGAATAGACACATGCTATGTTTACTGGCAGGATAAAGGACTCCCTGGTGCCTTTCAACACGTCTCATGAGGACATATTGTATAGTTTGCACGCACTGGTTGTACGTTCTCTCTGGGGTAAGAGGACATATTGTATAGTTTGCACACACTGGTTGCACGTTCTCTCTGGGGTAAGAGGACATATTGTCTAATTTACAAACTACACACTGGCTTCTCTCTGGAGTTAATCTCTTCCCTGTTATGTCCCCAGACTGACCCCTAAGAACGGCCACCAGCGGCCCGTGGTGGTGCTCCTGTGCGGGCCTCACCTGCAGGGGGCGCAGGGCGTCAGCTGTGGACGACACCTGGCCAACCACCAGGTGGAGACTGTCCTCTTCCTGCCAAACTGCCTCAAGATGCAGGAGTGTGTGAGCAGAGAGGTGACGCTGTACAGCCGGAGCAGCAGCCAGCAGGTGGCCAGTGTCAGAGGTGACACACACAGAGATACACACACACACACACACACACACACACACACACACACACACACACACACAATGCAGGAGTGTGTGAGCAGAGAGGTGACGCTGTACAGCCGGAGCAGCAGCCAGTGGCCACACACGCACACACACACACACACACACACACACACACACACACACACACACAATGCAGGAGTGTGTGAGCAGAGAGGTGACGCTGTACAGCCGGAGCAGCAGCCAGTGGCCACACACACACACACACAGACACGGACACACACACAGACACACACACACAGACACCACACACACACACACACACACAATGCAGGAGTTTGTGAGCAGAGAGGTGACGCTGTACAGCCGGAGCAGCAGCCAGTGGCCACACACACACACACACACACACACACACACACACACACACACACACACACACACACACACACACACACACACACACACACACACACACACACACACACGGATGGAGCGGATCCTGATGGGTGTGTGGAATGTTGTATTTAGTCTTTAGATATAAAGTTCACCAGGTAAACTTGGCCAGGAATCGCATCAACACAGAGTTTAAACTATTAACATAGAAGAACTGATATGAGTAACATTCAAATGATCAGATAAAACATGTGCAACCTTTACTATTACATCCAACATTGTACACCTGGAACTGAGCAAGAGGCAGATACAAGTTTGGTATCATGACATTTCCCTAAATCAGTTGTGAATTCAATGCAAACGTCGCCCTCTAGTGGACGTACACCTCGACACATTTCAAATCCCTTTAGAAAGAACAAGTCTTTGTTATCTTTGGCTTATTAAACACAAGTAAGAACAACTTAAAAAGCAGACAAGCAGTGAGTAAATGAAAACACGTTCATGTCACACAAATAAAAGTGTTGAGGCAAGAATATTGATGGCACTTGGGGGGTGTTGGACTGCTTTAATGATGCTTTAGTCGCCATAGAGAACTTTAAGCGCCTCAAAATGTCGAACTGGCTGAACAAGTGCTGCCTCCCCTTCATAATTCCTCTGGTAACTTCATTCCACATCTCAGAGGATCATCTTAGCTGTTGTATAGATTTCTCACCTTCACATGGTAACAGATTAAGACTAACAACATGTAAACAAGGATTTCTCATTTGGCAGCTTCAGCTCCGCCTGCATCATGTCTCTTCTTTGCCTCCTCCACTCACATCTCCAATGGTTGGCAGCGTGAGGAAAGGTGGGGAACAGGAAATAAACGATAGACAAATAAAAAGCACACCTCTCTTTTTGAGGTTGGGTCAGTGGCTTTTAAAGGTTTGCCAAATATTAGGCCTGCCATTGAAACAACCCTACACTAAAAAAAGTGTTTCCAGAATGTCTCCTGGTTCAGTTATTAGACAGATCCCATGTAGCATCATGTATTACTTGATACATATACTGTATATACTGCTACTTAATAACGTGTGCACTATACTTCTGCTGTTGTAACACCGTAAACGTCCTTACGGGACAAATACATACATTCTGACGTCTCTTTCCCTCTCCATCAAAAAGTGTTTCCAGAATGTCTCTTGGCTCAGTTATTAGACAGATCCTATACAACAACATAAGATAAGTCCTCGTTACAGGACAAATACATACATTCTGACGTCTCTTTCCCTCTCCTCAGACCTGCCTCAGACCCCAGTGGATCTGGTCATAAACTGCCTGGACCACCATGAGAACCCCCTGCTGAGAGAGCAGTCCTGGTACCAGTCAGCCGCTCTCTGGGCCAATCAGAACCGAGCTCCGGTGCTGAGCATCGACCCGGCGGTGGGCACTGTGCCTCAGAGCGTGGAGGCAAAGTGGACCCTGTTCCTGGGCCTCCCTCTGGATGTGGAGCAGACGGAGAGCAAGGTCTACCTCTGTGACGTCGGCATCCCAAAGAGGGTGTTCCAGGAAGTGGGAATCAGCTACCACTCGCCCTTCGGATGCAAATTTGTCATTCCTCTGCACACGGCATAAAAAGGCGCTCTGAAAAAACTGAACCGTTGACTTGAATTGAATGTTTTATGTCCACAGATGAGACATAACTGTATTCGGGTCCACTTTATATCATTGCTTTCGACTAACCTACTGCAGTTATGAGACATCTGTTGACATAAAACATTAACATCATTCCTCTGCACACGGCATAACAGCGTCTTACACTGAAGGCTCTTTGACTTAAATTAAGTGTATTATGTCCACAATATTTCACATAACTGTATTAGGTTAGTTTAAAGCAATAATATGAAGTTTAAATCCAAAAGTTCAACTTAATATCATGCTTTAAACTAACCTACTGCAGTTATGAGACATCTGTTGACATAAAACATTCAATTAAAGTCAACGTTTCAGTTCTTTCAGCACCACTCGCCCTTCGGATGTAAATGTGTCATTCCTCTGCACACGGCATAACAGAGCCGTACACTGAAGGAAGTTTGACTTTAAGTGTATTATGTCCACAGATTTGAAAAACACTTAATAACTAACCTACTGCAGTTATGAGACATTTGTTGACATAATACATCAAATGAAAGTCAATTTTTTTTCCGAGCACATTGACATCACTTTGGTTTAAAGGTACCTTTAAATATATGTAGCAATAGCCTAAGAGCAACAACACAACATGATGGAAACTCCCGGGTTTTGTTGCGTGCGGACCCTCTTGTTTTTGCAAAAGAAAGCGGCTTCCTGTCCGTCTCCGTGTTGTGATAAGGGCTCTGAGACGAGGTGGACATGTTTACAAAATGCTGACCACTGTGAGTCTGTCTGTGACCTCTGACCCTGAGACACACTTCCTGTTTCCTAATTCAGATTGTGATCCTGACCCCGTGACCTTTTGCACGACTGCCAACACAAACCTGACATCCATTTTTGATGTAATGCCATTTTGTACTCCCTTAAATTGGTGGTGTTGTGATGATGTAGCACGTTTTTCACCGAGAAGGGGAATGTATATTTGTATTTATTTTTGGGACACATCTCAGGAACAATGGTTTTACTTTATATTTGCATTTATATCACATCTTTCTACTGAAATTAAAAGTGTTAGCGGGCTCTCCTGGGGATTAATCTTCAAGTCTCGACCGATTAAAACGTGTTTTTTTGAAGCACACATTCCACGGAGCAAGTTAATCTCTGGGATTATAGCTAGTTAATTGTGAAGAAACCTAATTATTTATCATTAAACATTTTCTTTTGACACATCAGAGAACCACTTCGTCTCTCGTGGTCATCTTCTGTTAAACCTCAGAGCAGAACACATGACTGATAAAGGAAGAAAGCCTTATCGTCAGTGGCAGCTACGCACTTCTGAAACGACGCTGGTATCTTCTTTAAAAGCGTTTTGTTTTTTCAACCAGCAAAAATACAGCGCTTCAATTTCAAACCTCAGAGTCTGGAGTCGTGATTTTATAAATGACTGATTGATATGGAATACTTTACTTTAAAGAAGACAGTGTTTTTGGTTTGGAAAAGTAAATAACTTATCGATTTGGTATCAACTTCTCACCTTGTGCTACTTTGAATGATTGAACAACAAATCCCGCGTACTGCAGTTTAAATAAAGAGTAAAGTTTGTAGTAAAAGGAGGACAACAGAAACACTTCCAAAATACATACATTTCCCCTTAAAACACTTCTGCATTAACACTGACAGATTGAGCTACTCTTCGGTGTGTGAGTATTACATAGAGAGAAACTGCATGTGTTTGTAAACTTTATTTTAAGAGTATACCAGTACATTGATGAGATTATACTCTGATTTGTGTGAGTTTGATACCGTTTTTTTACTTCAATTCGTCAAGACTTTTCCCAGATTTTTAATGATCATTCAACGTGGAGATGTGCCAGTTAAAATAACGTTTTCTCTACAAATTCAAGGTAACACGAGGTGAACAATGTATATACAAGTTGTGGGTGAAGTATTAACGTTCGCACTCTGAGTATTATCGTAATGCTCTTCACCAATCAGCAGCTTCTGAATTGAGTGTGATTAAAGGGCTGAATTGTACATTTAGTTTAAAGTGGTGGCCTCGCATTTCTAGTATTTAGGGCTGTAAAAAAAGTCCCGTTGATATTCTGAGGAGAAGCAGATGCTTCAATGACACTTTATGCAAAGGAAAGAATCAAATTAATGCAAACACTATAAACTGTATGATCTGAGTCATGGTTATTGAGAACTCCTCAATCACTGCAGAGGTGCTGTTTTGAGACAGTGGGTGTTTCTCAATGTCAAGGAAGGATGCTCCAGAGCCACTATTTCAAGGATGCTACGTCATCGAGTCCCGCCGAAGGACTGTTCCAATGTCCAGGATGCTTGGAATTCTACCGAGGCCGGTGTCCGTTGTGGAAAATTTCGAGGCTGAACATGTGTATCCCCCGTGGTCTTAAAATCCCCACAATGCTTTGCGCACGGACCAATTTCCAAATCTTTACGCTCCATTTAAGGCGGGGCCTCGCATATGACGCACACCTGCTAGGGTGGCCATTTCCATAACACCAAAAAGGAGGACACTTTGGGATTATCTTTTAGTTTTTATCCTGGCTTCACTGAATCCTTCACACTCAAAACACAATAAGACTAGTGTACTAACCACAAGTTGAATGTCTATTTTCAATACTTTTGCCCTTTCCTGGCTGCTTCCATGAGTTTTTTGTTTGGAAGGAGTCTCTGGTACATGTCTGTGCACTCAAATGTGAAATTGACACAAATTTGCAGCTCTGCCTTGACACTGTCCACATCCAGACGATTTCTCTCATTTCTCCATGCTGAGGTCATCATTGAGAACACACGTTCTGTATGGGCATTGCTACATGGGATGGAGAAGATGTAGGCGCTGACCTTCCTCAGATTCACAAGTGGGACTTCTGCTTTGGAAAACAGTTTCAGATACCGCTCCTCACTGTGGCATCCTTCCATTTCTGAAGAGCTGAGAATAGCTTCCACCATGCCATATTCCATAGAGTCCATCCATGTCAAGTCTTTCAGGCTGCAGGCTGGACTGCATCACTGTATTCTCCATAGGACACAGCAGTTGTGAGGCCAAGCTTTGACACTTCACTATGAAAGCTGTTCTCAGAGAAGTCATACCTTTCACTCACGTATTTCTTGGCTCTTTCATAGAAAACAAGAAAAGCAGCCTCACATTTCTTTGCCAGATCAGGGGTTAGCTGCTTGAGTTTGTTGTTCACAGCAAAGCCAAAACATGTGTCCTTTAACCTTCTCTCAAGTTTCCCTTTCAGTTCAGTCATTACCTTAAACACAGAGGTTATGCTGAAGGATTTGGCCTCAAGTGCTTCAATGCAGTCTGAAAACACTTTCAGAATGTGAAAACACATCTCAGATACTTCGTTGCCATCCTCTCCAAAGCATTTCCACAAAATCTTGGAGCATTCCTCCTCACCTAGACTCTGAAAGTAGCTGGTCAGGGGTCTCTAACACTTCAGGATTCTGTCAATAGATGGCAGCAGAGACAAGGTCATCCACAGGTCATCCCTTTTGCTATTGATGAGTCGTTGTAGATTGTGCGATCAACTTTTATTCCAGTCTACACTCCTGTATGACTGGTGATGCTTGACGGCATGATAAACTTTACAAAGTTCTGCTGCGGAGATTGTCATCTTGAGGCGATGAAGCTTCACGGAAAAACGATAAAAGTGAAGAGGCACCTGCCTGCGCTTTGATCGTTGCTTTTGTGCTTATCTGTGTTAGCATGTCTGTCGACAGCAGCTTTTCCTTTGCTGCTTACGTCCACATCGCAACGACACAACGTGCAAAAAGCATGGAAGTCGTCCTTTCGGCTTTTTGTGAGGAATCCATGCTCTTTCGACCATTCAGGATGAAATGAAGTCTTTCGTTTCGGCATTTCTGTGGTTTATCTACCGCTAACTAGGCGGAGTTTGCTCATGAGCTAGTCCGCTAGCGCTAACGTCACTCTGCGCCACAGTGCCCTGCCGTGAACGTGACGTCAAGAAGCACATGGCTAATTGTTTACGTTTATTAACCAATGAAATACAAGATATTTATTTGACATCGCAATCAGCCAATAATTTGTAAGACCACAAGTCTTACGGGGATATATACTTACACGTAACTTATTTTTTGTATTTCTTTGTATAAATGTCTTTTTTTTTTATACCCTAAAAGTATAAAATAGGGATGACCTCAAAAGGAGGACAAATGAGCGTCCGGCTCAAGGCTGCGCCGGCAGACAGACATTGAAAACCGGACTGTCCGACCTAAAACCGGACGGATGGCCACCCTACCTGCACACCTGTTAGCCTGTTCCACCATTCTTCGTTTTCCGAGGCTAGAAAGGATTCTTGCATCGCTTCTGAAGGACCTGACTCGGAGGGACTTGTCCTACCAAGGAAGCGTCCTCGACATTGAGAAACACCCACTGTATTTAAGTATTTCCATTTCAAATGTGTATATAACTCCATTGAGTTAAAAGGGAACACTGTACTGTGCTTTTTCAGGAAGGTAAGTTAGATTGATGATATTTCTGATCGCCATTTGAAATGAAACAAACACAAAATAGACCTTGCCTTGAATACATTGCCTGGTAGTACCAGTGTAAGGTTTAATATACGTTTTAATTAATTTCCTAATGTAACATGCATTCTGTAAACTATATATATACATACATTTTTTGTGGGTTTTTTAATATGCAATGTAAGGAAAAAATGACTCATAAAATCCAATGTCTTTACGACTTTTGAAACCGTTACATGAGACATGATTTCTGATTATTAATTTAATTGGTTCAGCAGGGTATAAAGTATTGTCTATATTCTAATGGTGCAAAAGTAGAATCATACCCCTGGCACCTGGTTGTCATACGGACCAGTGTGGTAAGACTTGTTAAGATCTAGTAAAATTATGTCAGTATCATCCACAAAAATCCACTCTTTAATATACTGAAGATCCATCCATCAGTAACTAGTCCTGTATCAGTAACTAGTCCTCCATCAGTAACTAGTCCTCCATCAGTAACTAGTCCTCCATCAGTAACTAGTCCTCCATCAGTAACTAGTCCTCCCTCAGTAACTAGTCCTCTATCAGTAACTAGTCCTCCCTCAGTAACTAGTCCTCCATCAGTAACTAGTCCTCTATCAGTAACTAGTCCTCAGTCAGTAACTAGTCCTCCCTCAATAGTCCCTCCGTAACTAGTCCTCCATCAGTAACTAGTCCTCCCTCAGTAACTAGTCCTCCCTCAGTAAGTCCTCCATCAGTAACTAGTCCTCCCTCAGTAACTAGTCCTCCCTCAGTAACTAGTCCTCCATCAGTAACTAGTCCTCCATCAGTAACTAGTCCTCCCTCAGTAACTAGTCCTGTATCACTAACTAGTCCTCAGTCAGTAACTAGTCCTCCCTCAGTAACTAGTCCTGTATCACTAACTAGTCCTCAGTCAGTAACTAGTCCTCCCTCAGTAACTAGTCCTCCCTCAGTAACTAGTCCTCCATCAGTAACTAGTCCTCCCTTAGTAACTAGTCCTCCCTCAGTAACTAGTCATCCATCAGTAACTAGTCCTCCATCAGTAACTAGTCCTCCATTAGTGACTAGTCCTCCATCACTAACTAGTCCTCCCTCAGTAACTAGTCCTGTATCAGTAACTTGTCCTCAGTCAATAACAAGTCCTCCCTCAGTAACTAGTCCTCCATCAGTAACTAGTCCTCCCTCAGTAACTAGTCCTCCCTCAGTAACTAGTCATCCATCAGTAACTAGTCCTCCATCAGTAACTAGTCCTCCCTCGGGTGACGCCTCACTTGTTGACCACGTGGTCGCGCTCACACACTGCTTGCCCCGTGGCTGTTCTACTCCCCTCTGCGCATGCGCATCCCATTCACTGAGTGGATCCCATTTCCTCCAGCAGCAGCAGCAGCAGGCCTCGTAGACTTACACACACACATACACACACACTCACACACAGAGATAGATACACACACGTAAACATACATACATATGCAGCCGGAGTACGGACAGCAGTCAAAGCACAGCCTCGTTTTTGGATATTAAACCTGGATGCCCCCCCGGACAGGAGTCCTCCTCATGGGTGTGAATCGGTAGTTTTTCAGCAACATCTGGTCGCTTGTCCGTCTTATTTCGGGTGAGTTGAGCTCTGTTTTGTGTCGTTGTGTTGCTGTGGGGAAGCTCCATGATAGCTCACATTGTTCGGCTGTGTATTCCTGTATTTCTGTGGCCTTTACTCCATATCCACTAACGGCGTTTAACGGTTTTCCCTTTGAAAACGTCTAACGGTTTTTAACGGTTTTCCCTGGCAACCGTAGCTCTGCACGGTTGCTAACTAGCTGCGGTTAGCTTTAGCGGCTAGTTAACGTCCGATCCATTATCGGACACTGTTTATTTATGCTAGGTCGAAACAGATTTAACCCTTTATATATGATCCCATGGTGCAGTATTTGTGTTTGACAGAAGACTAGGAATAACACACACACAAACAAACGTTTGTGTGTTTCATGTTACATATAATTTGTGTTATTGTTGGGGGCGATTTTGCGGATTTTCCCCAAAAAACCTCCGAGTCACCCACCCTCTTCCCTCTCCCCTGGTTCCATAGTCGGACAGCGTTGTGTCAGCTAACGCTTTGTGTTTTTTTTGTACCTTTACCTTCTCTATACTCCCTGTTTTCCGTCACTATGTGTTTCTACAGGGGCTCAGTACTGTAGGGAAGCCCACATATAAAGCTGATGGTCAGTAAAACACCATGAGCCATGCAGCGTTGTGTTAAAGGGGGGATGCGCCTATTTGGATGTGTGGAAAATACAGATTGACAGCTACTGTTGCTTTAAAATCAAAACGAAATGCGTAATAAACTAGTACCCATACTGTGGTTCGGCCCTTTGGTATTGTTTGGTATATTAGCAGATGAATAGCACTGAAGGATGCCTCCGTCCAATAATGGAGGCAGTGGGTTTAGCCTCCTCCGCGCTGTTTCAGAAGAGGTTCAGCCCCTTCAGAGGAAACACTGATCCCTATCTCTGCTCTGCCATTGTTTTCATACAACATGTCTGCCATTAGTACATTCTTCAGCCTGTGTCTGAAGTGCAGTCACTGTATAGGACTGGAGAAGTGCTTTAACAGAGAGATATTGATAATTGGAGGTCATATTGATCATAGTAGTGTTTCCCTTCCCACATGGAGGTGAGGTTCAGATACCATCCTGGTGGGTTTTTCTCAAGGACACTGTCAGGTTAACATGAAATGCAAAATAAATAAATGGTGTTGTTGGTGTTTCCTGAGCAGCATGCCGTCCCTGCAGCCTCCAGATAGATGGATAGATAGATAGATAGATATATAGACAGAATAGAATAGATAGATAGACAGACAGATATATAGATAGATAGATAGATAGATAGATAGATAGATATATAGACAGAATAGAATAGAGAGATAGAGAAATAGATAGATAGATAGATAGATGGATAGATAGATAGATGGACAGACAGATATAGAGATAGATAGATAGATAGATAGATAGATAGATAGATAGATAGATAGATAGATAGATAGATAGATAGATAGATAGACAGAAGAGATAGATAGATAGATAGATAGATGGATAGATGGATAGATAGATAGATGGACAGACAGATATAGAGATAGATAGATAGAATAGATAGAGAGATAGATAGATAGATAGACAGAAGAGATAGATAGATAGATAGACAGAAGAGATAGATAGATAGATAGAGAGAGAGATAGATATACAGACTAGATAGACAGAATAGATAGAATATATAGATAGATAGATAGATAGATAGATAGCAGTGTTTCCCCTACCATTGTCTTGGAGGGGCGCTGCGACCCGCCAACGGAGCCCCGCGCCCCCCCTGAAATTCAAGGTGTTTAAAAAAAAAAAAATTATATTTTTTATTTTTATTTTTATTGCAGTAAACCTAGGGGAAAGGATAGACAGACAGACAGACAGACAGACAGACAGACAGACAGACAGACAGACAGACAGACAGACAGACAGACAGACAGACAGACAGACAGACAGACAGACAGACAGACAGACAGACAGACAGACAGACAGACAGACAGACAGACAGAATAGATAGATAGAGATATAATAGATAGATAGAGAGATAGAGAGATATATAGATAGATAGAGATATAATAGATAGATAGATAGAATATATAGATAGATACTTTATTGATCCCAATTTGGGAAATTCTTTCGTCGAATAAGTATGTTAAGACGTTATAAAACAATACAATACTTTAAATACTTTAAAAGGTGGAAAAGAGAATTAACAATTACAAGTGAAGTGAAATCTTTTGTATCAAATATAAACAAAACAATATGCAGTATTTTGGATGATTCAAATAAAAAGTCAAACATACAACAGGATCCAAAATACTACAGGTCTTTTATAAGATGGAGTTGTTAGTTCCTCTGTAATTCAAGGTTCTGACTGATGTGGAAAAACATGCTTCATGCTATAATCGTTGGGAAATCAGATTTTTAACCCACATTTGTCTTCAGACTTATTTTCTTTTCCCCACAAATAGAATCAAATTCTGTGGGAAACACTGGAGATGTTACGATACAGGAAAATAAAACCAATTCTGTTGAAAACCCTCAATACCTCAGTCAAAACAAATATATACCTTGTCATGAGTAGTTTTAAAGATGTTTTTTAAGAAGCTTAGAGAAAAGTTCATCCAGAGCACTTCCATATTAATATAACATTGCGTTGAAAACGTCCTTTTTTTAATACGCTTTATTGAAAACATCCCTTTTCAACAACTGTGTGTATTCAACCTGCTTGCCACACTGAACACATTATGATGATGTCATCATTTACCTTTGCCTACCAACACTTTATTTAATGAAGCTTGAGAGCATCATTATGCAACAGGGAAGATATAGTATGAGGTGATACTGTGTTTCTCTGATCTTGTTTATAAGATATATCAATTATCTGAGAACATGACGCTCGTAAACAAGATGTCTCTGCGGACGTAAACAACAACGTGACGTCGGAGCTCCGTAAAAAAAAGCTGTCTGTGCCGTCTGACGCTCTGTTTGATACTCATATTTCTGGAGGAATTATTCCGTTTTTGAGGAACAGAAATGTTGTTTTCTGGCATCACTTTAACATTTTACAGGGAAAATCTGCATTTTGGTTTGAGCGCACAGCGCTCCTGTTACCCGGTGCAGACAAAACCCTGCAACTTAATGCTACCTCTGATAGCGTTAGATGCTAGCTTGGATATTAGTCCAGCAGGAATGTGGTAACTATAGCGCTCGTCCTGCTGAGTTTAACCCAGCTTTGTTCAGAAATCAGAAATCTTTTATTAGTTATTTTCACAATGTAGTATTATCAGGAAGAAATGACAAATCCATAGTTCAGCACGTCCTTTTTACATTTAACAAGTCAGCGCTCTGTAATGTCGATAATCTAGTGTCTAGATCAGCGGTTCAACCTTTTTCAACTCAGGCCCACTTAAGAATGTTAAGAATCTGTTTGCGGCCCATTCAAACAATATGGAGGCTAAATAAAGTTCAGAACATGTGACACGTTGTTAATCCAGGAGTACCGCTGTCAAGGACTGTAATGACATAATGACTATAATGCTAAGGAGGATCAAGAAAGGGAAAGGAAAGGAGGTTAAAAAAAAAGAAGAAAAATCTTAATAATGAAAATGTTTCCACACAAATCATAATGTTTTGCTAATTATTTGGCGGCCCACTTGCAATGCCTTCGGCCCACAGGTTGGGAACCGCTGGTCGAGATAATTCACTTGTTATCAGAATATCTCGGGACATTCCCTTTGTGCACACTGTGTGTAAAGCTGCGTGACTCAGCTCTGTTTTAGTCCTGAGACGTTCAGCTCTCCATCTGTGGAATCAGACTGATCCCTCAGAAGAGCCACAGATTAAATCTTCCTCCACACTCAGTCCTTCCCTCTGTGGATCTCTCTCTGACTGAGGGCTGATGGAGGTCACATGACTGCAGCTTCATGTCGGCTCTCTTCTTCTTAGCATTGACTTATGATCAAGAGTCTATCGTTTTCCCATCCACTTTAGATCTAACCACTTCCACATTAAAGTAGCTCTGTGGGACGGCATCATGGACGTATAAAGAGAGCGTCCCCATGTTAACAACGCTGAAGTAATATCACGTCTCCTGCAACCTGGGGAAATAAACAATATGTGTTGTCAGTCAGTCAGTGCAGCGTCAGAGCCTCAGGCTGTCAGTTTATCACAACACGAGAATCTGAAGCTACGGTCGCAGATCTTGTACCTGAGTAAAAGTAGAAGTACTCAGATCTTGTACTTGAGTAAAAGTAGAAGTACTCAGATCTTGTACTTGAGTAAAAGTAGAAGTACTCAGATCTTGTACCTGAGTAAAAGTAGAAGTACCAGAGTGTAGGAATACTCTGTTACAGTAAAAGTCCTGCATTCAAAATGTTTCTCAAGTAAAAATAGAAAAGTATTCTCATCAAAATATAGTTAAAGTAGCGACAGTAAAAGTAGTCATTGTGCAGATTGGTGCACTGACCCTCTCTCTGCACATTTGATGTCCAAAGGCCTGCTGACCTGGACACAATGACCCCCTTCAGATAGCTCATTGTCTCTCAAATCAGACCGTCTTTGTGATACAGAGACATATCACTGACGCATATCAGAGGGATCAGACTATTCAAGATTCAGATTCAAGGCTTTTATTGTCATTTGTACATAGCTAGAGTGTATTATAATTCAGTACAACTTTGCTTGTTAGCTGTTTTTTTATCGTTAAATGTCTACATTTTTAGAAAATAGTACAAAAATCTTCATCCCATATTCTCAAAGTCCAAGGTCATATCATTAATTATTTTGTCAGTTAAAACCTAAAAGTGTCACTAAATATGATCTATAACGGAAAAAAGCCACAAGTACCCATATTTGATAGCAAAGAAAACGCATTTTGGCCATTTTGCAAAACACAACTGTATGACGAAAAATCTCATTTTCAGTTAAATCTTTGTTTTTGTGCCAGCTAACCCCCCCCCCCCCCCTGTTCCATGTTACCTGCAGCTCAAATGTTTGACTCTCCACATAACGATTCTCTACCCGAGGTGATAATGTAGAGACGCCATTGTGAAGAATTCCTCAGCTCCAGGTCACAAATCGACCAAAACTAGCAAGTCTCCATCTTTATTATGGCCCAGGGTCCTCATCACTCACTAAATCCCCCCCCAGCTTTATTCCCAGACCCCCCCCATGGAGCAACCAGCACGATGCAATGACAGATCAGCAGGGAGGCAGCAGACTCTTTCTGGGTTGTATGGGACCAGATTTAAATAAATGAGCATAAGGAGAAGACAAGCAGAGGAGATATTAACTTACATTTATGAGTAGTCGAATAATACTTCGATTAAAAGGTGAAATCATTGGTTGACAACATTCACATCTGGCACGTTTACTGTTGTAGTTTCTGGATGATATGGGAACATATTTTTGCTTTCAGACTCTTTCCCCCTTACTGTTATCTAAAATATTTCATTTTGACATGGACTGAAGTTCTGTGGTCCAGCAGGAAGTGGACTGTACCGAAGACTATGGAAGTCTGTCATATTCAGGCCTGTATGGGGGAATCAAAGAGGAAGTGGTTGGTGGCTCTTTCTCCATGTATAGAAACGTTAACCTCTGCTGCCATTACTGGGAACCTCCTTTAAGCGGAATCGATGATGATGATGATTCTAATGAATCTCAGCAGGGAGGCATGCTTCCTCTTTTCTCTGCCGCTCCAAGAGAAGCTTTGTGGATGTGACTCATCGGATGCACTTCAAAGATGCACATAAATGCTGTAATGATGTCACAGAGTGTGACAGAGTTAAATGACCTACATTAGCCCTTCTATAAAACACGCTTCTTCTGTCAAAGGAAGGAATGGACTTGATCTTTCCTTTGTGTGAAACTCCCCTCAGGCGATCTTTTTTTAATAAAAGCAAACATTTTCTTCCTGTTGTTTTCGATTGAGAGATTAAGATGTTTTTGTTGACCTACATCTGGGCTGGCTTCCTCCTTTAACCCAGCTGATGAGCCCCATGACTTACAGAGGGAGGTATAGCTGGATCTATGGATGTATATGGACGTATAAATAGATACAGGATGATGGATTAGGAGAGAGGCAGATGGATCAGTCTTTAGCTCTTATCTTTGACCATCATCATACACGGAAATCCTAGAGGGATGTCATCATGGTATTTCAGTCACCGTCAGCATGTCTACCCTTCAGGGAAATGGTCCATTTGTTGTTGTGTTGCACACTCTGAATAAGGGTTATTGTCCGCTTCCTTCTGATGTATGTGAAGCACCCATTGACCAAAGTACCCAGGAACAGCATCAGTATTTAAAGGAGGGCTAAATAATGTATTTTCTATCACGATACGGTATATCATGCAATAATGACCTGGCTTCTCTGCGATGACTGTTTTGTTATGTCTAACACAGTTTTCCCCGATAATAATATCATATATCAGCAGTATTAATCTAGCTAAATCACACTGTCTCGTATTCCTTTTTGTTTTAGTTTTTTTAGTCACCTGGCTCATTAGTTCAACTTCCAATCTAAAACCATTGTCACATTAATTTATTTAGTATATGTAGATGAGCTTTTGCATGCCTTAGTACTGGCTTGCAACATTTTTTGAAATGTACTGGCATGGATTTATGGCAATAAGGAAATAAACCAGTATTTAATGGGTTACAATACAAAATATCATGTTTCTGTGGAGTGAGAACACAGAAACCATAACAACATACAGTAACATCTCCATCCAAACCGATACCTTGAAATAAGCCGTGTACTTGTTGTTTCATGCTCTCAATAAGGTTTAAAGTTCCTCTACTTAGTGCGGGTTGTGTAAAATCCTCATGGGTTTCCACCCGAACCAGGGTCTCTCCCCGGAGATTGCTCAGGCGAGGTGGTAACCAACCAGAAACCAATACATCTTATTCCATCCATAATTCAGTGGGAGTGGATCGCCACGCTCTTTAGGCTCTGCTCCTTAGAGTATTCGAGTCCTCACATCCAGTTCTGCCTTTTCAACATGAACTGTGCTCGCCCAATTCTTGGATCCTTCCTAGAGAAGGTGTCAGTCAATGGAGGAAACAAGATTACCAAAGCAGGTAATGCTTGCGAAATACCGTTTCCCACAATCCCGAAAACAAAATACAAATATATATAAAAATATGTATATCCTATATATACACAATCAACAGACACATGTGCACACATTAAGACATACATAAAAGCACAACAATCAATATATACAAAATAACAGTCACTTCAATATCTGTGAGAAATGTACATTAGTGCAAGATTGTCCATAGCAGCGTAAAAAGTGGTGAAATACTTACTGTGCTACTTATTTTCCACGTGTTAGGACTCATTCATCCACCTCTCTTTCAGACCTGTATATTATTAGGTGGTCAAACACTTAAACACACACACGCACACACACACAGATAATTTCTTCTCATGTTGTGGCCGCTGGGTAGACCACGGGGTCAGCTTTATCGGAGGAAAGTAAATCGACCCGTCTCAAGTTTCTGCAAATCTCTGTCTTGAGTCTCCGGGGAACGTAAGAATGTTCCAACCATTGACCCCTCCCCGCATGCTGTTGTAATGTTTCAGCATTAACCTCATTGTGTAGAGTCAGAGTCAGCGTTTTGATGAATATTAGGTTATAGGTTATTTTCACGCTTGTTGCCAAGTACGCTTCCTGCATTGAGCTAAACCAGAAGAGGGTCTATTGTTAGCCATGGAGCCACTTCATGGTGTCACTGTGATGTTTCACAGTCATGAAGCACCACGCTTTCATATGCTTGTACCCAGGAACAGCATCAGTATTTAAAGTAGGGCTAAATCATTTATATATTTTCTATCACGATCACAATAGGGTTGATATCATGTAATAATGACCTAGCTTCTCTGCAGCGACTGTTTGGTTCTGTCAGTCTATTACAGTTTCCCCCGATAATAATGAAGCACAGTTATATAACAGCAGTATTCATCTAGCTATATCAAACTCAGGGCTGCAAGATATTGGAAAAAACTGACATTGCGATATTTTCTTCCCCTGCGATATATATTGCGATATGAAAAAATACAGGAATTGAAGAAAAGACAGTTTTTTTTGTCCGCAAACCATCCTTTCTTGAACTTTAATGCTATACAATTGTTAATTTTTTAACTATATTTAACCGGATGAACGATTTTAGTCACGGACTTCTGGATCTTAAGTTATCAGAGCAACAAGCTGAGCTAGCTGAGCTTTTGCATGCATGGCTTGCTGCATTTTTTAGATATACCGGGTACCAGTATGGGCTACAATAAAAAAAATCATGTTTCTTTGGAGTAAACAACTATAACAATGTAATTTAAAAACATCTCCATCCAAACTGATACCTTGAAATAAACCATTCATGCTAACCCCAGTATATATAAGGTTTTAAGGTTTCCTCTACTTAGTGCTGGTTGTGTAAAATCAACCAGGCTTTCATATGCTTGTGTAAAGCAGTCTACTGGACACTTTTATAAGCTTGTGGCTGTTTATCTATTTGCATTTCATCCTGTGTCCTGCTGTGTCTCTGTAATACGTAATGCAGGTCAGGATGTTTGCTCAGGTGACCTTTGTGTGTCTGCTTCCTCCTGCTGTTTCTCCACATGTTGTATAAAGGAATATATCAGTAAATAGTGCTGAAAGAATGAAGCTGATCAGAAAGAATTGAGCCAAGGGAAGATGTGACCTTGGGCTCTGAGATGTTGCAACAGGTACAACGATAATGAAAGCTGCTGACCCAGAATCAGCACTTTAGTAACAGCTGAAATAGAGGGGTTTGAGGCTGGAATGGGTGATCTGTTTGAGCAAAACACTTCAGAGACATGTTCTTTATATATCTGAGACCTATAATATGCCTACAAATAGTTCAATAGGAGACCTTTAAGTCCAGATTTACTCTCACAGACTTCTCTTTAAGGCAAGGGGGGGGTCCAAACCTTTTTCACGAGGGCCAAAAATACACAAAGGGCTAGGCCGCTCACTAGAGGTATTTTGCCTCATAAGTGAAGTTGGAAAAGTCGATCCAATGGATGTAAATGATTCTTGATACTTGAAAATGCTTTCAGAAACAAACAGCTCACAGCTCTCCAGAGGGGCTAATTTCTTTGGTCAGCAGCTCATTCCTTAAAACAGGAGCTGCAGTTGATTCGAATGAGAGGAAATATGAAGGTGCATTTCAAGGTTGTTATGTACATTTGTTATTGGGCCTTTTTCTCATCAACTTAGATTTGTTAGAACATGTTTCCAACTTTAATTGACTGAATTTATTTGAAAATGTGGCTTATTAACACATGAGTACTGTGTAATATATTTGAACATATATATTTAAGAAGTTCAATATAAGACAAGCAGAACTTTATCATACTTAAGTATACTTAAGTCCTTTTTCATTTGCTGAGTGAGGGCCGATTCAAAATGGGCCGCATTTAGCCGTAGTTTGGACACCCCTGCTTTAAGGTGTGTGTGTGTGTGTGTGTGTGTGTGTGTGTGTGTGTGTGTGTGTGTGTGTGTGTGTGGGTGTGTGTGTGTGTGTGTGGTGTGTGTGTGTGGGTGTGTGTGTGTGTGTGTGTGTGTGTGTGTGTGTGTGTGGTGTGTGGTGTGTGTGTGTGTGTGTGTGTGTGTGTGTGTGTGTGTGTGTGTGTGTGTGTTCTGTGCGTTTACTATATGAATCCCTGAGCCCTGTTCCCCTCAGGCCAGATCTGCAGTCGCTGCCTCTGCAAACACGGACTGTGCATTAGCAGAAATCCTCCTGTGATCCTCTGTGTGTTTCCTGTGTGATCCTGGCTCTCTCACACATACCATCACACACACCATCACACACACACACCATCACACACACACCATCACACACACACACCATCACCTTCTCACCCAGCGTCCTCTTTAAAACTCAGCATGCTGCATACATGCATTTCTTCATCCCACACGAAGGTCTCTGCAGAACACATTGAAAGACTTAAACTCATGTTCCTTCCGTCTACATGGATTTGCTCTCTGAAGGTTTTCACTGTGGTTCATTGTCCTGCCTGAAACTAGAGCATGGGGTTGGCTTTATTTCTTATGGATTGTAGGGTGGAACCATTTAGATAAAATTACTAATTGTAATATCACAAATGTAAAAATGATGTGTGATATTAAAGGGAATTACCATTATTCACTCATTATCGTTAACAAATATATATTTAAATGTCATGTTATGATGTTTTTTTCAGCTCCACTGTGACATGTCTTCATGCTTTAATGTTCAGAAAGCTCTTTATCGTTCTCATACTGCCTGTGCTGCAGCACCTCTTTTCACCCTCTGTCTGAAACCAGAGCTGCTCTGATTGGTTAGCTGGCCGGCTCTGTTGTGATTGGTCAACCAGCTTAGAGATGTCCCGCCCCTTAGTCTATCACGTACAATGTGTTGGAGCGCTAGCCAATAGGTACGCTAGTGTAAACAAAGGAGTCCAATGGAGGCGTTTCTCTGGAGGGAACACAGGGATTTTAGCCTCAGCAGACCATTCACATGCACTAAAACCTATAGGAAAAGGGAAAGTATTTAAGTCTATAGAATACTATTTGTACGTCGGGATTTCTCCACACTTCCACATTATTTCATTCAGATATTTTACCCCAAATGTTGCTTAATGTGATTTGGATATTAGACCGGTCCATATTGAGATTTCCATTACATTTTGATTCATTGTGCATCGAGTTGTTGTCTGCTTTGAGTGGTGTAGAGTGTAGGAGAATCAGGTGTAAAGCCTGTCGTAAGAGTGCCTGTGTTTACACATAATAATAATAATACATGTTATTTATATAGCGCTTCTCCTGGTGCTGATGTGTTGCATGTGAATCTGTGTTGTATGTGTGGTGATTTAATAAGGGGCTTGGGCATGCTGTATATGAGGGGAAGTGACAGTTCAAGCCACAGTGTTTCATCTCCACTGACACACACACACACACACACATAATGTAAACAATGTAATATATCATGTTAAAGCAGCGTTGCTCTAATCTACACCTGTCCTTGTGATTGTAATTAGGCCACATGTCTTAACCCAGCCTATGAAAAGAAAGCGATGACCTACTTATAACGGTCTCTGGGGTTCTACTATAGCGGAGACACTGATGATTATTAACTGGTTCATTTGCTGGATATTCCTCGGGCAGTTTATCTCATCTCTCCAACATGTGGGGAACGGATGCTTCTCTTCCTGTCATTTATATCAGAGTTTTGGCATTTTCAGACCGACTGTTATCATAGGTAATTGAACGCCCAAAATGACCTTTTTCTTTGGCTGAAATTAATACAAATAGTATTGTTTGTGTATACAATTCCATAACATAGAATAAAAAGGATAGGGAAGTCCAAGGTGACGCCTTTAAATGTCTTATTTTGTAATAAAGAAACCCAAATATACACACTTTGATATATGACACAGAAATAAGCAGGAAATCTCCGTATTTGAGACGCATAAAAAAGGCCTTTTTCGCATTAAAATCACTTTAACGATAACTACATTATTAAAAACTTTAGTGTCAACTACTGCATTTTTTTCTGTCACTCGCTTAGTTAACTGATCCCTGCAGAACTACCCTGAAAAGCTGACATGACATTAAAAACACTGTTTATTCTCAATCAACCTCACTTCCTGTTGGCCATAGTGTTAGTTTTCTAAGGATAAACCTGCCAGACGATTCACAGAGTTCAACCACTTCCCTTCCTGTCGGTGTGAGAATATGTGTGTGTGTGTGTGTGTGTTAAATGTGTACATGTTCAAAGGTTCCTCCCTGTGTGTGAGCGTGTGTGTGAGCGTGTGTGTGAGCGTGTGTGTGAGTGTGTGTGTGTGAGCGTGTGTTTCAGTCTGCGCCCCACACCGTGCACTAATGCCTGTCTGAGGTTGTGGATGAATAATTGAGAGCTGGCAGAGATGGTGGAGCTCCATTATTCATGGTGGATTCACAGAAACCCACAGATGACTGTTAATATTAAGCAGAAGCAGTCCTCCACTCTTTGTATACCCTCCACCCTGATCTCTGGGAGCGTCTCTTTGTCTCCTCGCTGTAAATACTTCATTCACATTCAAATCTGCTTCCTTTTGAGAAAGATGCTTCTTTACATCTCTGATGTATGTAACAGAACATTAAGATATTCAACGATAGGCCTGAAGTGACGTTCACACATAATGACTTTAACAGAATAATGAACATTAGGCCAGCTTCACTCAACGTATATGTATTATCTTTGTGTGTTTGTCTGCTATAAGGATGATGGAAAAAGATTTTCATCCAACTGGGTGGAAGGGTTTAGCATCAAAGATATGATTTCATTTTGGGATCTAATTCACTTTCTTTAACGTAGCAGGATGAGGCCTTTGTGCTGCATTCATGTAGTGTCGGTAAAATCGGCAAAAATGAGTTTCCGACAGAGAAAATTCCCCTAAACTCTCCTCAAGTCGGGTAAAACAACATCCACCTTTGTGGAAGCGGTTCTGTTAAACAACAATTGTGCATGTCCCAAATGGTATCCAAATCCATGAAATATCATCTGTGTTTATTTAAGAGCTCAATGAACAGCAAGACCGACTGTCTGTCCAGAATGCAAACATAAATAAATAAGCATAACGCTCTAAAATCCACCTCAGCTTCAGGCCTACATATAATAATAATCAAATGAAACATAACCAATCTAAAAAAGTCCAGTAAATATCATTTTTTCACTTCCTTTAACCCAGCGAGATGAGGCCTTTGTGCTGCAGTCATGTGGTGTCGGTTTGTTCTGAAATGATAGCCTGACTGGTGAAGGCTGTGTTGGTCACATGTCCGCTAGTTCATGCACTTTCTGCCAATGTGTCATGTATTTAGTTTAGAGGTCATATCAGGGAGGATGCTGAGAAGGAACAGTTTGTATGGCACCAGGTTTTGACCGCTGCCTTCTCTTGTGTTATGAAAACCTGATGAGTGTACTGTCACATTTCACGGTGTTTCAGTCCATTTTCTTTCTGCCTTTGTGTTTCCTCCTTAGCAACCAGGTCTGTCTGTACCTTATTTTTAAAGCCTGCACAGTGAATCCGCACATAGTCATTTTCTCAAAGTGGGATTACTCCCTGCTCAGGTAAGGTAAGATAAGATATCCCAAAGGAAATTGCTGTGCCAGAGTTACAAAAATACAATAAACACAGCAGCATAATAATACAACTGTACACTAACAGTGCAGCAAAAAGAGCAATTAAATGACTACAGGAAACATAGACGGTCACATAATTAATGTAACATATGGTACAGTGAGGAGCAGTATTCAGTAGTGCAAAAGAAACGTAGTGGCAGACACGTAATGCACCAGAGAGCAGCCACTAAACGATGAAAACCTGATGAGTGTGATTTCATATTTCATAAGAGATTTCAGTCCATTGCCTTTGTGTTTCCTCCTTAGCAACCAGGTCTGTCTGTACTCAAAGCCTGCACAGTGAATCTGCACATAGTCATTTTCTCAATGTGGGATTACTCCCTGCTCAGCTAATCTCTATAATCTCTACTCTCAGTGTGTGTCGCCCTCTCCCTCTCCCTCTCCTCCCATCGTGCCTCTCATGGGGCTTTCACACCAACGCGGTTCCAGGGCCGGTTCGGAGCTAGAGCCTGAAAAGCACCGGTTTGTCCTGTTCACACCGCAGCGGAGCCGCCTCTAAGCTTCGGAATCCGGTTCGTTTCAAGCACCAAAAAGTTGTCGGTCTAGAAGCAAGAACCGCATATGTCACGCTTACGTCGGAGGGGGGCGAGATTAACCTGAGCTAACAGTTAAAGGCGAGTACGGCAAATAAAAGTTGTAACAAGCAGTAGCGTTGAGCAAAGTGACTAGAACGCAACCACACTTGTAAAAAAAAAAACACACTTTATAAAGTCAGGCAACACTAACCAGGCTTACTGTGATTCTGTTTATTTGAACCTTTTGTTTTGTATTATAGCAGCTATCGGATGGAATCAATACATGGGCTGCACAGGTTGTCATGTCCGACGATCACAAGTAGAATCATAATGAAAAATACGCCGATAAAATGCGCCTGTAGAAAACGGCTTATGCCACAATAGGATAGCAACAAGTAGTCAAGTTATAGTCAGTTTAGCTTCGGTTGCTATGCTAACATCACCCATTTTATACCAGAGAAACTTTCATAACAGCGTTGTGATGCCAAACAGCGTCAATTCAGACTGACACACATTCACTTATGGGGAATTGGGGATATGTATCAGCTGCTTGTGTGACAGTCAGACAGTGAATACTTTACAGCGGCCGCTGCCATGAGTTAACGGGAGAATAAACTCTGGCGGAAGAGCAGCCAGCACTGTCTGCAGCGGTCGGTAAATGCCGCTGAAACACATTAATAAACAATGAACCACGGCACTCTGGAGAAAAGTATAAGGTTGGAGAAGTCGTTATTTAATTTAATCTAGCTTCGTATGATTAAAAGCAACACGATCATCGACCCGACGCAGTCCCCCGGTGAGGTCATGACGCAGCAGCGGCAGCACCAGTCGGGCTCTGGGCGGTGTGAACAAAACGGGGGCTGAAAAGAAGAACCGGTTCCGAAGCAGAAGAGCTCTAGCACGGAGCTAGAACGGGAGCCGCGTTGGTGTGAAAGCCTATGAGAGCCACATTCGGATGATGATTTGAATCAGAGTCAGATTCTCCCTCCATGGTGTCAGAGCCTCTGAATGCTTCTTTCATTGAAGACACTCCGTGCTGCTGCCATATTTTGGCTCCCTGCTGTGTCTGCTGATGATGATGAGACTCTTTGTGTCTCCGTCCTCTTCCTCCTCGTCTCCTCTGGACTCAATGGAGGACTTGTCATGCGTCACCATCAAAGGAGGAAGAGGAGGAGGAAGAGAGGCAATGGAAGCAGCAACAGCTTCCTCCTCTTCTTCTTCGCTCATTTTCTTTTGTGTGTGTGTGTGTGTGTGTGTGTGTGTGTGTGTGTGTGTGTGTGTGTGTGTGTGTGTGTGTGTGTGTGTGTGTGTGTGTGTGTGTGTGTGTGTGTGTGTGTGTGTGTGTGTGTGTGTGTGTGTGTGTGTGTGTGTGTGTGTGTGTGTGTGTGTGTGTGTGTGTGTGTGTGTAAAAACAAAAAACAGTGATAGTTACTACATAGGCTTCAAAATATATATGTGATATCAACAAAAAAACACGTGTCGGTACATATCTTCACAAAGGAATCATGCCCCCCCCCCTGCTTTCTCCAGTCCAGCAGCCTCCCACAGAGAGAGAGAGAGGGAGGGTTCCTCCGTCTCTCTCTCTCCCCCTTCCTCCCTCTTCCTCTCTTTCTTCCACTTCCTGCCTCGCTGCGTTTGTAATCTGTCATCAGCAGCGAGCCCTAGTCTGAACATTATATTCATTCTCCATTGATCAGTTTCTCCATTAATCGTTACGTTCAGTCCTGTAAAATGTACAAATAAATATCAATTAATGTTTCATCGAAGCCAAAAAGACTTCCTCAAATGTTATGTTTGGTTTCTAACTAAATGATATTTGGTTTAGGGGTCAAGAAACCAGTACTTTTTCACATTAAACAAAACCAAAAACAGACAAATTGTTGATATTCTGTCTTTAAAAGTTACCTCCAACTATTAATCAATTTTCTAAATATGAATAATGTACGAGTTAACGACTATAATCTCTGTAAACTCAACCTAATGTCTCATGACGGTCTGTTTAGGGACAGCAGGAGGAATGTGTGTTTATTGAAGGTTATTAGTTCAGATCTCTGTAAAGGAAACGTCTCTAATCTCACATTCCTGTCTTCCCTGAACCGTGAGAGAGCCCTGAGCAAGGCACTTATATCTAATCCCTGTAGTGCGTAGATGCAACGCTCTGTGGCCGCTGCGTTGAGTCAAATACATGTCAAGATTAAAGACTGCACTCAGATTATGAGAGGAGAAAAGAGGTTGTTTGACACAAATCACTACATCTGAGGAAATGTGATGCCACTCAAATACAACCTCTTGATCATGATTCACTTTGAACCCTGAAGACTTCTCAGATATTGGATATGGAGTTGAAATTCCCAATATAGTTGAACACAATCAATTAAAATCACAGGACTCTTTTCGCCAGGTTGTTACTCCTACAGGCCAAATGATGGTGACTCTCTGAAGTTAAAAACACACCGGGAGAAATCACAATGATTGATTATTAAAGGCCTACCAATCACACACCTTCTCAGCCCTCTGAAACACCGCAGAGGAAGGTGGAGGAGGAGTTTTCTGTGTCAGCTGTAGAGGAAAGATGGAGTTAACCCGTCTGTCTGAACTTCCTCTGCTCCAAGTCTCCTGCTTTATTATTTATCCTCTCCATTATTCATCTCTGCAGATCTCAACCTGTTTGAACCAGAAACCCCCATCTCAGCTCCTCTCTTTCAGCGACTTGTCCCCCAAGTATCTGATCTTTGTTAAAGGATATCTTTGTAGTAATACAAGTTGAATCTGTTATTATTTTATATCTCTATATACATTAACCTCCAAAAGAGAAGAGAGGCTTTACGCCAGATTACAGATCACAGCTCATTTCCATCTGTTGTTCTGAAGGGTTTGAAAAGCTATTTGTAATCCTGTAACAATAATAATATATTAAATGTGTATAGCGCCTTTCAAGGGACCCAAGGCCGCTTTACATGTGGACAAACAAACAAACAAAAGGGCAAATAATAAGGTACAAAATAAATAAAATAAGGGCCTAAACCCAATAGAGAGGTGAAGTCCCTCCCTTTCCGGGGGACCTCCATGGGACCTTATTTTGGAAAAATTATGTATTGAAGTCAATGCGGAGAGAAAGATTATCTTTCGATCCCGTTTGAATTGTGCCACGAATTACACACATGATGTTTGTCAATCTAAAAGATCATTTTGCCAGTCAGAAAAATAAAAATGTGTCGTAACACTTTTTTTTGTGTGAAACCGCTCAATGAACTACATCTCCCGTCTCGCACCACACACCAAGACGGCCGTCACGTTGGCACATTTCACTTCTTTCTTTCAGAATGAGGTGAAAAGTATTAAACGAGGTGAAAATCACTCCAAGTCTGGGCGTGTTGAGAGCTGTACATACACACAAGGGGAGGTAGTCGGTTCCTTAAGAGCCAGCATGCGGGACCGGCTTTACAAGGTGTCGGTGAGTAACACGAGTGTAATGTGTAACGTTAATGACATCACTTACGCGACTCTGGGATTTGTAGTCTTTCTAGTTGCGTATTTTTCATAGTCTTATATTTCAACAGTTTTACGACAAACTGTGACTTTTTTAACATGAAAATGATTTTTTAAGATTTACAAACATCATCTGTGTAATTCGTGTCACAATTCAAACGGGATCGAAAGATAATCTTTCTCTCCCCATTGACTTCAATACATACTTTTTCCGAAATAAGGTCCCATGGGTCGGAAGTAGAAGGGCGGGACTTCGCCTCTCTATTAGCAGCAGAAGTGACATCCCAAATTGGGATCAATAAAGTACCATCTTATCTTATAGCAGAAAAAAGGTAAACAATAATAAAGCAGCTAGCATGTTAAATACGTACTCATCCATGGCTAAGAAACGAGGAGCCGCATTTAAATAGAAAAAGTGACCATATTAAGGTTTGAGATGCTGTAAAAAAGTATGTTTTTTTCACGGTAAAATGGCCAAATAAAGTGTATATATTGCACGTTAAAGATGTATGGCAAAAGATCTCAACAGTCTGACCTAATGTTTGTGTTTTTAACTTACAAAAGGTCTAAAAACTTGGCAAATTGAATGTCTTCTCTGTAATGAATAAAGTAATAACAGTTTGTTATGGTGCACATCTTTGTACACAGAGCCAGAGTCCAATTTATCGTTTTTTGTGTGCGATTTTACATTTTTTTGTTTAATTATTTTGAGTATTTAAAGGTTTTTTATATTCCAAATCTAAAAACGAATGACTCCTAAGAAGTAAAAGTGAATTGCTCTTTGAAAGGGTGTACCTGCAGGATTATTGTATTGTATTATAATTATATTTGTGGCATTTTTGTATATAATCCTTGGTCACAAATATGTCTGGTACTCTATTATATCAGGTCTTATGCTTTGTGTTAAACGTTGCTGCTGACTAAACCCCTGCCACGGAATCAGCTCTCCTCCGTCATCATTGATCTGAATTTACCATTAATGCAAATTTAAAACACCGTCTTAAAGTACTCCTGCTTAATGATTTACAACTTCACCTTCAGAGATAAGGGAACATGAAATGGCGTCAACATCCCATTTCTAGACCCAGCCCTGTGTGTAAATATGGAATATAAGCGCCCGGGTAGATTGTGTTTAACCTGGGAAACATGTTGGTAAACGCTGTTATCTGAAAGGGCTCTGATATCAGATCTTAAATCAGGGGACGACGCCGTGTGAAAGAGCGCAGACTGCCAGCACTTTACAGTCGAGTAAAGGAGTACAATCAGCATGAGAATCAGGTTTATTGCCAGGTACGTTTACACATAGAAGGAGTTAGCTTTGGTGTCTGGTGGTGCCGACATAAACAATCAAACAAATTATAAAAAATAAGTATTTTTAAGAAAAAATGTAGCATTAAAAAAGGATGCTAAAGACACTTATTTACACCTCATTTAAATGTAACTACAAAAGGTACAGGGTGAGGAGCAAACGTTGGATAACATGCCACAAATAACAAGTCTTTGTGGCATGTTCACTCGTTCAGGCAGGTGCAACACTTCCTTTGCCTTATCTTAGACCTATAATTGTCCATATAAACATGAATCCTATTCATCTGTAGTGTCAAAGTGTTGCTCATACTCAGTCCACTGAAAATCAAAACTCTTGAGGTGCTTTTAAAGGTCCGGACACACCAAGCCGATTTCGGCTGTCGATAGATGTCGATAGATGTCAGGCCGTCGATGAGCGTCCTGTCGCCCTACTCAGATTGGTGTGTCCCGCACCGTCGTGTCTTTTTGGCCGTGCCGACACCTTCCGCAATCGGTAGGCTGTCGGTAAAAGGCCGTCGGCTAAATAAATCACTCTGATTGGCTGTTCAGCTAGCGAATCAGTGGATGAAAAGCGAAACGGAAGTGAGGGATCCAAACAAAGTATTAAGAAGGCAAATCTGAGATTTCATTTAACTCCAGCTCTCGACACAGGTTCGGGAAAGCCCCATGAGCTTCTCGCTGGGCTGGTGGGCTGAAGATCGGAAGGTTGTGAGTTCAAATCCCGCCTGGAACACCACCACTAGTGTGCCCTTAAGTAAGGCACTTAGCCCTCAGTTACTCCAGGGAGAATGTCCCTGTAATGTAAGTCGCTTTGGATAAAAGCGTCAGCTAAATGAAATGTAATGTAATGATTTTAATTACTATATGTACTTGTTGTTCTTTTCTTTTCACTATCTCTGTAAAGCGACTTTGAGCACCTGTAAAAGCGCTTACAAAATAAATCTATTATTATTATTAATGAAAACATCTTCTGGCTAAATATATATGTGTCCCAATGTACTCAGAGCAGCGTGGGCACAGGTAGTCTCCTGTTATTAAAGAGCAACATGCATCTGTTGTGTGCAGAATAGGAACACAGCTAAACGTCTGCCATGTAACTGTGACAGGTAAATACAAAGTGTGTTTATGAATGGGGACGGATGCTAAAAACGTTAGCTCACGTTTGCATAGGTCCCAACCAGGTGTATCATCTTTGTTTCTCTTCCTGATTTCCCTAATGTGTTTATCCTCATGCTGTCGGATGCTTTCCATGTGAAGTTCACACGCTCTTTTAGCTCCGTTTTATTTTCTAATTTCAGATTTTTATTATGAATAATTGTTTATTTTCTACTCTTTTAAAAACATGCTGCTGCAACTAAAACATGCAACAGCATTCAAGTATATCTTATCTATATCCCATTACCACACACACACACACACACACACACGCACAAACACACACAGACAGACGCACACATACATACATACAGACACACACACGCACACACACACGCGCACAAACACACAGACACACACATACACACATACATACAGACACACACACGCACAAACACACAAACACACACACATACAGACACACAAACACACACACACAGACAGATGCACAAACACACACAGACACACAGACAGACGCACAAACACACACACACACAGACAGACGCACACACACATACATACAGACACACACAGACGCACACACACACACGCACAAACACACAGACACACGAACACACCACACACACACACGCACAAACACACAGACACACGAACACACAACACACACACAGACACAGGTTTTAATCCCTTAGGGGTCTTTGTTTCTCCTATATTACACATTTTTCCCGCTTTTTTTGAAATCATTTTTCGACCCAACTCTAGCAGAGTTTAGATCGGTTCTCAATTAAATCTCTGTTTGTTGTTGTTGTTGTAGTTGCATGTGTTTAGACTTTTTATTGGTGTTGCTTTTAGTTTGTATGCATAAACCCATTCTGTGAACTGTGTTTTTAGAAAAGTGCTTTCCAAATGGAGTTATCATTATTAGAACGTAGCAAGCATCATTACAAAGTCGCAATGCAATAGTATTCAAGTGTATCGTATCTATATCCCATTACCTCACAGCAGCCTCCAGTCATTTGTTGTTGAGTCGTCCTGCCGTCCAATCAGAGCGCCTGTAGCACTGTCAGCTTATTCCCTCTATTTGCATATTCAGTGGGTCACGTTTCCAGATTATTCTCCCTCTTTCATTTCCCTGCCATCACACGCTGCTTTACCAACTCAGGTGTTTCAAATCATCATCATCATCACAAAGCTTTATTTATATATAGCACTTTTCATACAGCACATGCAGCTCATAGTGCTTTACTCTGTTCAAGTGTATGTTTAGTCTTCTATGTGTTTAACAGAGACATGGATTTACATGTCAGGAGGCAAAGGAAGTGAAAGGGGGATTTTTAAATGGTTAAGGACGAGGGGGTTTTATGGTTTAATGATGGGATGGAGGACCAGTTGTTTCCTCTCATGAATATATAGAGAGACTGTCAGCAGAACTTCTCTATCCTCTGAGGATGAAGCTGCTCTGTTCCTGCATTTCAGATCCATTTCACTCGTATATTGACTTTCTTTATCACTTTATTAAATATAGCAAAAAACAAACTTTGTCCATGAGTCATGTATCAGTTTCTCTGAAGGATTTCCTCACATCCAGTACTTTCAGAGGTAAACAGATCCTTCTCTGTGGTTTATCTTCCAGCGTTATCCGCAGAAAGCTGGCTTTGTGATTCTTTAGCTGAGTGTCGTCTAATGAGAGCTGGATTAGATTAGATGTTAAAGTGTAGCTCGATACTCCATCAGAAACAGGAAGATAGAGAGCTCAGAACTAACAGACTGCTGCATTTACAGCGACCCGAGAGGCTGCTGCTGCCACTCTCAAGACGTGATTTAAGCTTAGTTTCCTGTGTAGAAATGTAAATGATGTGCCATTACTCTGTCGTCAAACCATCCTCCAGAGACACAGACGCTCTCATGGGCTGTACTTACAAAAGAGACATGTCTGAAAGGTCAAAGAAAATACACCTACATAGTGTGTCATTCAACCAAGCTGCAAAAATGGTGTGTGTGTGTGTGTGTGTGTGTGTGTTGTGTGTGTGTGTGTGTGTGTGTGTGTGTGTGTGTGTTGTGTGTGTGTGTGTGTGTGTGTGTGTGGTGTGTGTGTGTGTGTGTGTGTGTGTGTGTGTGTGTGTGTGTGTGTGTGTGTGTGTGTGTGTGTGTGTGTGTGTGTGTGTGTGTGTGTGTGTGTGAGACTTTGACTTGAAAAAGGAATAGTAAAAGTCTAAATAATTACACAAACACGTCTAACCTTGACAAATAGTTTTGAAGTTACTGTTGGAGTATCAGTCATTTGTGAAGTGAAGCAGCAGAAACACTGCATCGTAACTTCCTGCAGCCCGATACGTCAGTCATCTTTTATTCACTGCTATCTCCAAAAGGTGGAAGCCTTTTAGTAGATTATGAACGATCCAGTTCCCGTGAGACGCTTCTAACGAGGAGGCGGCTTGTTTTCATTCTGCCAGCTCTTCCCTTTCTGTTGAGAGGCTCCAGATCCTGCACGGAAACTAAAGATAACACAGCTTTATTATAAAGTGCCATCACTACGCAGGGGTCTGTCTCAGAGTGAATGCCTCAGACAGATCTCCACTGTCTGCTTTTCACTCCCTTCTGAAACCCACCTCTTCTCCTGGACATCTTGTAGATTGTTGCTTTTATTGCCTTTAAATTGTCTGTTGTTTTTACTTGTTTATGGTGTGTGAGCTGAGCTGTGTTTGTGTTTGTGTGTTTGACTGAACAGCACTTTGGTCTGGAGGTTTTAAAGTGCTTTCTAAATCGAGCTGTATTGTAATATGAATGTGATGATAGAGACAGTTTATACATGGAGCTCCTTGGTGCAGTGCAATGGTTATAAGCTTTAAACCGCCTTAGGTTTATTAGGAATTCAGTCAAAGTGACAATGTATTGAGCGTTGTCACTTTGCCATATTCTGCCGTCCCTTACATGTTGGCTGTAGTCGCTCTAAAGGAAGTGAGTACCCTTGTTTACTCTGGACTCCCGACTGAAGCCCCTCCTTATCTTGTACACATGTCTGGAAAATAAACGTCAGACACTTCCTGTTCTCTTGGCTGTTGGGAAGTAGTGGAGTACAAATAGAGCGAGGAAGCCTTTAATGTGTGTGTGGTGGAAGAAGAGGGACACACACTTCCACTATCAGGCCCTCAGAGAGACACACACACACACACCACAGATACGGGTTATTATAGACACACACACCCTACATACTACACATTCTTTAACCCACTTGCAGTCACACACACATGCTCTTCTATAGGCACACGCACTCTCTCTGCAGCTCACACACTCGCTCAAGGTCACCTCTAACACACTGATGATTGGAAGCACAATGAAGATGCTGGACAGACTTGGCAGAGAGCTGCTTTTTTACTCATCTCCCATTTCCAGGATTCTGTATCCAATCTGTAAAATAAAGAGTCATAAAGCCGCTTTCAGATCGTGTGTGACATTCACTGCACTGTTGAGTGACTGCTGTAGTCTTTTTGTAGGTTATATTTTGGTATTGTTCTATTCTTTACAGTCAGTGAATAACATTGAAGTCCTTCTTTAACCTGTGGCAGGTCACTGAGCATTTTCACCAGCCACTAAAACATTATTTCTTACACTTCTGAAGCCATTCACACGGTTTAGAGCACAGGTGTCAACATCAAGGCAAAAAAGACAATCATTCAAAGTTATATTCCGCTTTACTTAAGTGTCCATAAACGACATGTCCCACAATGCATCTCATCTTGTGACCTGCGACTGAGCGTCTTAATATCGGCCGTTTCTCGCAGCCCAAGTTGTACAAATTAAAGAGTTACATTGACACAAAACACAGAGCCGAGTACGCTCACTTGAACCGGCAAGGAAAGCACAAAGAAGTCCAACGAATCGATCGGTCAAAACGTGTCAGACGTGCCAACTGTGAACATTCGTAAACACACCTCCGCCCCTCAAAGACTGCAACCACTACTATTTAGAAATACGTATGGCTATGTTACTGATACATATTTAGACTAGGGATGCCAGAAACTGACCATGATCAAATTCGAAAATCGGACAGACCTGGCGAATATTAATCGATTATTCGCCGCCCCCCCCCCCCCGCGGGAGAGAAAAAAAAAATAGTTCCACGAGGAACTCTCCTCTGAACGTGCCGCTTTGTTCATCTTGAGTTGTGTTGTTCTCACTGTTCTGTATATTGCCAATAAATCAATCGCACGTGTGACGGAGAGGGGGGGGGGCGGGGTCGGTGTGGGTGTGTCGCAGGCTGCAGCAGGCAGCAGCAGTCTGCACTCTGCGCTGCTGGCTTCCTCCAAGTTTACAGTAAAACAAACTGGTGGTGTGACCAATGGCCATTTACAATTATTAATACTATTACTATTATTAGCATTAGTCTATATTTTGGTTGAAACTAAGCCAGGAAAAAAAAGAAAAACATAAATAATAATAAAAAAATATATAAATAAAATCGAATTTTAAAAATAATTTTCGATTATGGAGACTGTAACGAATATTCGAAAAATCGAATAATCGCTGGCATCCCTAATTTAGACTAAGTGTAAATACGCACATTGAATGTCATCGCTACGACCTCTGCTTTTACCACTCTAATTTATTTATTGTGTCTACTTGTGACTGCAGTGAGAGTCGCCAAAGAAATGTCGTTGTACTTTGTATGATGACAATAAAGATATATTCGATTCTGTGTCTTTACGGCGCCAACGAGATAAACATGGATTTATGTCGAGCAGCGTTACGGTCCTTTCCGGTTTTTCATTGATTGCAAAATAAAAGTATGAAAGTTCATTTGACTATGAAACTCTCCTCTCTATATTCAGACGATAAACGAAATGTTTAAATCCTGTGAAGGCAGGATGAAGATATTTTGAGGACGACTCGAGACGTCTTCCAGTCTCAGCCTCTACTATAATCCGATTCTAATGCTTTGCTTGTATTTCTTCCAGCTCTGATGGTTGTAGCTGAACAGTGAGCGCTTCCTGTCTGAGGAAACCTGCCCGACTCCATCATGTCCGGGGTGCTCGTAAGTAACACACTATTTCTACAATGGATTCCCACTGTACAGATTCACAGGTGCAAGGCCTTTATTTCTATTACAATGCCTTGTCTGTTATGCTGCTGCATCTCCAACCACTCCCACATTGGGATCAATACAGTTCTTATCTTATGTTATTGCCACGGTGCCACTTTCCTTTCAGCAACACACACGTTGTTGGCTTTTAGAACATGTGACTGCAGCTTCCCGTCACATTTAGGTTGGAGGTTTTATGTGTCATGGGCCGGGCTATATTTGAAATGACCAAATAACCCCAGCAATAAATTAAGAAATAATAATAATAAAAGTGCAAGTAAATACAAATAAAATAGAATAGAAATAGGAGGAGCGAGTTATTCAAAGACCTGACACACACACACACACACACACACACACACACAACACACACACACATCTGAACAGAGCATCCGCAGCCTAGCTGTCATTTCCCATTTGTATTTCAGAGTGACACTTTGCTTTGACACCAGTTGTGTATCATGTTATGATAGCATCTGGTATCTAGTATTATGATTGACATTTATATTAGTTTCATAGTTTCTTTTAGTTCTTTGCACCAAATAAACACATTTCCAGCAGATGATGGATCACCTCTTTTGCAACAAAAGCAGATTGAAACTCTGCATCTATATGTGAATCTAACTTCCTGCAACATGTCCGTCTCTAATACCCAGTGTTTAAAAATACTCTGGTGAAAGTAGAAGTACTGACTAAACCTCAAGTAAAAGTAAAGAAAGTACTTTGAAATGTACTTCAGTAAAAAGTACCCATAACTAGCAGCTGTTTTAAAGAGTACCTGACCTCCCTTTATATTAATAGAACAATAATGTCATTGTTAGCTAATGAATGTTTCCATGCTGAACAACGGCAACATGACAACGTTTTCATTGGTCCCTCTTCTTTAGAGAAGACCAGGAAATGATGGATACACGGATCGTGTTCAAATCAATAGGCACGCAATGACTCTAAATAATAATGATCACGCCACCAAACACACATTCAAACTAAAGGAACCAGCCTGTTTGGAACATGTAAGAAGTAGAAAGTTCAGGTATTTGGGTTCAAAATGTAAGAAGTCAAAGTAAAAAGTCGTCAGAAAAATAAGTAGTGGAGTAAAGTACTGATACCAGAAACATGTACTTAAGTACAGTAACAAAGTATTTGTACTCCACTACTTCCCACCTCTGATAATACCTCCCTTCCTTCAGCTCATCATGCTGTCCTTAATATTGATTCTCTCTCTCTCTCTCTCTCTCTCTCTCTCTCTCTCTCTCTCTCTCTCTCTCTCTCTCTCTCTCTCTGTCTGTCTGTCTGTCTGTCTGTCTCAGGCACCATGGTCCAGTGGCACAGAGTGTGTAGCCAAGTATAATTTCCAGACTGCCAACGAACAGGACCTGCCTTTCTGTAAAGGAGATCTACTCACCATCATCGGAGCCACCAGGGTGAGTCTGGGGAATGGTTACCTTGCATAAAATAAAGCACTGAAAGATGCTGTCCTGGCAGAATGATCATTACTCCGGGAACGGGCCGAGACATCGTTGTTTGAAGGAGTTTGAATGCACTTCTCCATGAGGTTGAACAGTTCAGTATAAGATGCATCACAGCCGCTCCATGTGCAACATCAACAAGGACAACTATATAACACAAGAAGCAAGGAAAACAAACATTTCAAATAAGATCCCCATCACTGAAGAGAAACGTGTTTAAAAAAATGAAATATGTCCCACAAATGAAACTTGTGCTTGTCTTAGATTGTACTTCTTAAATATAAATGTACAAATATATTACACAGTAGTATTCGTGTTTTAATTAAGCCCACAGATAAAGTTGAGAACAATTCCTAACAAATCTAAGTTGTTAATAATAACTTATTTACATATCAGTCTTGAAATAGACCCTTCATATTTCCTCTCATGCTTCTGTGTTAAGGCATGAGCTGCTAACAGAATAAAGTGAACCCTACAGAGAGCTGGGATGGACGCTGTTGTTTTTCTTAAGGCATTTTCAAGTATCAAGAATAATTGACCTACTTTTCATTGATCTTGCCAACTTATAACTTCACTTATGAGGCGATACACCTCACCTCTTGTTCGTATATCTTTCTGTATGTGGCCCTCAGGACCCCCCTGATGTATAGAGTGACTTGGTAACCATATATCCTTTATTGAACCAGGTAAAAGTTTCATTGAGATTCAAATCTGTTTTTCAACTGGCCAAGAGAGCAGCATGAACAAAGTTACAACAGATAAAACACAGAACAATACAGGCAGACGAATACAGCTGTGAAACACAAATGAAACGGCACACTAACCAGTCAATATGCAAATACAAGAACTATTATAAAACATTACAAACTGGCAACATTTTAAAACGACTTCAATGATGGGAAATAAGAGCAGTCACATCGACCAATGGATTGCTGTTCTCTTGAATTCCCCCAAAGTGATCAAATCTGAGAGTTTCAGTTCCTTCTGTACTTTATTCCAAGCTGTGGGGGCAGCATATTTGACCCAGTTCTGTTCTCACTTTAGGAACCAGCCTCTGAGTAACATCTTGGGAGCGCAGGCCATATTGAAACCATGATTAGCAGCAGTTTTTAAAGCTGTGTTGTTGTTGTTGTTGTTGTTGTGTTTCAGGATCCTAACTGGTACAGAGCGAGGAACACGGTGGGAAGAGAGGGAACAATCCCCGCTAACTATGTCCAGAAAAGAGAGGGGGTGAAGTCAGGAGGGAAGCTCAGCCTCATGCCGTAAGTATTGGACTCACAACGAGAGAGAAACACAAAAGAACTGTCCGTCTGTGTGTTTTAGAAACATACACACTCACCTAAAACACTCATGTTATTTATAATATATAGCGCCTTTCCTGGTGCTCAAAGTGCTATACAAGCACGTAAAGAAGAAAAATAACAACACAAGTAAAAAGTGCTAAGCTAGGTGGAATTGGGGCGAGGGGTGAGTGGATTAGGAGTTGAAGGCAAGAGTGAAAAGGTGAGTTTTGAGTATATTTCCTGCAGTATATTCATCACAACCAGTGGAGCTGTGAGTCTTCGACATGTTTTCCACGTACGCTCTGTTTCCTTTTCACCAAGTTGTCGTCGCCCCGCTCGTTTCTGTTCCCTGCAGCGAGGGAAAAACCTAGTGTTGCATCTTAAAAGTCAGGCAAAGCATCAAAAGATGGCGACTCCATGTTTTCCCGTCTCTTGGTTTGTTCTGTTTCCTCTCCTGCGCTCCACACTTCAGTCAGAGTCTTTGAAGCAGCCGATATCAGAGACAGAGGGAAACAGAACGAGAGGCGTATGCACATGAAGCGAGACAGGAACGCAGAGAGCAGGCAGTACCATCACATAGACATGAAGACAACGTGGAAATAAACACCTTTTAAAGGGACACTTCACCCATAATCAGAAATCCATATGTTTCCTCCTACCTCCAGAGCTAGTTATCGATTTAGATAGTTTTGGTGTGAGATGCTGAATGTTGGAGGCTGAAGAGATGTCTGCCTGGTGCTCAAAGTGCCAAGAAAATCCATTTGCAAACTTCAACAGCATTGCCTCTTTTCAGAACCATGATCCACTTACTCAGGATAACTCGTAAAGCTTGTTTTGAGGAGCTTTACGTAAGAACTATTTCCTTTCTACCAAACTATACCTGCTAATCGTATCACTGCGCAGAAGGACGCATGCATCATGCACCAGGATGAAGTCAAGTATATATGAATCGCTTTGATGTTGAAGCTGGTAAAGGAGGAGTAATGTTTGATTACTTTAGTTAGGGTTAAGGTTTTATTTTTAAGATTCTGAATTGAATCACAACTTCGAAAATTATAGATTTTTAAACGTTTCTTTTTACTTTTCCTACAAAGGAGCTTCATATTGCAAACAAACATTGGTCCTAAACACCAAGTAAGTGTTTAGTCCAGCGATATTGTATGATCGCAAGAGAAATAAACAAAATACTAGTTTAACGTGTTTAAACATATTTTTAAAATAGGCGATAATCTGTTTAGCAAAATTGTCAATTTCAGATTAATACATGTTGAATTATATTTATTGATGCATTAATGTGTGAATCTCTTTGAGGTTGAAGCTGGTCGAGGAGGATTTATTTTTGATTACTTTCGTTAGGGTTTAAAATATATTTCGAATTGAATCAGAACTTCTAAAATTATAGATTTTTTTTCTTTTTCTACAAAGAAGATATATTTTTGCAAACTTTGGACATTGATCTTAAAGTAAGTTGAGTCCAATATTATTGTGTGATTTAAAAAGAAATCCACAATATTCCAGTTGTACATGCTGTTTTGTAGAAAGAAAAAGGCGAGTTTCTGCTGAATGAAAAGCAGCTACCCTCAGATCTCCAGCGGTATGCCACAGGCCTGTTTCTAAACTCTGGTCCTGCTGCTGCCTCCAAGCTCTCTGTACACTTAGTTTGTTCTCCGTCATCAGAAGTGGTTCCTGTGGGTTCTGGGTTCCTCAGGGACCTCGTTGTGAATCACTAACAGATGTCTCTGGGTTATATAAGGGTTCAGATGTAGTCCTCTGTCCCCTTTCTGCCCTGACCGGATGACACCCAGACGCAGAAAGTAGTCCCTCCTCATCTCACTCTCACTGCTGCCCCCCTGTGGCAGAAATCCCAAGAAATACCAGCACCCCCAGAAAGATCCTCCTTCCTGTTGTCAACACATAGTTGTTTACCACATTTATTTATTTTCTTTGTTATTATTAAAAAAATATTTATTTGGGGTCATAGTATATTATATTAAAAGTACAGTTTTGCAAATCATATCTCTTTAGTGACCCGACAATGGCAAATTAAATACAGAACAAAATCAGTAAAATACAAACAGAACAGCAAGTGTGTGTTCAGAACAGCAAGTGTGTGTCCAGAACAGCAAGTGTGTGTGTTCAGAACAGCAAGTGTGTGTTCAGAAGAGCAAGTGTGTGTGTTCAGAACAGCAAGTGTGTGTTCAGAACAGCAAGTGTGTGTTCAGAACAGCAAGTGTGTGTGTTCAGAACAGCAAGTGTGTGTCCACAACAGCAAGTGTGTGTGTTCAGAACAGCAAGTGTGTGTGTTCAGAACAGCAAGTGTGTGTTCAGAACAGCAAGTGTGTGTGTTCAGAACAGCAAGTGTGTGTCCAGAACAGCAAGTGTGTGTGTTCAGAACAGCAAGTGTGTGTTCAGAAGAGCAAGTGTGTGTGTTCAGAACAGCAAGTGTGTGTTCAGAACAGCAAGTGTGTGTTCAGAACAGCAAGTGTGTGTGTTCAGAACAGCAAGTGTGTCCACAACAGCAAGTGTGTGTGTTCAGAACAGCAAGTGTGTGTGTTCAGAACAGCAAGTGTGTGTTCAGAACAGCAAGTGTGTGTGTTCAGAACAGCAAGTGTGTGTGTTCAGAACAGCACGTGTGTGTGTTCAGAACAGCAAGTTTGTGTGTTCAGAACAGCAAGTGTGTGTTCAAAACAGCAAGTGTGTGTCCACAACAGCAAGTGTGTGTTCAGAACAGCAAGTGTGTGTGTTCAGAACAGCAAGTGTGTGTTCAAAACAGCAAGTGTGTGTCCACAACAGCAAGTGTGTGTTCAGAACAGCAAGTGTGTGTGTTCAGAACAGCAAGTGTGTGTCCAGAAGAGCAAGTGTGTGTCCAGAAGAGCAAGTGTGTGTTCAGAACAGCAAATGTGTGTTCAGAACAGCAAGTGTGTGTTCAGAACAGCAAGTGTGTGTTCAGAACAGCAAGTGTGTGTCCAGAAGAGCAAGTGTGTGTTCAGAACAGCAAGTGTGTGTCCATGCTCTAGATTAGGTCCTGCTGTCCATCGCCTCGCTGATCTAATCAACTCAAGCCCACATTAAGCTGCTGTCTGAAGGGGAGGGAGAGGAAGAGGAGGGAGAGGAAGAGGAGGGAGGGGAAGAGGAGGGAGAGGAAGAGGAGGAAGAGGAGGGAGGGACGGGAAGACAGGCTAAATCAATTATAGATGTTGATTATCACAAACTCACCGGCCAGGATGGACAGAGAGACCCTGTAGAGACGACTGTTCACAGATTATAAGACCTTTCAACAAGGGGGACACGGATGGGAAGACAGTGATTTGTGGCTGAGGTTGTTCAGACCATGCAAGATACCAGGAGAGGACTATTTAAAGTAGAGACACTACATACTGATATACACCTGAACATCAGCAGGAGAGGACTATTTAAAGTAGAGACACTACATACTGATATACACCTGAACATCAGCAGGAGAGGACTCTTTAAAGTAGAGACACTACATACTGATATACACCTGAACATCAGCAGGAGAGGACTCTTTAAAGTAGAGACACTACATACTGATATACACCTGAACATCAGCAGGAGAGGACTCTTTAAAGTAGAGACACTACATACTGATATACACCTGAACATGAGCAGGAGAGGACTCTTTAAAGTAGAGACACTACATACTGATATACACCTGAACATCAGCAGGAGAGGACTCTTTAAAGTAGAGACACTACATACTGATATACACCTGAACATGAGCAGGAGAGGACTCTTTAAAGTAGAGACACTACATACTGATATACACCTGAACATCAGCAGGAGAGGACTCTTTAAAGTAGAGACACTACATACTGATATACACCTGAACATGAGCAGGAGAGGACTCTTTAAAGTAGAGACACTACATACTGATATACACCTGAACATCAGCAGTAGAGGACTCTTTAAAGTAGAGACACTACATACTGATATACACCTGAACATCAGCAGGAGAGGACTCTTTAAAGTAGAGACACTACATACTGATATACACCTGAACATCAGCAGAAGAGGACTCTTTAAAGTAGAGACACTACATACTGATATACACCTGAACATCAGCAGGAGAGGACTCTTTAAAGTAGAGTCACTACATACTGATATACACCTGAACATCAGCAGGAGAGGACTCTTTAAAGTAAAGACACTGCATACTGATATACACCTGAACATCAGCAGGAGAGGACTCTTTAAAGTAGAGACACTACATACTGATATACACCAGAACATCAGCAGGAGAGGACTCTTTAAAGTAGAGACACTACATACTGATATACACCTGAACATCAGCAGGAGAGGACTCTTTAAAGTAGAGACACTACATACTGATATACACCAGAACATCAGCAGGAGAGGACTCTTTAAAGTAGAGACACTACATACTGATATACACCTGAACATCAGCAGGAGAGGACTCTTTAAAGTAGAGACACTACATACTGATATACACCTGGACATCAGCAGGAGAGGACTCTTTAAAGTAGAGACACTACTTACTGATATACACCTGAACATCAGCAGGAGAGGACTCTTTAAAGTAGAGACACTACATACTGACCTTGGAAATTAGCAGAATATGTCCTCTTTAAAGAAGCTCATAGTTAGTCTCTAATCTCTCGTCTGAGCACTTTACTTTTTGCATTTTCCTGTTATTGCAGCGTCCGTTTCCTACTCTGCCTCAGCCCTATTGTGTGTGTGTGTGTGTGTGTGTGTGTGTGTGTGTGTGTGTGTGTGTGTGTGTGTGTGTGTGTGTGTGTGTGTGTGTGTGTGTGTGTGTGTGTGTGTGTGTGTGTGTGTGTGTGTGTGTGTGTGTGTGTGTGTGTGTGTTCGTGCATGTGTGTGTGTGAGCGCCATGTTTCCTGTTGTTTGTATTCAGGTACTTTCTCGTGACGCCCAGCTTCCTATTACCGTCACTCCATGTTTTTCACTTCTCATTGTGAAACATGTCGAAGTGTTTCCCTCTGGTTGAAGTCACACATGAGCAAAGCGAGTGAAGTGAAGAGTGTGATCTGTTGAAGGATTCAGGCCTTTTTCATGTCGTTAGTACTGACGCAGAATAAATGAAGATTTCCAATTGTTCTCCACAAGAACTGACACACGTGGTGTCCCGTACACGGATAACACTCGTCTCTTTGTAGTCCATAATTGTTACTGTGTGTGTGTGTGTGTGTGTGTGTGTGTGTGTGTGTGTGTGTGTGTGTGTGTGTGTGTGTGTGTGTGTGTGTGTGTGTGTGTGTGTGTGTGTGTGTGTGTGTGTGTGTGTGTGTGTGTGTGTGTGTGTGTGTGTGTGTGTGTGTGTGCGTGTCGCAATATCTGTCAGAAAAATCGCAGTTAGATTTCCCCAAATTGTGTGGGTGTGTGTGTGTGGTGTGTGTGTGTGTGTGTGTGTGTGTGTGTGTGTGTGTGTGTGTGTGTGTGTGTGTGTGTGTGTGTGTGTGTGTGTGTGTGTGTGTGTGTGTGTGTGTGTGTGTGTGTATTAGCAGAGAACATCAAGTCTCTCCTGCAGTGGAATGATCCTATTTGTGTACCTTCTGCTATAGTAACGCACTGGCACATACAGACACAAAGTACAATGCTGTTGAAATATATGAACCGGACAGGGAACATTTGAATACTACTTCACTTTAGGTTATGTAAAACATGCTATATTTGTTTTTGTGTAACATATCGGCCTTTCATATCAAAGGAGGAGTTCATTTCTGGCCATATGTATTTTTTAAAAGCTCTTACCTGCCGATAACGATGACGTTTCGGTGCTTTTCTGGATCTCTGAAGACCTACGATGAAGAATTTTAGATTTCCATAAAGCTGGATAGGGTTAAGATAAGATAAGATAAGATGGACCTTTATTAACCCCCGTGGGGAAATTCAATACAAATAAAGTGTATTATTATCATCATTATTCCCCTCTCCCCTCTCGAAATCAGTGTCCCAACATTTACAATTAAACTAAGTCCAATAAAAAGTAGGAGTAGTGGAAAAATAGTAGAGAAAAAGTAGAAACAAAGGCGCCAAGTCTCTACGGAGTGATCTTCACAAGTTCTCCCCCCTCTCTTATCATTCATATTCCCCCCTCTCTTATCATTCATATTCTCCTCTCTCCCTCACAGCTGGTTCCACGGGAAGATAACCCGTGAGCAGGCGGAGCGACTGCTCTACCCCCCGGAGACGGGCCTGTTCCTGGTGAGAGAGAGCACCAACTACCCCGGAGACTACACCCTGTGTGTCAGCTGCGATGGGAAGGTGGAGCATTATCGCATCATCTACCACAACGGGAAGCTCACCATCGACGAGGAGGAGTACTTTGAGAACCTCATGCAGCTGGTGGAGGTGAGCAGCTTAACTTTGATTCCCAAATCGAACAACACATATCAGTTATTTCCCAAGCTGATATTACTCCAGCGATGTGAAGATAAGAAAAGATGTACTTTCTTCATCCCAATATGGGAAAACTTTGTTGTTGCAGCAGCATACAACAAAACAAGGCATTGCTCATAAGTAGAAATCAAAAGAGTAGAAATAAACAATTCTAAAATATAAACATCTCAAAAAAGAAATAGAAATAAACCAGCTTTACAGAGTATGAAACATATACAGATGACCGTAAGGATAACGAACTGTCTGACAAATAAAAACAGCATTGAAGGGTTTCTGTTAACACAATAAACACAATATAAGCAGGATATTATTTACATCAAGTGTGCGAGGAATGGGATATTCATAACGGTGAGAACTGGGAGTCACTCAGGTTTCAGATGAACCACTGAGATAAATGAAACCTTTGACACTCATAAACGTCTCTCACGTATCATGTTGTTCCTCCCTTCCTCTGTGAGATGGAGGTGTGAGTGGTCTGGTTTCATGTCACAGTAATCTCTGCGTTGTGTTAATAAGACAACGTCCTCCTGACCAACCAGGATGTATTCGCTGTGTAAAACACAATATAATTACAGCAAGATGACTTCACCGGCTTTCCACAATCCTTCCTCTCCTCAGTGAGGCAAAGTAGCGTGAATCTGCAGAAACAGTCAGTGAGAAAACATCTGTTACTATTTTGATCATGTATTAATCCTTAAAGTCAGAGGTCTTCAGAGAGGGAGGCTCAATGAATGGAGATCACACAGAACAGCCTAAATGTGTGTGATCTGGTTCAGATAGGCGCTCGTTTAGGGAATTTCAATTCGTTTTGAATTAGTCGATGCCCTAAGACTGACCTCTTTGATGTGTGTGTTGTAGATAAATTATATGTCCATTGCAATTTCTTACAAACTAGGGCTGGTACTATCAATTACTGTCATTTCCTGGATATATTCGACCAATTGTGTTTGCAAAAATGTCAGAATATAGTGGAAAATGTCCATCCCTGGTACCGTGAAAGGTGGTGATGTCTTTAGATGTCATTGTTTTCTTTAAAAGTCTGAAGTATTTTACATTTAAATAAGTGAATGTGTTTGTGAATTTAAAACACAAAGACAATCAGTTTTATATCAAATTAAACAAAGAGAAACAGGAAATCTCCATAAAGTTTCCCACATATTTGCATGAACTCATACTTTATTGTTTAATCACTTTTTAAATTGACACGCACACACACGCACACACACGCACACACGCACACACACACATGCACACACACGCACACACGCACGCACACACACACACGCGCACGCACGCATGCATGCACACACAAACACACACACACTCCCTTGTCCCCGTGGAGCTTCCATACAAATCAGACTATAGTCCATGCTCTCATTATATAATATATAGACATATTTTAAGCTACAATGCCCTTTTCACAAGTTTCTTCTGTGATTATAACCTTCTGTTTTAATGACATAAGGGAAGATCTGGATTCATGAGCACCACTGTGTGATAAAAACACATTTTCATGCACTAAAGACTGCATTTTAGTCATTTCATCTCACAATTTAATGCCAGAACGAACAGATTAGTAAATTAACATCGAGTCAAACTGCAATCATGAATGAATGAATGAAGCCGAGTGATTACGTAACTTTATAAACACAACACACACACACACATACACACACACACACACATACACGCACATGCACACACACACACACCACATACACGCACATGCACACACACACACACACACACACACACACGTCATGTATCTGGATCACAGTGTGAATTGAAGCTGCTGAAAGATAGATTCATGTGTTATATTTACATGGATTTTAAAACGTATTTTGCTCTCAAAGCCTTTAAATAATGTTGTGAGAATTAGCCATTGACAGAAATAACCTTTTGATAATGAATTCAACATAAAAGTAATTTTTCCAAGCAAATAATTGCAGAAGAAATGACATAAGAGAGCAGAGAGGAGGTTTTGTATTTTCAGCTTCATTGCCCATTTTTGTATTTTTACTCTGATTACATATGGGAAGATATGGATTTATCAGCACTATTGTGCACGTAAAGACTGACTTCTCGTCATTTTAAAGCTGCCATGAATAGTCGATAATTGCCAAATATCTAGATAATCAATTCAATTTAAAGTCTAATTTAATGCATAAATGTCAGAAAACACAGTTTGTTAACCTCAATTTCATCCGTTTACAATAAATGTGAATATATGTAGGTTTAGGACTGACCACACAAGTCATTTAAAGACATCACCTCTTGATCCTTTGTTGTAGAAAATGATCTACTCATATTTAAGATCATCTTTAGCCCTAAAAGCAGTCAGCGCTAATTACTACGCATCATTCACAGACGTCTCTTTACATTTCTCAAGATGATATTGAAAAACTGCTCATAGTGTAACCAATGACACAGCTGCAGCATGTCTTCACCATGCTGCCCCCTGGTGGTTGCTGGGTAGATTACACCCTGTGCTGCAGTCAGTAACATTTCCTTTGTTGCTGGAGGAGATTCTTCCTTTGGTATTTATTTATTTTATAACAAAAAACGTATCTTTCAACATCGTGTCTTATTGCCTTTTGTTTTTGAGGTTGATTCTTATCAATGGATTTGCACCATGCCTTGTTCTTGATGTGAGAGCACAGTGTAGTCCTTCATGGAAGGTTTTAGTTAAATGCATTGTTTGTAAAGTAGTGAACATGCAACGAGATAGACTTGATTATACCGTGTGAATTGTGTGAGAGTTTGAGTGATTTCATTTAGATCTCCTTTTACTTCAAATCATCCAATTATTTCTTAGGTTTTCTTGGTTTTTTTAACCTTGGTGGCATGCGGACATTTTTAAAATGTCAAGGTAACACTATGGGGAATCATTGATGTTCAAATGATGATTTTGGAGGTAAAATATTTCCTTATTCCTCTTTATAAGTATTCCTCTAACCTAACTGAGCAGATACTGACGGGTTGTTTAGTTCGTATGTGTTTCCTGGGTTAAAGATCAGATGCATGGACCTCTCTCACACACACACACACACACACACACACACACACTCACACTCCTAATCTTCTTCAGAAGCTTCACACACACTGTCAGTCTTCCGCAGAGTCTCATTCATTCAAAGACGATGCCGTCATCTCAAACGTTTCTGTGATTTAAATCAACCATATCTGAGGGGATAAGTGTCTGGAAAATGTCTCCGCTTCTCTGTACCCAGATGTAGAAAAAAAGCAGTATTTGTAGAGTTATTCTGGCAGCCAATCAACGCAGACATTGTTGGATTAAATGCGACTGGGATTGGAACCACTAGCGCTTTACAAAGATACAAAAATAAAACACCAGGACGTTAATCACACATTTAAAGCCAGCCTAAAGAGGGGATCTTCTATCAGTGATTTAAAGGTGGAGGAGGTGGGAGAGTTAGTAGCTGGCTAGTGATTTGTGGAGGAGGATATTAAACATATTAATTTAAGGACTGTCAATTGTGGTGTTAAGTTGGGCAGCAGCATTTTGGAAATATTGACATTTCTTCAGGATGTTGGATGAGGAGCCATAAAGGATGTTGTAGCAGCCAATGATATGTGTTTGGGTTCATCGTCCTATATAGAGCTGGGTACCCACTGTAACTGTCTGAGGGTCTCCAGGTCCAGCTGTGGCTCACCAATCAGTCTGCTGGACCTCTTTAGGATCTGAGTTACAGAATCTCTGCTCTTTAAAGGTCTCCTATCATGCAAAACGCACTTTCTGATGTCTTTTATACATAAAGATGTGTCCCCGGTGTGTCAGGAAAATAAAACCCTCTCTCTTTTCCTCCGTACCCACATCTCTAAAAACGGGGGAACAACGGAGCTGATCCAGATTTGCGTCCGATATGACGTAATATCTCAAATGTGGGTGGGCTTTACGCCCACGGCCCTATCAGAAACGTTGATATCAGAAACAATGAGACGCCGTGTTTCCGCCAGACCAGGGCTGAGAGGGCATCCACCCCCGAGAGCGGGGGGGGCGTGGTGTGTGACGTCACGTTGTGTCACGTGACTTGAATTTTGAATTGAGCCGTCCCTTAAGTTATAGATACTATCTCTTTACGTATTAGTGATGGGAATTCGCACTCCCTCTGTGATATTGAGTGGATAAAGTCACTACAGATGCTGTTACTGCTGTCTCAAAGTGATGATATTGATCTGATCAGAAGTGATTGATCTCCTCCATCTGATAAAGCTTCTGTTCCAGTCGGAGCAGGAGAAACAGAAACAGCCTTAAAGTAAAACATTGACTTAAAAACCTAAAAACTAGTCAGAAAATGTTAAATATTTTCTTATACATTCAGCTCCAAATGGGAAGTATTAGGAGAACATGTGGTCGGTTCAAACCTTCCTCTCACTCAGGATGAAACATCTGTATCCATTCTGCTCTTCCTCTTTCACTCCATCTTTTGTTTGGAAATCCAGACCCCCGGCTCTTTTCTGATAACTCGAACATATACTTTATGATGTGCCCCTCTTGTTTGTTTGTCTGTTTGTTTGTCACCATGTCAAGCGGCCTTGGGTCCCTTGAAAGGCCGCTTTACAAATTGAATCTATTTTTATTACATCAACTCTCTTTCCATCGCTTCCCGTTGCTCTGTCTTTGTTCTTCTGCATGTCAAAAGCTCGTATACAGAAACACCATTCATCTCTAAACTGGATCATCACAAAGAGGTCTGAATGAAATGACTTTATTGATCTCGGGACATGTTTCCGTCACAGCAGCATGTAAACAAGGCTTTGCACACAATGTGAAAAGGAGATGAACAAACATCATATATAAACATCTCCAAATAGAAAATATATACATAATGACGGTGGAAGATATCTAAGGATTATCTGTCAAATATACACTTAGTTTTTTGTGTATGAAATGGACATGCGTTAGACGTAAGTCTTCACTGCCTTCTTGTTTTTATCTGTTATAATAAAGAAAGATTAAGATAAACGGTTTCAAAGAATCCAAACAAATGCAATAAAATGTGCTCCTAACCTGATTGAAGGTATAATAAAACCCAAATCAATGTATTAAACTTGGCCAATAATAGGATTAAAGGCCCGACTGATATATTGTAATAACGTTCTTTATTGCTTTTTCAGGGGTTCAGTTATTTAGTTCTAAACTAACGTAATAACCGTGACAGATAATGTGATAATAGAAACCAAGGGATGCTTTTTGAATGTCTAGTGTAACACCTATGGACATGTCAGCCTGTACTCTAAGCTTTATGAGGAATGAGAAACAGATTCCCAACATGTTTTGTGTCTCATCTCATCAACAACGCTTTTCCTAATTACCGTCTACTGACATTTTCCATTTGTAGGTTCCAACTTATTTTTACAGTTTTGCAATATCAGTTTCTTACAGACTACCAGAGGTGGGAAGTAGTGGAGTACAAATACTTGGTTACTGTACTTAAGTGCATGTTCCTGGTATCAGTACTTTACTCCACTACTTATTTTTCTGACGACTTTTTAGAATCAGAATCAGAATACCTTTATTAGTCCCACAGAGGGGACATTTGCATCGTTACAGCAGGAAAGAGCCACAGACAGCTTAATGTTACATATGTTAAAAAAGTAAGTTATGATATAGTACAAATATAATAAAAAATAAAAAAAATACTAATATTTACTTTGACTTCTTACCTTTTGAACACAAACACCTGAACTTTCTACTTCTCACATGTTCCAAACAGGCTGGTTCCTTTAGTCTGAATGTGTGTTTGGTGGCGTGATCATTATTATTTAGAGTCATTGCGTGCCTATTGATTTGAACACGATCCGTGTATCCATCATTTCCTGGTCTTCTCTAAAGAAGAGGGACCAATGAAAACGTTGTCATGTTGCCGTTGTTCAGCATGGAAACATTCATTAGCTAACAATGACATTATTGTTCTATTAATATAAAGGGAGGTCAGGTACTCTTTAAAACAGCTGCTAGTTATGGGTACTTTTTACTAGGGATGTCCCGATCACCTTTTTTTGCTCCCGATCCGATTCCGATCATTTGATTTTGACAATCTGCCGATACCGATTTTTCCCGATCCGATCTTTATGCAATGCATTAAGAGAAAAAAAAGGAAAAAAGCATTCAAGTTGTCCCTTAAGGTTATTTTTTTATTTGTTTTGGCCTTTTCACTGCTCTGTGGCAGTTTCTCTTTCCTTTTAAAAGTCTCTGAAAGTGTCGGTTGTTTCAGTGCCGTTACCTGAGTGGCCGCTGTGTACTCGTGGTGTTGTTGTTGGTGTTTGTTTCTCAGGTGGCGTATTAGATTGGTCGTGTTGAACGTAGCTCTGTTCTTTCCACCACGCGGAACCTCCGCCTTGCAAACATTGCATCTGGCTGTTACACTGCCTTCGCTTTCAATTTTATAATACTTCCAAACTCCTGACATTTTCTCTGTCCCGACTCCCGAGTCAGCAGCTGAACGTAGCCTCTCGTTAGCTTACTGCTACTATTAGACACTGCGCCCTGCCCACGCTGTTGCCAGGTTTGAGAGAAATAAGCAACCAGGTCTATGAAAACAAGCCCAAAAGAAGCAGCACATACATGATGTTGTGTAATTTTAAACCAAAACTAAGGCCTCAGGATGACTTTAAGACGTGAACATGGTCATTTTTGTTTTTTAAAATTAAATAAAATAATAAAAATATTTTATAAAAAAAAAAAAAAAAAATCCCGATCTTTTTCTCCCGATTCCGATCTTTTGAAAATCACGTGATCGGCTCCGATCCCCGATCACGTGATCGGATCGGGACATCTCTACTTTTTACTTAAGTACATTTCAAAGCCCATACTTCTTTACTTTTACTTGAGTAAAGAAGTTTAGTCAGTACTTCTACTTTCACCAGAGTATTTTTAAACACGAGTATCTATACTTCTACTTGAGTAAAGGATGTGTGTACTTCTACCCTCTCTGCAGACTTCTGAGGATTCTCTGTTTTCTCTCGACGTGTTATTAATGCATTAAATCCTCTCTCTCAGCACTACACCAAAGACGCCGACGGCCTCTGCACTCGGCTCATTAAACCCAAATTGATGGAGGGAACAGTGGCAGCTCAGGACGAGTTCTCCAGGAGTAAGAACACACACACTCACACACACACACACACACACACACACACTCCTCACACACACACACACACACTCCTCACACACACACACACACACTCCTCACACACACACACACCCTCACACAAACACACACACACACACACTCCCACACACACACACACTCCTCACACACACACACACACACACACACACTCCTCACACAAACACACACACTCACACAGACACACACACACACACTCCTCACACACACACACACACCTCTCACACACACACTCTCTCCTCACACACACACTCTCTCCTCAAACACACACACTCTCTCCTCACACAAACACTCTCTCTCACACACACACTCTCCTCAAACACACAAACACTCTCTCCTCACTCACACACACTCTCACACACACACACTCTCTCCTCACACAAACACTCTCTCCACACACACCACACACTCACTCTCCTCACACACACACACGCACTCTCCTCAAACACACACTCTCTCCTCAGACACACTCTCTCCTCACACACACTCTCTCCTCACTCACAAACTCTCTCCTCACACACACACTCTCCTCACACACACTCTCTCCTCACTCACACACTCTCTCCTCACACACACACTCTCTCCTCACACACACTCTCCTCCCCACACACACACACACTCTCTCCTCACACACACATTGTGTTCATCTTGTCGTGGCTTCCTTCCCTATTTTTCTATCAAGCCAATAGACGCCTGAAACCAGGGGAGTCAAACTCAAGGCTTCATTTTCTGTGGCCCTCAAGAGCTCTGAAAGAATATAATACGTGATGCTTTACAGAAGCACGTTGCCCCTAAACTACATGTCCCACAATGCATCTCATTTTGTGACATGCGCACTGAAGAGACTTGCCGTTATTTGCCCTAGACTTCTGCTTTCAGACGTAGTTAATTATGAAGTTATTACCCTATCCCATAATAATCCAATGCAGAGGCAATGATGTTATATAATACATTATTTTATATATATAATATATTTATATATGTATATTTATATAGTCTTAAAGTTACAACCGGCCTTTTGAGTGCAACCATGATGCTGATGTGGCCCGCCATGAAATTGAGTTTGACCCCCCTGCCTTAAACAGACATTTCTAACTCGCTTTCTTTCCCCTATCTTTGTGTTACTCACAGGTGATGAGTTACTCAAATATAATAAAAAACAACTTAGTGTGTTCAATCACTTTTGAATGCATGTCAATGGTCTGCAGAGGCTGAAATCCCTGTGTTCCCCTCAGAGGGAGTTTCTCCTAATATTGGATATTTGGAGCTCATTATCTAGTTTTTAAGTTTTTTAAGTAACTTGCAAAATTAACTAACTTATCTGTAAAAATAACAATATCTTTCCACGGTGTCTCGTCTTCATCAATGCATGCTTTCCCCCGGTGTCTTTCAGTCATATTGTTAGCTTCATAGCATGGTTGTGTTGCCTGTGAAGTCCTCTAAATGTCTCCTCTCTCAGGCGGCTGGGCGCTGAACAGGAAGGAGCTGAAACTCCTGCAGACCATCGGAAAAGGAGAGTTCGGAGGTGAGGAAATATTTCAGATCTCTGCGTTATTTAATGATTCCATAATACCTGAGAGCAGAGGTTGCCTCGCGTCGTGTCACATAGTCTTATACTCTGATCGCCTCTTACTCTGTTCAAGTGTATGTTTAGTCTTGTATGTGTTTAACAGAGACATATGGATTTACATGTCAGGAGGCAAAGGAAGTGTAAAAGGCAAATGGTTAAGGACGAGGGGGTTTAATGGTTGAATGATGGGATGGAGGACCAGCTGTTTCCTCATGAATACACAGAGAGACTGTAAGCAGAATTTCTTTATCCTCTGAGGATGAAGTAGCTCTGTTCCTGCATTTCAGATCCATTCCACTTTATATTGACTTTCTTGTGTGTTCTTAGTTGTTTTTGTACTCTTTTGGGAGTTGATGAGAAATGGTGTGTGCTATAGTGCTGCAACTAAACATTATATTGATTGTCCATTGATCAGTTTCTCCATTAATCGTTTAGTTTTCTCCTGTAAAATGTTGAATAATATCAATTTGTTTCCTTAAAGCTAAACTTCCTCAAATGTCTTCTTTTCTGTCAAACTCAATTGTATTTGGGTTAGGGGTCAAGAAAGCAGTGCTTTTTCACAATAAAGAAACAAAAACAGAGAATTTTCAGAAGTTTTCTTCAAAATAGTTTAATAATTTAAAAGTCTGTCAAATTAATTCCTCTTTGTAAACTCACCCCAATGTGTGTGTGTGTGTGTGTGTGTGTGTGTGTGTGTGTGTGTGTGTGTGTGTGTGTGTGTGTGTGTGTGTGTGTGTGTGTGTGTGTGTGTGTGTGTGTGTGTGTGTGTGTGTGTGTGTGTGTGTGTGTGTGTGTGTGTGTGTGTGTGTGTGTGTGTGTGTGTGTGTGTGTGTGTGTGTTAGATGTGATGGTGGGAGACTACAGAGGGAACAAAGTGGCGGTGAAATGCATCAAAAACGACGCCACAGCGCAGGCGTTCATCGCCGAGGCGTCCGTCATGACGTGAGATCCTCCTCTGACCTGCTGCTGTTGATAAATCAATAACACACACATCTCACACTCTAGTTTTTACTTTTCTATTGTATACTCTCATATTTAACTTGTTTGTATTTGTTTGGTCTTTTCAATGTTTTTCAATGTGTGTAAATGTCATTTTGCACTTTGTCTTCAGGCACTTTGAATTATAACAATAACTTTATTTATACAGCACATTACATTTTTTTTTTACATGACATCTCACTTGTTAGACGCTTTTATCCAAAGCGACTTACATACTCAATACTGTGGGCAATCCCCACAGGAGCAATTTGGGGTGAAGTGTCTCAGGGACACAACGACATGCTGACTGCAGTGGGGTTTGAACCTGTGCTCCCCTGATCCCAACACCAGCGCACTAGTCCACTGCGCCACACGCCTAGCACAGCACAAAACAAAGTTACAAAGTGCACCTTGAGATGATGTTGTTTTTAAAGTGTGCTATATAAATGAAATGTATTATTATTACCTTGCTAAATCTGTTTTAGTGTGCACACGCAAACCTTTCTCTTTCAGATTCAAACAAGCTCTATATATATATTTATTTATATATTCTGTTGTTGTCGGAGCAGAGACACCTTGATGTTTCCAGCTAACACTTGTTGTTGTTGTTGTTGTGATGTTGTTGTGTTTGTTTAGGCAACTGAGGCACAACAACCTGGTGCAGCTGTTGGGGGTGATCGTGGAGGAGAGGGGAAGTCTCTACATCGTCACAGAGTACATGGCTAAGGTACGTCACATGGGGTTTTTATAAACGTAGCGTGCTTTAAAACATGTGGGAACAAAACTGGACTCATGCTCATCATTTCAAAAGTTGTTTCGGTTTAAAGTATACTTTTTTTCATGTACAACACATTTGCTTTAGTGTATTTGTTTATAACCCAAACATAATAAGAGATAATCAAAAATAAAACCCAAGTGGAAGAATCAGGAAACAGAAATATAGTTAAGAATAAATGACAATAGAAATATGAATGTCATAATTGTTCCTACCAATTGAAGTTACTAGAATTTGATATTGCCGCTCTAACATTTTTAACAAAAGTAATTTTAAGTGTAATATCTAGGTCTATGGCTCCCAGGCCTCCATATTCCCTACTTTTAAATAATCAGTTACGTTTAGTAACCTCCCTCGTTGTGCCCCACACCAAATGTACACATTGTTTAATTCAGGGGGGTCAAACTCAATTTTAGGACTATATAAATATACATATATAAATACAGTATATATATAAAATCATGTATTATATGACGTTAGGGTAATAACTTCATAATTAACTACGTCTGAAAGCAGAAGTCTAGGGCAAATAATTGGAAGTCTCTTCAGTGAGCATGTCACAAAATGAGATGCATTGTGGGACATGTAGTTTATGGGCAACGTGCTTCTGTAAAGCGGCATGTAACCGTATAATAAACGTATTATATTCTTTCAGAGCTCTTGCGGGGCCACAGAAAATGAAGTCTTGAGTTTGACCCCCCTTACATTTTTTGAGTGGTCGGGGGGGCAATGTTTGCCAAGAAACGGATCTTTCCTCGTATGAATGTTTGTTAATTGTTGTGTAACCTGTTTTTTCCCCACAGGGCAGTTTAGTGGACTACCTGCGCTCCAGAGGAAGGACCGTGCTCGGGGGAGACTGCTTACTCAAGTTCTCTCTGTGAGTCTTCATCATCATCATCGCTCTTCATCTTCTTATTACAGACAGACTCATTTCACTCTAGCTCTCAAACTCTGGGACTCTTTGAGCATTAGGAAAAGCGCTATAAAAATCCGTATCATTATTATCATAGAGTCGCGTTGTGAACCTTGAAATGTTGAGTACTGCTAAGTTTTGTGTTATAAATGTATACTAAGGGTCTCCAGCTCATAGAAACAGCCGGATGCTAACGTGCGTATGTTGGGAAATGTGCACAATTAGCATTATAGACTACAGTATGTGGACAATAGTTTTACTCTCTCTGGGCAGATTTTGATGAATTTTGGGTCGATTTTGAAGATTTAGTCGACTCATTTGAATTGGACAAATTGCTTATTTATGGTGTTAGTAAACAATTGTCCACATTAGAGGTAATAATGTTCATCTTGTGCTCTCTATATCACTAGATATGGCCTCTTTCTGGTTAAAACTGCAATTTTTGATCCTGAAAATGACAGAAATGGATCCAGCATCCTCAATAACACTCTTTTGTCTGCATGGGCTATGATGCTATTCAATGCTATTAACACATCTTATGCTAATTGTGCAACATATGCAGGTTAGCTTCCTGCAGTTTCTATGTGCTGGGGATCTATACTATACATTTCTATCATAAAACGGAGGCGTACTGAGCATCTCCAGCTCACATCGCTGCCAACGAGACGATTACATTTTCAGAAAAGACAAACATGAGTCACATGAATCTGCTGCTCAGAGCCAGACGCAGAATGAAAGAGATCTTTGTTTACAGCTGAACTCTAAATGGATGCTTTTAAAGTCTTTATTTCTAATTCTACACGCTGTAACCCAGCAGCCGTTACATAAGTGGAAACACTCGGATCATGCAGGCAGAAAAGGAAATATTTCATGATTCATTTCCAGTGTGTCACCCTCGAATGAACATTAGAGATGTGCAAGGGGTTAGATTTTAACCCTGAAGCAAGAAGAAGATAAAGAAATTAATATTTAGCCTGTTTTCTATCCTCCATGTTCGAGTGATTATTATATTTCACTGCATTCAACTTAAAGTAGAGTTTGCATGAGGTTCCTATCCGTATTCACATTTATTCAGTGGTGTAATATAACTAAGTACAAAATGGAGGTACTTGTACTGAGTATTTTCACTTTATACTTTTACCCCACTACATTTATTTTACACATCAAGTTACTTTGCATATTTATGATATTACAAAATATAAATCGACACACATTATCATATATTATTATAGGTTAAGCTAAACAGTAGTGCATCAAGTTATTCAAATTAACACATTTAAATAAAATAATTGTTTGTGCATTTTACACACCAGGGCTTCCGCTAGGTTTTTTTCTTGCCGGTCAAGTGTCCGGAAATAATGTATTTTACCGGACAAATTCGAAACTTACCGGTCATGTTTTAATAATAATAATAAGATGAATTGTGTAGCAGAGTTTCCGTTAGCAGGTAATTACCGGACTATGACCGGATATGCTGATGTTTAAAACTCAGTTCATGGGGCTCATTTTTATATGAGAGGATGATAAATACATGGTTCCTGACATTGAAGCTCAAGCCGGTGACGTATTCAGAAAAAGTCCGGATTTTGAGAAAAAAAGCCAACATTTTGAGTAAAAACTCAAACTTGTACATGATGTATGATTACCTAGAAGAACCGGTATTCCTCCATCTTGTGACTGTGTAAATCCCTCTCTTGTATATCAGCATGTGAAGGACACTGTTCAGGAACTAGTTGATGCTCTGTATGTGATGACTACTTCCATTCTGGAGAGGATCATAGATACATGGATCCTGAGATTGAAGCTCAAGCCGGGGACCAGTGAGATTTTTCTAACACACATAATCTTCCCCCCCTCCCCTCTGTCTCTTCAGTGATGTGTGTGAGGCCATGGAGTATCTGGAGAACAACAACTTTGTGCACAGAGACCTGGCGGCTCGAAACGTTCTGGTTTCTGACGACAACATCGCTAAAGTCAGCGACTTCGGCCTCACCAAGGAGGCGTCGTCCATCCAGGACACCGGAAAACTGCCCGTCAAGTGGACCTCCCCCGAAGCCATCAGGGAGAAGGTGAGATACACGCCCGGGATAATGTGCTGGTGCTTTCTGGGTGATTGTTTTTACTTAGTTTTACTTGGGAAGCAGCTTAAGTAAGTAGGAGGTCTTAAAGGTCTCCTATTATACCATTGTTAGGCATATATTATAGGTCTCAGATATATACAAATATACAAAAAAAAACATATCTATGAAGTGTTTTGCTCAAAAGACCAAACAGATCACCCATTCTAGCCTCATATCCCTCTAGTTCAGCCCTGTTACTAAAGTGCTGATTCTGGGTCCGTAGCTTTAAAGAAAAACGTTGTGAGTTCCCCGACACTCCGGGGACACATATTTAAAAGACGTACAAAAGTTCATTTTGCATGATAGGAGACCTTTAAGTAGAGATAAAGTACATGTTCTGCCGAAGTTTAAATCATACGAAGCAAGAAAAACTGAAAATGTGACACGTCTGAGAATACATGACTTACACGCTAGATTACATACGTGTTTTTGTATGATACCGTATATCCAAGAGACACGGAGAAAACCTGCCGTGTTCTGCGAGGTCAAACTACAGTTTTCTTTAGCATGGAGGCTTTGACTTAGTAACTAAGAGTCTATCGTCAGTTTCCCTGTCAGGTAAAGCGGTGAAAGAAGTCTGAATATATTGTACTTTTTAACTGATAGATTTTTATTAGGTGGGATCAGTTTTCTTCTGCCAGCGTTCATCGACCTACCCTCATTGATCTTTACCTCTGCAGTTTGTGAGGCCTTGCTCCAAACAGCCCGTCAAATGGACATTAAAGATGTACATTTTTTGCCAAAGTTGAATTATATCAAGCAATAAAAACTAAAAATAGCACATGGCTGAGCATCTAAACTGCACATGACCTGGACAACAGGTCTAGATATCCGTGTGAACATTTATTATGGTGTGTATCCAAGGGAAAACTCTCTGTTTGCTCTCACAAGATGAACTCCTTTATTCCTTCTCTTAATGTCTCATGTCTCTGAACATTTAGAGATATTTCTGTTTGTTGTCACACTATCCATGTTTCCTCACCTGACCTCTGAAGTAAAGCAAACCACCAAAGAGCACTTAAAAGGTGTACAATTTCACATACTTGAGTATATATATTACATGCTTCCTTGTACTATAGAGGGAGTATTGTACTTGTATTGACACTACATTTAAAACACTTCCATACAGTATAAGATGAAATACTTTTTCTGTGTACAAAGATGTATTTGTGTGTGAGATGCTTATAGGATATAACGTGGTACTTAAGTACTACGCAGTCGAATACAAAGTACCCAGACTCTGACCCACTTTGATAAACTACGACATTAAAAAGCTATATTCTGATTATATACGTTGTAAAAAGAGCCTTTTATTTGTAATAAATAAGGTGTGTTTTGTTGATAATACTTCTGTAGTTTGACTTAAAGAGTTCTAAATCTGGAATCTTCCTTGTGAGGGAATATGGTGTTTCTACTTTTACTTCTTTATGTATTTATATGATTACAAAGCTAGGAAAACCCCTGAGTTGATAAAGACAAAGATCTTTCTCTGTGGTGGGAAATCCTGCTTTGCTCTCTGAATGAATATCTGATTTGTGAATTCTGTCCTCCCTTTTTTTCTGTTCTCCAGAGGTTTTCCACCAAGTCTGACGTCTGGAGTTACGGGATCTTACTTTGGGAGATTTACTCCTTTGGGCGCGTGCCTTACCCCAGAATTGTGAGTACCTGAACGCACCATCACAGCTTTTAACCTCTAGAGAAAGTGTTTAGGTGGAAGAGGGGACTAACACTTCTATTAATGGTTTGGAACGAAGGATAGAAGGATGGATGGATTATGGTGCAATATTATACAGTAATTAAAGAACAAACGGTATATAAAATGGTTTATTTGAGCTTTTCCTCAGTGCACTACAACGTCTAATGTTGGGGAATGTTCGGTTGTGTTTGTGTAATGTGATAAATGTAAAAAATCAATAAATACATGTTTAAATACAAAAATAAAAATGCTACTTACACATTAATGTACCAGTAAAAATAATAATATAATTAATGATCATTACACTCAAAGGGGCCACTAGTACTTTTACTTTGGGTACGCTAATGCTCACACACTTAAGGGCCCTTTTTTATGTAGTCATTTTTTATAGAGTACTCTTACTTGTAAAGTTGTATTCCTATTTTTAAGAAGACCATGTAATACCGGCAGTGGCTCAGTCAGTAGGGGCTTGGACTGGGAGCCGTAGGGTCGCCGGTTCAAGTCCCCGACCAGACCTAAAAATGGAGTGTGGACTGCTACTTGGAGAGGTCCCAGTTCATCTCCTGCCCTGCCGTGGTGCCCTTGAGCAAGGCACTGGACATCCCCCTTCCCCCCTCACTCCCATTGCTCCCCGGCGCTGTACAATAGCTGCCCACTACTCCTGGTACTAGACTCCTGGTACTAGACTCCTGGTGCTAGACTCCTAGTACTAGACTCCCTGTACTAGACTCCCGGTGCTAGACTCCTAGCGCTAGACTCCTGGTGCTAGACTCCTAGTACTAGACTCCTGGTGCTAGACTCCTAGCGCTAGACTCCTGGCGCTAGACTCCTAGTACTAGACTCCTAGTACTAGACTCCTGATGCTAGACTCCTGGTACTAGACTCCTGGTGCTACACTCCTAGTACTAGACTCCTAGTACTAGACTCCTGGTACTAGACTCCTGGTGCTAGACTCCTAGTGCTAGACTCCTGGTGCTAGACTCCTAGTACTAGACTCCTAGTGCTAGACTCCTAGCGCTAGACTCCTAGCACTAGACTCCTGGTGCTAGACTCCTGGTGCTAGACTCCTGGTGCTAGACTCCTAGTACTAGACTCCTGGTACTAGACTCCTGGTGCTAGACTCCTAGTACTAGACTCCTAGTACTAGACTCCTGGTGCTAGACTCCTAGTACTAGACTCCTGGTGCTAGGGTGGGTTAAAGCAGAGAACACATGTCACTGTGTGTGCTGTGTGCTCTGCATGTGTGACCATTAAAGAGGGTTTCATCCCTCCCCAATATATAAATAAAGGGATTATGTGTTATTTAATTTAAAACGAGCTCCACCAGCAGAGGGCAGACTCCCTTTATTCTGCACTGGTTTACTGAACTGTGTCTAAATAATGACACCGCTGGAGCAGGAGAGGAACATGTGAAACGTTATGTCGTCATGCTTCACTTCTCCTTAGATTCACTTGATTAGTTATTTGTTGTCGACTGTTTTTAATAACGCTTATATTTATAGTTGGCTCGGGCTTGATCAGTCTGTATTTTATATCTCTCTCTCACTCCGTCACTCTTATCTGATCAGTCTGTATTTTGTATCTCTCTCTCACTCACTGTCACTCTTATCTGATCAGTCTGTATTTTGTATTCCTCCCCAGCCTCTGAAGGAGGTGGTGCCCCGGGTGGAGAAGGGATACAAAATGGACGCCCCTGACGGCTGCCCCCCGGTGGTTTACGACCTGATGAAGCAGTGCTGGACCCTGGACTCTGTGGTGCGGCCATCTTTCCACATGCTGAGGGACAAACTGCAGCACATCAGAGCCAAAGAGCTGTACCTGTGAGGGGGGGGGGGAGGAAGAGGAACAAGAAGAATCTACACAATTACCATCATAGACTTATGTGGATAATTGGACAATTTGGACAATTTTTGAGTGGTTTTGCGAGTTATTGAGGACATTTTCAGGATCATAAATGGCCAAGGAGCTCTACTAGCCACTTTGTGAACCCGGAAATGTTAAGTACCCCAAAGTTTTATCTTAAGGTCTCCAGCACATAGAAACTGCCGGATGCTAACCTGCATATGTTGGGCAATTAGCATCATAGACTTATGTGGAACAATTGGACAATTTGGACAATTTTGGAGTGGTTTTGGAGGTTATTGAGGATGCTGAGAGGAGGAGGAGGAGGAGGAGGAGGAGGAGGAAGAAGAAGAAGAAGAAGAAGCGGGACCACAACAGCTTCCTCCCTGACCTCCGCCCACGAGGACTGTTTCCTGTTTGTGTCGTAAAGCTCCTCCCTCTTTATAGTCTACTTGCCACTTTGTGAACTCGGAGATGTTGAGCACCCCAAAGTGTTATGTTAGAAATGTAGAGTAGGGGTCTCCAGCACATAGAAACTACATTTAGAGTACAAAGATGGCCACTTTCTGGTTGACATTGTAGATCCCTCAATAACCCACTAAACCACTAATAATAATAATAATAATGACCAAATCTGTAAAACCATTTTTTAACTATAGTCCACATTAAGTTCTAATTGATGCTAATTCACACACTTCATGCTAATTGTGCAAACTGCCCAGGTTAGCATCCGGCAGTTTCTATGAGCTGGGGACCCTCCTAAACATTTATATCATTAAACGTTGGGGTCTTCAACATCTCCAGGTTCAGGACTCTATGATCTGGAAACAAACCGTTACCTGCCGTCTCTCTTTTGGTCCAAGTTTTTCCTCTTTTCGTTCCTCCTCTCCTGAACTCGGCATTATACCTGGAGAGGCTGGGCCTTTTCCTCCACGTTTGTCAGGTGCTTTTCTTCCTCTTCCTCCTCCTCTCATCTTCATCATCATTCCTGGATCTCTGCATGAATCCTTCCCCCAGGTTTGTGTCAGATGTGGGGCTTTAAATCTGAGAAAAGTGCCTCCAGTCTCCAGAGCTCCAGAATCTGCTCCTCCACCTGGACTGCTTTTTTGGTTTGTTTTTTTATTGCTTTTTTAAAGAAATCTTTTTTATTGCTTTCCTTTTTTTTTCAGGGAGGATATCAAACCATTCTTTTTCTTTTTTTTGTGCCGTTTCCACCATCAGAGACTGGGATTTTTTTGTTATCCATGAAGAGGAACAGGAAAAGAGAGGCGGGACAATAACGAACACGAAAGGTTTTTTTGGGGGGTTTAGAGGCAGTTCCCAAACACTCATCATACGTGGGCTTGTTTTTATATCAAATATATTTAAAGGATTAAGAAAAAGACAAAAAAAGGGAGGGGGGGTGCATGCTGTGTTTGAGAGGCCTTGGGTTCAAACTGTCAGTGCTTTTAATGTGTTCATTGTTTTATTATGCTACCATGATTACAAATAAATCATTCCATCTGAACAGCGTGCAAACACCTGCATCCTTACAGTGTGTGTGTGTGTGTGTGTGTGTGTGTGTGTGTGTGTGTGTGTGTGTGTGTGTGTGTGTGTGTGTGTGTGTGTGTGTGTGGGTGGGTGTGGGTGGGGGTGGGTGTGTGGCTGTGTGTTGTCATCAAAGGTGGAAGGAGTACTTGGATCCTATATTCAGCTTTTTGGGGTTTTCCCTCCTGTAGTGTGTTCTAGGTTTTAGTGCATGTAAATGGTCAGCAAAGGCTAAAATCCCTGTGTTTCTCTCCTTAGAAATGTTCCCTCCCCTTCCTGAAACGCCTCCATTGGACTCCTTCGTTTACATTGTGACATCACTAAGTAACACCGCGTGTATTGGCTAGCACTCCTACACATTGTACGTGATAGGCTAAGGGGCGGGACATCTCTAAGCGGCTGACCAATCACAACAGAGCCGGCCAGCTAACCAATCAGAGCAAAGAGCAACAGGCAGTTTGAGAAAAGTAAATGGAAATAGTACAAATACTTCAAAATTAGACTTGCGTACAGTTCTCCAGTAGAAGTTACTTCCCACCTGTGTGTGTGTGTGTGTGTGTGTGTGTGTTGTGTGTGTGTGTGTGTTAGAGGGTGTGACTGTCATTCAGTTCAACATATTAGATTTATTCAACATATGACATCTCCTCTACAGTGGATTTTCTCAGCAGAGCTCAGGCCACAGTGTGATGTTAAATATTAGGAATATATATTCATAGTTAAGTTAATCGTTTTTAGTTTAAGGCGAGACACGACTTACACCGGTCAGTTTGAGACTCATTACATTTCTCTTAAATTCACCAAAAGTAAACCTGTCTTATTTGCGTATTCGAACATAACGCTTCAAAAACTTGGAATAATAAACATAATTGTCTTAATGTAAAGTTTCATGTTGATAGTTAAAAGTGTTTTACCTGTAGTGTTAAAATGTATGGACTTTTACAATGCATATCTTTAAAGGTGGTTTTCTCTAAACGAGTTTTACATTTTTGGATTTTACATACATCGAACTCTGCAGGTTTCACCTTTTTATATTCTGGGATTGTGTTTTTATACCATAGCCGGATTTATTCAAAACTTTATTGCCAAAAAGTGAGTTTTGAAGCCTTTAAATAATATGTATTTAGTTGTCATTCTACTGATAAACAAACCTGAACATCAGCAGGAGAGGACTCTTTAAAGTAGAGACACTACATTCTGATATACACCTGAACATCAGCAGGAGAGGACTCTTTAAAGTAGAGACACTACATTCTGATATACACCTGAACATCAGCTGGAGAGGACTCTTTAAAGTAGAGACACTACATACTGATATACACCTGAACATCAGCAGGAGAGGACTCTTTAAAGTAGAGACACTACATACTGATATACACCTGAACATCAGCTGGAGAGGACTCTTTAAAGTAGATACACTACATTCTGATATACACCTGAACATCAGCAGGAGAGGACTCTTTAAAGTAGAGACACTACATTCTGATATACACCTGAACATCAGCTGGAGAGGACTCTTTAAAGTAGAGACACTACATACTGATATACACCTGAACATCAGCAGGAGAGGACTCTTTAAAGTAGAGACACTACATACTGATATACACCTGAACATCAGCTGGAGAGGACTCTTTAAAGTAGATACACTACATTCTGATATACACCTGAACATCAGCAGGAGAGGACTCTTTAAAGTAAGACACTACATACTGATATACACCTGAACATCAGCAGGAGAGGACTCTTTAAGTAGAGACACTACATACTGATATACACCTGAACATCAGCAGGAGAGGACTCTTTAAAGTAGAGACACTACATACTGATATACACCTGAACATCAGCAGGAGAGGACTCTTTAAAGTAGAAACACTACATACTGATATACACCTGAACATCAGCAGGAGAGGACTCTTTAAAGTATAGACACTACATACTGATATACAACTGAACATCAGCAGGAGAGGACTCTTTAAAGTAGAGACACTACATACTGATATACACCTGAACATCAGCAGGAGAGGACTCTTTAAAGTAGAGACACTACATACTGATATACACCTGAACATCAGCAGGAGAGGACAACCAATCAAATGAGTGTAAAAGGGCCTTTTTAAGATGTTAAATATGTCATCACTATTATTTCCTCAACAGGTTTTGTCTCATTTGTGAAACGCTGACCTGTTTTTAGCCTCCCTGTCACCTCGAGTCAAATCACACGTTTTTAAACGAGAAAATTACTGTTTAAATGTAACTCTCCAACACTTCATGATCATCCTGTGACGAGACAAAGACGTAAGTGTGAACTGATGCTCTGAAGAAACCAGAGATCTCAAAGTCCCAAAGCCTGATCTCTTGTCAGATGTACGACTATAATAAAACCTGCCATCATCATTTTGAGAGCAGAAATATCACGATCAGGTGAAGAAGAATCTGCAGAAACTTGTTGGTATGACTGATCATGTCGTGGTTTCCTTCCTTGTTTTTCTATCAAGCCACTAGACGCCTTAAACCGATATTTTTAACTCATTTTCTTTCCATATCTTTGTGTTACTTACAGTTGAAGAGCTGCTTGGCCTCCGATGGTTTGGATGATATTATGCAATGCTCAAAATAAAATAACAAACTTTTATACATGCAAGAAAGAAAAGAGGCCTTTACAATAGTCCAAACAAAGAGGCAAAACTCAAATAAAATATTAAACAACTTAGGTATTCTTTCTTGCTTTCTTTCTATGTTAAGGCTTATATAACTTGATAACTTAAAGGGTAATTAAACGGTTAAAAACTGTGTCTCGACGGCTTCTTTCCTCACTGTCACTTTAGAGGAGGCGCCGTGGAAATTGTAGTCTTTTATAGTGTGTTGACTAAAGACGTCACGATTAGGTGGCCTTTCTTCAAATATGGCAAGAGTACACACATCCTTTACTCAAGTAGAAGTACACATCCTTTACTGAAGTAGAAGTACACATCCTTTACTCAAGTAGAAGTACACATCCTTTACTGAAGTAGAAGTACACATCCTTTACTCAAGTAGAAGTACACATCCTTTACTCAAGTAGAAGTACACATCCTTTACTGAAGTAGAAGTATAGATATTCGTGTTTAAAAATACTTTGGTAAAAGTAGAAGTACTGACTAAACTTCTTTACTCAAGTAGAAGTAAAGAAGTATGGGCTTTGAAATGTACCTAAGTAAAAAGTACCCATAACTACCATCTGTTTTAAAGAGTACCTGACCTCCCTTTATATTAATAGAACAATAATGTCATTGTTAGCTAATGAATGTTTCCATGCTGAACAACGGCAACATGACAACGTTTTCATTGGTCCCTCTTCTTTAGAGAAGACCAGGAAATGATGGATACACGGATCATGTTCAAATCAATAGGCACGCAATGACTCTAAATAATAATGATCACGCCACCAAACACACATTCAGACTAAAGGAACCAGCCTGTTTGGAAAATGTAGAAAGTACAGGGATTTGTGTTCAAAATGTAAGAAGTCAAAGTAAAAAGTCATCAGAAAAATAAGTAGTGGAGTAAAGTACTGATACCAGAAAAATGTTCTTAAGTACAGTAACAAAGTATTTGTACTCCAATACTTCCCACCTCTGCCTTTCTTATAAAAACGAAATACTGGCTCTATCAGATCTGTTATCACTTTATATACTAAGGTGTCCACTTTCTGACTTCCACCAAACCCTGCCATGTTCTGCTGCAGCAAAGTGTTCCAGCGTGATTTTGTGTGATTCTCATGGATTCTAATGACAGTGACAGGGCGGGAACAATGGAGGCTGGTTACATAATGCAGTTTGTGCTCATCACGGCAGCTTTTACCATCCTCCATCCTGCTGCGACCACACGATATACCGGACGCCCTCCATCTTTGTTTGCTCGACTCACTGGCTAGAAGATAACCTCATTAGCTGATTTGGGAATCATTTTGGGATTTTCCACAGACTGATTTCCAAAGGGAGCTGAAAAGGTGCGACACAGAGCTTCAAATTATAGAGCAGGTATGTGGAGGTAGTGTTACCATAGGTGAATGGAGTACAGGAAGAAGTGTTTGTAACCTTCACTTAAGTCAAAGAACAAATACATTAATGTACATTTTGAGATTACAATGCTTATATTTATGTCAAGGTGTTCTTAAGGTATGAGAAAACAAAGTGAATTGCACATGAAGTCATGTGACCGTGCTGTAGTTCCTTTATAGCCCAACATTAGCCTCCTTTAGCTTAGCGGCGGTGACGTGAAGTCATGTGACCGTGCTGTAGTTCCTTTATAGCCCAACATTAGCCACCTTTAGCTTAGCGGTGGAGATGTGAAGTCATGTGACCGTGCTGTAGTTCCTTCATAGCCCAACATTAGCTTTTTACTTACTGTGATAAAATGTATGCTTCAAAGAACATTCAAAATGTATTAATATGTGGAGGTTATTCTGCTGAACAAAATGTGTTAGTATCGTAAATGTTTATTTGCTATAGAGTTTATTTTCCTGCAATAATCCAAACGAAATCCAATTAAAAAAAAACATTCGCTTTTTGCGTGTGATGCTATCGCTTCAGGCTTTGCTAACAAAAATACGTCATTCATCCAATCTGGACACAGTAGAGGACACTTCAGAGTCACCATCTTCTCATTCTCTCCTCTATATCCTTCATTATTTTACATTCACAGTACAGTAAACCATTATAATTTTCTGAATCATGATGAATTATAAGGGTATACATTTTAAAATGGAAAGCCTTACTGGAGGTATCACTGTGACGAGAGCTGGTGTTGACAGCAGTGAGAGTTAATTCTCCGCCTTCACGTCCCAATATGTTGCTCTCTCCTTCACACTTAAATAATCCTGACAACCGCACAGCTCTGAGCTCAGGAGCAGGATGTGTTTCAGAGATGGCAAAATTACACATCCTTTACTCAAGTAGAAGCACAGATACTCGTGTTTAAAAATACTCTGGGTAAAAGTAGAAGTACTGACTAAACTTCTTTACTCAAGTAAAAGTAAAGAGGGCTCTGAAATGTACTTAAGTAAAAAGTACCCATAACTAGCAGCTGTTTTAAAGAGTACCTGACCTCCCTTTATATTAATAGAACAATAATGTCATTGTTAGCTAATGAATGTTTCCATGCTGAACAACGGCAACATGACAACGTTTTCATTGGTCCCTCTTCTTTAGAGAAGACCAGGAAATGATGGATACACGGATCGTGTTCAAATCAATAGGCACGCAATGACTCTAAATAATAATGATCACGCCACCAAACACACATTCAAACTAAAGGAACCAGCCTGTTTGGAAAATGTAAGAAGTAGAAAGTACAGGTATTTGGGTTCAAAATGTAAGAAGTAAAAGTAAAAAGTCGTCAGAAAAATAAGTAGTGGAGTAAAGTACTGATACCAGAAAAATGTATTTAAGTAGTAACGAAGTATTTGTACTCCACTACTTCCCACCTCTGGCTGTTAGTGTGCAGATAGCATGTTAGCATGTTAGCATTGACAGGTTAACATGTGTGACAGAATGAGACTGAGGTGTCGGGTCATGTTTAGCTTTATTTCTTTAACTGCCAGACAGCCTTGGCTTCATTGGGTGACATGTTGACGGATTCCTTGAAGCCACACGACTCACCAGGAAGCCACAAATCTGCAGAAAATGTTACTAAAAGTAAACCTTTAAATGGTCAGTCGCATATAAATATTTAATGAAAATTAATAGATTGCTGTTTTCTACATCACACCCATAACATTGTTATTATACCCTTATTACATATGAATACACCCATATTACACCCTTAGTATACCCATGTTTCACTGTAAGTACACCCATAAAGACACATAATACACACACATATTACAATGTTATTCAACCCACATTACACATTATTACACCTATATTAATACACCTAACACACCTGTATTACACCATTAATACACCTGTATTATACCCATATTACACCCATGTTACACCCATGTTACACCTATATTACACTGTTATTACACATCAACACAGCCTGTCAAATGATTTTATCCCCACAGTAACCATTTAAGGGTTAAAGTATAAATACAAAAGTCTACAACTACTCGGTTAGAAGTAAAAGTCCTGCATTCAAAGGTAGAAGTACAAAAGTATAGGCATCAAAATATACTAAAAGTAAAACAAAAATGTGTGTGTTATCGCCCATTTATATTGAAACACTGGATTATGATTATTGATGCACTAATCTGTTCATCACAGCTGGTAAATACGGAGCTAATTTAATGACTTTATATACTGCAGAGGGATATTTTAACATATTTTAGCGGCTAAATCAGAAAGAGATAACGCAGAAACTTGACTCTAAATTCAACCTGCCTCTGAGGTACCAGCTAGCAAACCGTATGCAGCGAAAAAAGATCCAAACTCCAGGAAAGAACGTCGTTTTGTGCGGTTTATTCAAATCATCCAATATCCAAAGGTGCAATGCCTTTCATGTGATAAAAGTAATCATATATTATTCTGAAATGACAGAAAGGATTCATTCTGACAGTTTCTCAGGTTTCTCAGGCTGTAATCCTTCCATCAATCCATTAAAACATGTTTTCACACCCATTGTGGGGACGTCACTGAATAACTTTACACGTTCAACAGCTTTAAAGAGAAAAACAACATCGTGGGAAGTATGTTTTTTCTTCCTTTCTTGCAGAGAATTAAACCAACGTTGTTGAAGAATTCATATTTTTATTAAGGCTTTCTTTTTAAAGAGGCCATATTATCCTTGTTAGAGTTTTCCCTCTCCTTTAATATAGGTTTTAGTGCATGTCAATGGTCTGCAAAGGCTAAAACCCCTGTGTTCCCTCCAGAGGAAGGTCATAGTGTCATAGTATTATCAGCAAAAGTCCCACATAGTAGGTCGTGCAAACTATACAAATGTCATAGTATAGTATTTGATATGATGCGCTATCAAACATGAAGTCTGGTATCCAAAAATGTGTTGAACAAGTATTGCTTTCATAAAGATAATCAAGTTATTATAACGTCCACAAATATATTTCCTAAATAATCCATCTGTGAGAAGGTTGCGGTGAAAAAATACAGCAACCCTCTCACCCTCTCTTTCACACACACCTCACACACACCTCACACACACCTCGCAGGTGAACAGGTGATTATATTAACTATAAGTGTCGCCCCTACCCATGTGACCCAACTGATCCAACCCATAATTGATGCAGAAATAATAAGTTATAATATTATAAACAAGGCAAACATATAAACAATCCAAAAACCCAAATAAATCATACGTTAGAAATCCCAAATCTGACATTATGTCGTGAAAATGTTCATCAAAAATGTGCATAATTGTATAACATGTTTTTTTTTAATGAAAAATTAGTATAGTATAGTAAGTCATAAAGAATGTTATAAAAGAGTTAGTTGATATAGTAAGTCATATGATAGTATGTCATTAAAAGTAAAACTATGGTATGGCATAAAACAAGTGATAAAAATGTGGTGTGTCCTAAAAAAACTGAAAAAAGTAATAGTGTAGAATGCCTCAGAAAGCCATAACATGTCATAATATATTATATTAATAATACACTGAAGGGAAGATAATAATAAAGATAATTAAGTCATTTTGAGTCTCCTTGTGGTCATTTTGAGTCTCCTTGTGGTCATTTAGTGTCTCCTTGTGGTCATTTTGAGTGGTCATTTTGTGTCTCCTTGTTGTCATTTTGAGTGGTCATTTTGTGTCTCCTTGTGGTCATTTTGAGTCTCCTTGTGGTCATTTAGTGTCTCCTTGTGGTCATTTTGAGTCTCCTTGTGGTCATTTTGAGTCTCCTTGTGGTCATTTTGAGTGGTCATTTTGTGTCTCCTTGTGGTCATTTTGAGTGGTCATTTTGTGTCTCCTTGTGGTCATTTTGAGTCTCCTTGTGGTCATTTAGTGTCTCCTTGTGGTCATTTACGGCCCGTCCACACAGCGGCGTGCGTTGAAGCTTGCCGGCGGGGGGGGCTGAAACTCGACCAACAACCAATCACATGAATCTCCCGCCCCGGACACACAAGCACGCGGTTTGATTGGCTAGAGCTTGTACTGGCATATGATTCCGCCGAAGCTTCAAAAGTTGAACATTGCTCAACTTTTGCAGCCAGCAACGCGAGCAAAACTACGCTTCGCTCCCACAATGCAGTTCGGCGAAGCGTGACGTCACCCCATTCAAAGTCAATGGGCAGAAGCGTTGAAGCTTCAACGCACGCCGCTGTGTGGACGGGCCGTTAGTGTCTCCTTGTGGTCATTTAGTGTCTCCTTGTGGTCATTTAGTGTCTCCTTGTAGTCATTTTGTGTCTCCTTGTGGTCATTTTGAGTCTCCTTGTGGTCATTTTGAGTCTCCTTGTGGTCATTTTGAGTCTCCTTGTGGTCATTTTGAGTCTCTTCATGGTTGTTTTATGTGTCTTTGTGGACATGTTAAGTGCCTCTAGTGGGGTTTTTTATAGTTTTAGTTATATTGTGTGTAAGAGGAGCCTTTTAGCTCCACTAAACACTCCTGTGATGTAACATCCTCCTCTTTAAATAACCTGATATCTGCCCCTCAGTGTTGGCTGACATGTTCATTTGACTTTGTGAAATACCAAGGTTCCCGAGTCGCAGAGAGCATGTTTTCTGCACCGCTTGTCAGCATGAATTAGCATTTTGCTCGTGACATTTCACCTCCTCGTTGCTCACGGCCTCATGGTTGCCACTGGGAAGGGGGGGGGGGGGAATGTGCCAAAACACATCCCAATAGGGAGAGGGTGAAGGACCCCCAGGAGCCAAAATTGTGATATTAATTTAATTCACGTTGTAGTTTTCCAATCATCTCTGTTAGACGGAAGCAGACGAGAGAGAAGAGAGAGAGAGAGAGAGAGAGAGAGAGAGAGAGAGAGAGAGAGAGAGAGAGAGAGAGAGAGAGAGAGAGAGGATACTTTAACATAAAATCACAAAATAAATAAAGCTGCATGTTTCATGTTAACAATGGATTAAAAATGCATTTTGGAATATGAATAGCCTTAACCCTGCATTCTCTCTAACGACCAGCAGGGGGTGACTCCACTGGTTGCAAAAAGAAGTCACTTTGTATGGAAGTCAATGAGAAAATGACCACTTGATTTATCACCTCAATAAATCCTTTTCTTTTCCCAATGAGTCTCTCAGAGTACTTGAGTATATGTAAATTACTCCTCTGGCCTCTCGGTATTCACTATCTGACATCAGTTCAAATCTCTCTTGTTTACTCATTGTGTTCCAGTTGTTTACCCCAATGTAGGCTACTAACAACTACCTCCACTTCTTATATACAGACTACAGTCAGGTATCAAGTGATGAATGAAGCTCAACAGTGGATGTCACTGAATAACTGCACATGTTCAACAGTAGCCTGGTTTTAATTGAGTTGTTAAACAATGGGGGTTGCGTAACTGTTCGGCCATCGTTGTAAAGAGAAAGAAAACGTTTTGGTAAGTATGTTTTTTTGCTTTCTTGCAGAGAATTAAAACAACATGGTTGAATCATTTATAATTTTCTTAAAGCATTTCATTTAAAGTCATTGTTAGAGTTTTCCCTCTCCTGTAGTGAGTAATACAGGTTTTAGTGCATGTTAATGGTCTGCAAAGGCTTAAATCCCTGTGTTCCCTCCAGAGGGAGATCATAGTGTCAAAGTATAGGATATCATTATAAAAAGTCCCACAAAGTATAAATATGTCAAAGTATAGTATTTCATAAGGCGCTATTAAAAAAAGCAAGTCTGGAATCGAAAAATGCGTTTAACAAATCTTGGTTTAATAAAGATAATTAAGTTATTATAACGTCCACAAATATTTCCTAAATAATCAAGCTGTGAAAATGTTGAAACCTGAACATCAGCAGGAGAGGACTCTTTAAAGTAGAGACACTACATACTGTACTGATATACACCTGAACATCAGCAGGAGAGGACTCTTTAAAGTAGAGACACTACATACTGATATACACCTGAACATCAGCAGGAGAGGACTCTTTAAAGTAGAGACGCTACATACTGATATACACCTGAACATCAGCAGGAGAGGACTCTTTAAAGTAGAGACACTACATACTGTACTGATATACACCTGAACATCAGCAGGAGAGGACTCTTTAAAGTAGAGACACTACATACTGATATACAACTGAACATCAGCAGGAGAGGACTCTTTAAAGTAGAGACGCTACATACTGATATACACCTGAACATCAGCAGGAGAGGACTCTTTAAAGTAGAGACGCTACATACTGATATACACTTGAACATCAGCAGGAGAGGACTCTTTAAAGTAGAGACACTACATACTGATATACACCTGAACATCAGCAGGAGAGGACTCTTTAAAGTAGAGACGCTACATACTGATATACACCTGAACATCAGCAGGAGAGGACTCTTTAAAGTAGAGACGCTACATACTGATATACACCTGAACATCAGGAGGAGAGGAGTCTTTAAAGTAGACACTAAATACTGATATACACCTGAACATCAGCAGGAGAGGACTCTTTAAAGTAGAGACACTACATACTGATATACACCTGAACATCAGCAGGAGAGGACTCTTTAAAGTAGAGACACTACATACTGATATACACCTGAACATCAGCAGGAGAGGACTCTTTAAAGTAGAGACACTACATACTGATATACAACTGAAAAAAATGCAGATATAAGTTGAACTATACCGGCAGGTTTGTTGGTAGAAGTTAGAGTAAAAAACATTACTGGATATAACCACAGTTATCCCTAAAAATCAAACATAAGAGGATCCAAAGTAGCCACAGAGTCACACTTTCTCTGCTGACATGCACGGCGCGACAGTTGCAGAGATGTAATGATAAACTGAGGAGAAGACGTCTGAACATTTCCCGGAAATGAAAATGAATGCTCAGTCTCGGGGTTTCCATCCTCACAAATGGTTCTGTTTTGGCGACTTCTCCGGCGTCCACAGAGGACAGAATATAAACTGTTGTGACACATGAGGATCTGCAGCCGACCGTGAGTAATGCGAAGGTTCACAAAATGCCTGGGAGACCGCAAATAAATCTGTGCAGACAAGGGCTTGTCACAACTCTATGTGCACAGCTACATCCTTACACTTATTTTGGGGTGGATGTTAGTCATTTAGACTCACTCCTGCAGCAAGGGCTTGCATGATAGAACAAACCCCATTAGCTTCGAAAATAATTAACTTGTTTACACCAGGTTTGATTTTTCTTTTAGGGACACAGTACTGTTCCTCTGATGAACCATTTCATCTGGGACACTTCTGCTTTTTGTCCCAGATGACACAAAACTAAGGGGCAAAAATAAACATGAGGAAGCGTTTTTTAATGCTCCATATATCTGGGTAAAAACTTCAGGACTGCTGATGTTCAGGTGTATAACAGTATGTAGTGTCTCTACTTTAAAGAGTCCTCTCCTGCTGATGTTCAGGTGTATATCAGTATGTAGTGTCTCTACTTTAAAGAGTCCTCTCCTGCTGATGTTCAGGTGTATATCAGTATGTAGTGTCTTTACTTTAAAGAGTCCTCTTCCGCTGATGTTCAGGTGTATATCAGTATGTAGTGTCTCTACTTTAAAGAGTCCTCTCCTGCTGATGTTCAGGTGTATATCAGTATGTAGTGTCTCTACTTTAAAGAGTCCTCTCCTGCTAATGTTCAGGTGTATATCAGTATGTAGTGTCTCTACTTTAAAGAGTCCTCTCCTGCTGATGTTCAGGTGTATATCAGTATGTAGTTTCTCTACTTTAAAGAGTCCTCTCCTGCTGATGTTCAGGTGTATATTAGTATGTAGTGTCTCTACTTTAACGAGTCCTCTCCCGCTAATGTTCAGGTGTATATCAGTATGTAGTGTCTCTACTTTAAAGAGTCCTCTCCTGCTGATGTTCAGGTGTATATCAGTATGTAGTGTCTCTACTTTAAAGAGTCCTCTCCTGCTGATGTTCAGGTGTATATCAGTATGTAGTGTCTCTACTTTAAAGAGTCCTCTCCTGCTGATGTTCAGGTGTATATCAGTATGTAGTGTCTCTACTTTAAAGAGTCCTCTCCTGCTGATGTTCAGGTGTATATCAGTATGTAGTGTCTCTACTTTAAACGAGGTAGCATTGTGCAGAAATGTGCAAAACATACAGATGTATGCGTGAGTAATGGCTCACATGTTGCACATTACTGTAACATATAGTGTCTGTGGGAGGGGTTTGGTGTCTGTGTCTCTTAAAGAAGGGGCTCTACTGTCTTTGTTTCCCCCAGAAACCCCTCCCTTTGTGCACCCATCAGTTGGACCACACTATAGACTGTATAAATAAAAGGACCACACACACCGTCTAATTCCCCTCCTGCAGTCTGGCATGGATCGCAGGGGGAGGAAAAACACAGATGAGGGCTGAAAGACCCTCGTAGAAACACAACAGCAGCTAATGAATCAGCAGCTGCAGCTCTGAAAGAGACAGCTAAACAACTGTAATAGGAACGTATTATGCTAATTTACTTACTTTTAGAATAACCAGAGAGGGCAAAAGTACACACATCCTTTACTCAAGTAGAAGTACAGATACTCGTGTTTAAAAATACTCTTGTAAAAGTAGAAGTACTGACTAAACTTCTTTACTCAAGTAAAAGTAAAGAAGTATGGGCTTCGAAATGTACTTAAGTAAAAAGTACCCATAACTAGCAGCTGTTTTAAAGAGTACCTGACCTCCCTTTATATTAATAGAACAATAATGTCATTGTTAGCTAATGAATGTTTCCATGCTGAACAACGGCAACATGACAACGTTTTCATTGGTCCCTCTTCTTTAGAGAAGACCAGGAAATGATGGATACACGGATCGTGTTCAAATCAATAGGCACGCAATGACTCTAAATAATAATGATCACGCCACCAAACACACATTCAGACTAAAGGAACCAGCCTGTTTGGAACATGTAAGAAGTAGAAAGTACAGGTATTTGGGTTCAAAATGTAAGAAGTCAAAGTCAAAAGCCGTCAGAAAAATAAGTAGTGGAGTAAAGTACTGATACCAGAAACATGTACTTAAGTACAGTAACGAAGTATTTGTTCTCCATTACTTCCCACCTCTGAGAACAAAACTGAGTGATTATTACTTGCTCATGTTTATCTCTATTGACTGGCTTTCACGTCTTTGCTAAGCTTGGGAAAACTCTTGTTGAGAAGATTTGTTGCAGTGTTGTTATTTAAACTCTCTGTGCTCCAACAGTATGACCTCCAACTTCTGTGAACTGAGAACATCTTCATTCTGCCTCCCTAAAACTTCCAGAATGCTCCTTTGTTATCGGCAAGCTTCACCCCCCCTTTCTCCTCTCTCTCTCTGTGTTTAAATATGCAACCCAAACTCTACTCTTGGTCTTTCACTCTGCAGACTGTGTGCTCTCCGTGTGACTGACGGAACTTCTTATAATAAAATACAACAAAGACAATCGAACGATTCATTCTTTATTCACGTTTGTTCAGAATCAGAAACAGGTTTAGGTAGGTTCACACATACGAGGAATTTGACTTGATGTCATGGTGCATACATAAAAGTAAAAGTAAAATTAAAAACATAGATAGCGAACTAGAAGAATATTAAAAAAGATATAGTCAAATATAGCAGTATTTACATAGAAATAGAAACGAATAAAATGGAATTAAATATGGAATACAATTCGGCAGCAATAAAATAAAGAAAACAGATATTGTTGTACATTGTGTGCATTAATGTAAATAGTGTCTATGATTTGGTCGATAAATACATTCCCTCAACAACAATGGAGCAGGGATTTGTGTTGGAGAATGTAAATCCCCAGTGGGATCCAAATGTGTGTGTGTGTGTGTGTGTGTGTGTGTGTGTATGTAGGTGTGTTTGTGTGTGTGTGTGTGTGTGTGTGTAGGTGTGTTTGTGTGTGTGTGTGTGTGTGTGTGTGTGTGGGTGTGTGTGTGTGTGTGTAGGTGTGTTTGTGTTTGTGTGTGTAGGTGTGTATTTGTGTGTGTGTGTGTGTGTGTGTTTGTGTGTAGGTGTGTTTGTGTGTGTGTGTGTGTGTGTGTGTGTATAGGTGTGTTTGTGTGTGTATGTGTGTGTGTGTGTGTGTGTGTAGGTGTGTTTGTGTGTGTAGGTGTGTGTTTGTATGTGTGGTGTGTGTGTGTGTGTGTGTGTGTGTGTGTGTGTGTGTGTGTGTGTGTGTGTGTGTGTGTGTGTGTGTGTGTGAGTGATGTAACAGCCTCTGTACCGACGGCAGGAATGACTCCGGGCACATTCACATTAATTAAGTTGATGCATCGTGGCAACTCACATGAGAACAGACATGTAGAATCACATCTCCACGGAAAGCAAGCTGTTAGCGAGCAGAGGGAAAGTACAGTAGCTTTCATGTTGGAAGCTTGTGTTAAAGGTCCCCTATTATACTGTTTTTCATCAATATCTTATAGGTCTCAGATATATAGAAACATGTCTCTGAAGTGTTTGTCTGAAACACCAATCAGATCATTGCAGCATCCCATAATCCCCTCTGTTTCAGCCCTGTTTCAAAAGTGCTGATTCTCTGTCTGTTACTTATACCTCATTCACACCAACGGTGTTTCGGGGCCGGTTCGGAGCTGGAGCTTGAAAAGCACCGGGTTTTCCTGTTCACACCGCAGCGGAGCAGCCTCTTAGCTCCGGAATCCGGTTCGTTTCAAGCACCAAAAAATTGTCCGGCTAGAGCAAAAGCACCGCATACGTCACGCTTACGTCGAGGCGGGGGCAGGGGCCTACGGAATCGGAATCGTCGTTGAAGTTGATGATTACGATTGTAAGGCACTTTTGAATGTAGCATGTAACGACTGTAAAGTTGGTAGTAAAGTCGTCCCATTTCTTTTCGACAGAGCAAAACCAAAACGAGTAGCGCTTCAACACAATCGGCCATTGTTGTTGTTGTCGGTGTGAGCTGTGAGGGGTTTCCGCGCGGTTTGGCTTTATGAAGCAGGCACGCAAACGGTTACGTCATGACGCAAACGATGACGCAATGACGCAGCACCAGTCGGACTCTGGGCGGTGTGAAAAGAGCCGGAGCTAAACCGAAGAACCGGTTCTGAACCTGAAAAGCTCTAGCACGGAGCTTGAACCGGAGTTGCGTTGGTGTGAATGAGGTATTTGAGGTTGCTCTGCTGCGGTGTGAACAGGAAAACCCGGTGCTTTTCAAGCTCCAGCATCGAACCGGCCCTGAAACACCGTTGGTGTGAATGAGGTCTGTCAGTGAGCTGGCTTACTGGTGTGGTTTCCGGGTCGGCGATACAGCGAGACAGCGCGAAACTCATCCTGAGCACACACAAACACTCACAGCCGAAGTAAAAACAATAAGTGTGTCTAGATATTGAGTAAGAAAAAGGTTGATAAACGCTGTGAGAATGGGTCTGCGGAGAGCATTTCTCCGCCATCCCAACTCGTCTATTACCAACCAGGGAGCTCTATGCAAGTCAACTGGACTCCCTTACCCCTTTCACACCAAGGCTTTTCCCGTTCTAGTTCCGTGCTAGAGCTTTCCTGGTTCGGAACCGGTTCTTCAGTTCAGCTCCCGCTCTGTTCACACCGCTCAGAGCCCGACTGGTGCTGCGCCATTGCATCATCGTTTGCGTCATGACGTAACCACCGTTTGCGTGCCTCCTTCATAAAGCCAAACCGTGCGGAGCCCCGTCACATCGACAACAACAACAATGGCAGATTGTATTGAAGCGCTACTCGTTTTGGTTTTGCTCTGTCGAAACGAAATGGAAGAAATGGGACGACTTTACTACCAACTTTACAGTCGTTACATGCTACATTCAAAAGTTCTTTACAATCAGGGGCGGACTGGCCATTGGGAATACCGAGAGGTACCGAAGTGGGCCGGTCGGACAATTCACTAGCACCCCCCCCACCCCCGTTGACAATTGACTAGCGGTACCGAGTTTCCCGGGCTGATTTTTAGACCCAGTCCGCCCCTGTTTACAATCATCATCAACTTCAACGACGATTCCGTAGGAGAAAGAAGGTAAATATACGTCCTATTCGATGGCATTAGAGCTAGCTGTTGTTAGCCTCTGCATGCGCCAAGCTCAAAATACCCAGCTTTGCAGCATTAATTACTATGGTATAACATTAAAACTGATTCTCAATGTCATTTCCACAGATCATGTTGAAGCTGGCGGAAAGGCGGATGTCGCGTGTTATTTGGACACAGCCCAGATCCGACGGAAGCGTAACGTATGCGGTTCTTGCTTCTAAACCGACAACTTTTTGGTGCTTGAAACGAACCGGATTCCGGAGCTTAGAGGCGGCTCCGCTGCGGTGTGAACAGGAAAAAACTGTGCTTTTCAAGCTCCAGCTCCGAACTGGCCCTGGAACCGCGTTGGTGTGAAAGGGGTACCTGTTAGTTGAAAGTGTACGCTAAAGGTTCCCCCACTGCATTTGATAGTGACGCCAAGGGATCCTGGTGTGTGAGGAGTTCCGCAGATTGGTCCATTTTGGTTTGAAGAAACAAATGGAAAAAGAGAAATCTCCAACGAGGCGTTCTGGGGAAGCATAGACAGGTCTTTTCTGTGTTAGAGTTTTACTCGCTACAGGGTGTATTTTGAGGGTTTTTGACTCTGCAGACCGTTTACATGCAGAAAAACCTTCATAACACAAGGGGACGGGTAATAACTGGAAAAGCATGACATGGGACCTTTAAATATGAACTGTTTTAAAGTCAGAGGATGAGCAACATAGAGGGATATTTATTTTATGTAGTGGCCCAAATCATAAAGAATCAGAATCAGAATACCTTCATTCGTCCCACAGAGGGGAAATTTACATTTGTTACAGCAGAAAAGAGCCAAAGCTTAATTTGTAGTCAAATTGAAGTAAAACAGGAAATGAACTCGAACGGAAAACTGCCGCTGATGCACCGGTTAGCGAAGCAGCAATCCAATATCACCAAAATATATTTAACCATGTTAACTTTCCCTTTGCCTTTCCTGTGTCCTCCCTTGTTAAAAACCATATGCTTTACTGGTGCACTACTCCCACCTCCACCTGTCTCCCATTATATACAATTACACCAGGTGCCCAAATCACCCAGTGCCCAAACATGCCTTCAAAATAAAAGTCTTTTTTAGACATTAAGTACTTTGTGAACTCAAAGACTTATCTTTTAGTTGTATACCTCAGATGAAACAAGGTTTTTAAGCTGCTGAGTTTATTTTAAAAAGAGGGATCATCTTTTTACAATAAATATATCTTACTTGATATCAGAAAAAACATTTTCATTATTTGCAGATTTTTTACTTATTACACGCGAAAAATACGTGTTTTCATTATTTTTGTACTTGTTTCTGCAACAGCTTTTTTTTCAGTGTGCTGCCATTTTCTGTAGGTCTGAGGGTAAAAGTCTAAGGATGATTGACCCTAACCCTTAATTCAACTCAAGTGACCACTGTCCACAGTAAACAGAGGGAAACAGGCATGTTTTCAGGGCAGATATTCTCCCATAAACACATGTGGATACTGATGGATCATTCTTTGGTTCCGCGACACTGAGATGATGCGCTCTGACACACAGAAACACAAAGACAAAACATCACAGCCTCAATGTCAGCGGCTTGATAACCAGCTCAGGATCAGCCTCTTTATTCTCTTATTTTTCCCCCCTCTCACCCTGACTCACCCCTTTTGGGATTCACGGATGAAATGGAAGTCTCTGCAGACAACAGAGCAAATTATGTAACGTAAAACCTGCCGATAACGAAGTGAGGAACAGAGAGAACAGCTCTCCCGGTAAGGTCACTCGAAATTGACCTTATCATTTCCCCCGATGCATTTTAACAGCGATTATAATGCATTATAAAAATATCTAAGTGTATTATTCCTACAAGATTTATAATGCACTTCGTCCTTGCATAAAAACAGCAACGTGCAAGTTACTATGAGTGTTGATTACAACGTGTTATATCAGTGCAGTATGATGTGTTATTGTTATAAAGCATTATGAATAGTTACGAGTGCTTATAACAATAACAAGACTTAAGATTATAATGCATTTAAACTATGTTTCTTACAGTGTTGGAAAGTGCAATAAGTACATTCACTTTTTATAGTTTTACTTTACTACTTTTTGGCAAAGGATGCACCCTCTTCTCCCCTGCATTTATTATACAGCTTTGGTTACTGTATAAATATGATTTATTATTATAGGTTAAGCTACCCGGCAATATTTAGGGAATAATAAACCCCACTTTAACAACATTTAGGTGCAAAACACAATAATGCATTACTTAATAAAGTACAGTAATTTAATATATATGATTCTGACATGAGTGTTACTGCAAAACATGCACTTTTTAACGAATACACCTTTGAATGCAGCACTTTTTACTGAGTTTTTTTACACAGTAGTTTTGCCAATTTGACAAAAGTAAAAGCTCTGAATAAGTTGTCCACCTTTTTTTTCTAATGGATTATAAATTACCTCATTTTCTGTCAATGCAATCAATGACTCTGCTGATTGTTTCACCTCTACAGTGTTATTTTACTCCTAAACGGTCGAATCTTAAGTTGTGATGAATGATCTCAGCTCTCTCCTGCTGTTGGACGTCTGCTTTGTCTCTGTGAGGTCGAGGGGTTTTGATTGGCTGACATCTGACCTCCACTGCAGATGATAACTATGACCTCACACACTGATTCGCTTTACGTAAGAACAACATGCAACCTTTTGTTGTTCCTGCAGCCTGAGGCCCGTTTCCATCATGCTCTCATGTTCTGAGCCGGATTATTCCTGCCACAGCGATGACGGTCAAGAGTCTGGAGTTCAGTCCTGCTCCGCTCCACGACCATCCGTTCATCGTGTGTCTTCATTGACGTGAAGGAAGGGATTTCTGGAGCACTGATTGGAAACAATGACAGGATACTATACTACATGGTACAGTATGAGACGGTACAATTCGACACGATACAGTATGACATGATAAATTATGAATATATACAGGACGAAACAATATATACGATACCATACGATACAGTACGATACGATACTATAAGATACAGTACGGTGCGATACAGTATGATATGATACAAACAATTCAATTTGATACTATAGAATGCAAAACGATCTGATACAGTACGATACGATTACGATACTTTAAGATACAGTACGATACGATACAGTTCGATACAGTACGATACAGTACGATACGATTACGATACGATACTTTAAGATACAGTACGATACATTACGATACACTATGATACAGTACGATACGATACAGTTCGATACAGTACGATACAGTACGATACGATACAGTACGATACGATACAGTACGATACAGTACGATACAGTACGATACAGTATGATACTTCAAGATACAGTACGATACAGTACGATACACTATGATACAGTACGATACGATACAGTTTGATACAGTACAATACAGTACGATACAGTACGATACGATACAGTACGATACGATACAGTACGATACAGTATGATACAGTACGATACAGTACGATACAGTACAATACAGTACGATACAGTACGATACGATACAGTACGATACGATACAGTACGATACAGTACGATATGATACAGTACGATACAGTACGATACAGTACGATACGATACAGTACGATACTTTAAGATACAGTACGATACAGTACGATACTTTAAGATACAGTACGATACAGTACGATACATTACGATACAGTACGATACACTGATACAGTACGATACGATACAGTTCGATACAGTACGATACAGTACGATACGATACAGTACGATACTTTAAGATACAGTACAATACAGTACGATACAGTACGATACGATACAGTACGATACAGTACGTATTTTTCTTGTATCACTGCAGCTCTTATTATTATAACCTTTATTTAACCTCTGATCTCTAATTGACATTAAAAATCTCTTTTACGAGAGAGATAGGTAGAGTTAGGCAGCAGCACAGTAACAACACAGTAAAAACAAGAACACAGAACAAATCGTCTCAATCAGAAACGTCTGATTATATACTGTTAATATATACAGCTATAACATACAGTCATACTGTGCATACTTTAGCTGTTTTTAAATATTTGTCATATGAAAATACTTATATACTTTACATTACACTACTACTTTACTGCTTCTTTTGCAAGACGTTGTCTCAGTATGACAAAAAAGATAAATGTTATCTTATTTTGATGGCTCTTATCAGTTATGGGCAGTCAGCTCTGCACATTTTTACGACTAAATTAAGGAAAGATATATATAATGTTCAAGGTTTGAACATATTTAAATATATGCATACACTAACAGATAGGAAACAGCTCAAAGATGTCTTAATTGAGACTTTAAAACCCCTCAAATCTACATCACACGGTCCAATTCCAACAGAGTTTTCACTGGCATTAGATGTGAATTAGCCGTGTGTTTAGCCCCGTCTGTGCTTCAGTATTTTCCCCCTCCTCTGAGACTCAGATTCAAAGCCTCGTCCAGCCTGGATTACTCATCATCCCACGCACAGACGTCAAAAATGACTCACATGGCTCCAGAGAAATGTTCATTTTAACTCTGGAGACATGGGAGCATTAGTTGTGGTTGAACTCGGAGGAAAATGTGAGATATTATTAGTGGCTCTCAAAGGGCTCTGGAGTATCAGCTTAATCCATACAAAGCAGCTTTTACCCTGACCTTGGTGATCTCATTGGGGAATGCTCTTGCTTTGAACCACATATTGACCCGTAATCATCCACATCCACTGCCCAGGCCAATAAGGTCATGTCTCCTTAGCTAATAATAGCAGCACTCGAAAAATCACAGGTTTCAAGATTACCTCAGACTCAGGATAGGCAGGTGAAGCGTTTAAAATCTGAAAAAAGTACCTTAATTTCCTCACAAGTTCTTCTTATTACAGCCTTTAAAGGAAGCACCTCTCCAATCACTTATAATTCATTTACATTTCTTCGCTCTGTCTTTTCTCTTTTGTATTTTTGTATTCAGGATTGTGGGAAACGGTATTTCGATCTCTCTGTCTGTACACACAAACTGAAAGATTGACAATAAAGTTGACTTTGCCTTTTTGACAATGCACAGCCATGCATGGTTATTTTTGTCATCATTTTAAACATTTCTTTCATGTGAACTCTCCAGGATTTGCAAGAAAGACAAAGTATCTAAACTTGAACATTTCAGAGGTATCTTTAAAGGTCTAAGATCATAACAGCTATTTTTAGGCATATATTAAGGGTCTTAGATATATAAAAATATATAAAAACATTTCTATGATGTGTTTTGCTCAAAATACCAACAGATCATGCATTTTAGAAATCCCTAATATCCCTCTATTTCAGCCCTGTTAGAGAAATGCTGATTTTTTTCTTTTTTAAAAGAGGAGGTGGAGCTGCTCAGAATTACCCGGCAGATATTATTTCTGAAACAGCATGGAGCTCAAACTCTTTTTCTCTCTCAGGTTTACCACAAGGTGAGTTCCTTTTTATTTCCTGCTTCTTTACACATTGTCCGGCAGTGGCTCAGTCAGTAGGGGCTTGGACTGGGAGCTGTAGGGTTGCCGGTTCAAGTCCCCAACCAGACCTAAAATATGGAGTGTGGACTTCTACTTGGAGAGGTCCCAGTTCACCTCCTGCCCTGCTGTGGTGCCCTTGAGCAAGGCACCGGACACCCCCCTTCCCCCCTCACTCCCATTGCTCCCCGGGCGCTGTACAATTGCTGCCCACTACTCCTGGTACTAGACTCCTGGTACTAGACTCCTGGTACTAGGATGGGTTAAAGCAGAGGCCAAATTTCACTGTGTGCTGTGTGCTCTGCATGTGAGACCATTAAAGAGGGTTTCATCCCTCCATATTCAATTCTATTCTATGCTCTCGCCAGTACAGGTTAGCTCTGAGTGTTAGCGATGCTAATGTAAACAAAGACCATATTACGTCCAAAACAAGTCACTCATTGTTTCTGACAGCAACGTTTCTGATTGGGCCGTGGGTGTAAAGCCAGCCCACATTTCAGATATTACATCATGACGCAGCAAATCTGGATCAGCTCCGTTGTTCCCCCGTTTTTAGAGATTTGGGTACGGAGGAAAAGAGAGAGGGATTTATTTTCTGACACTTTGTGAGTCTCCTGACACACCGGGGACACATACAGTAGTGATGTAGACAAAAAGTGCATTTTGCATGATAGGACACCTTTAATGCTCTTCTATAAACATGTCTTCTTCACTTTCCCACAGGCTCTTGCACGCTGATGTAAGACCCACCGGCTGCAGGCTGCATCACCATTGTTCCTCCTGAAGAATGATGACAGGCGTTGGGTCAGATGTTCAGCTATTAGAAAATCAAATGGCAAAAGAAATAAAGAGTGAGAACGTCCATCATCTCAGATAACATGTGACAAGAAAGGGTGTGAAACGCTGCTGTCAATCACATTATAACACAAGGGCAGAGGAGGACTTGGTTAAGCACACAAAAGACATAGAAATATGGCATTGAGTCGATGCAGAAACAACATAACATGCAATTATGTTAACATGCAATATTGTAGTTAATGGAAGGTTAAAAATAATACTGCACTTTAAATGTTGAGCCTGGTTTTTGACATGGAGCTGGGTCATATTTAAAGTTTTATGGAAACCCAGTCCTTCATCCAATATGGTTTCCTGCAACCTAAACACTTTTTGCAGGGTAGAAAACAACCATGAAATCAGATACCCTAAAACAAACAAACTAAAAACACAAATGCATGGCTGTGCAGTGAAAGACAGAGTGAGGAAATGTAAATGAATTATAAGTGATTGGAGAGATGCTACCGTTAAAGGCTGTAATAAGAAGAACTTTTTCAATTTCCTCAGTAACTTCTTATTTTGAGTTTTAATTCTTGTTTTTTCAAATCATATTAAGTCAACCATAACGTCGCTAAATGTCTGGATATTTATGAAATAAGATTAACATTTATTGGTCCCTTAAGGGAAATTCAGAGGGAAAAACAGGATATAATTTAACATTTTAATGAATTATAATTCTTATCTTAGTGATAGAAAACCAGTCCATCAGACCGCAGCCCTGCCTTTCTTTTCTTGAAGAATCCAAAAAAGCATCCACTAGCAGTATCTCACATTTTCAAAATCATGCCATATCTTCCATCAAGGCTCATTGAGGTTAATGGACAAATGGCCTTCATTCAGATCACAAATGTAATAATCCAATCATGTTTCTCAAATTCAAAACAGATCTTTTCCTGTGTTGCACAAACAATTTGTAGACTGAGAAAACCAGATGTTTTTTAAAGTTGTGGTAAAAGTGCTCTCGACCCATCGTAAAATCCATCTCTCTTACCTAAAAGGAACATTGGTGAATCCCAATTAACACAATGAAGAGGACATTTGTTCTAATAGGGCTTCCTTACAAGAGGTCCCATGTTATTTAGGTGTATTTCTTAAGTAAATATTCTTAAACCCGTGTGAAAATACTTCCATTGAGAGCTTTCTAACCACATTTTTTCCTTTGAATGAAATCGTCAAACTGCTTCATATTTGTTGTTCTCAATATCACCGTCTTTGTGATTCTTTGTGCAGCTAAACGTGAGTAATTCTCCTTGTTCTGATGTTTGTATAGCTCTGTTTCCTTTGATGTGTCAGCCAGGTGTTTGCTGTTTCACTTTAACACCTCAAAAGCTTTCTGACTATATGCTTTTTAACTCAGACTTTGTAAGAAATCTGTTGCATACACGTTGTTCTTATTTCTGCGTTATCTTGTAACATGCTCCGCTTTAAATGATGTGATTAGTCTTTCCTTTATTAGCGGTTTGCTGTTTCACTTTGATAGTGACAGTTTCACCGTCTTTGTGATTATTTGTGCAAACTAACGTAAGTAATTCTCCTTCTGTATATATATAACTGTGTCAGCCAGGTGTGTGCTGTGTTTCACTCTGACAGCTCTCATGGTTTGCAGGGACAAGCCGTGACGGACACTGGCGATGAGGAGAAACCGTCACGTGACGCTCAGGAATACTAACGTCTTCAGGCAGCCTGTCACATAAATCCCATCCTGTCCGGCCTCCCAAAGTTTGATGGCTGCAGCGTTTCAGCCGAGACGTCAATGACCTAGTTTGAGAAAATCACCTCACCTTCACCTTCTGCTAAATTAAAAACCATCCAGATCTCTCAGGTCAGAGGTGGGAAGTAGTGGAGTACAAATACTTCGTTACTGTACTTAAGTACATGTTTCTGGTATCAGTACTTTACTCCACTACTTATTTTACTGACTTTTACTTTGACTTCTTACATGTTGAACCCAAATACCTGAACTTTCTACTTCTTACATTTCCAAACAGGCTGGTTCCTTTAGTTTGAATGTGTGTTTGGTGGCGTGATCATTATTATTTAGAGTCATTGCGTGCCTATTGATTTGAACACGATCCGTGTATCCATCATTTCCTGGTCTTCTCTAAAGAAGAGGGACCAATGAAAACGTTGTCATGTTGCCGTTGTTCAGCATGGAAACATTCATTAGCTAACAATGACATTATTGTTCTATTAATATAAAGGGAGGTCAGGTACTCTTTAAAACAGCTGCTAGTTATGGGTACTTTTTACTTAAGTACATTTCAAAGCCCATACTTCTTTACTTTTACTTGAGTAAAGAAGTTTAGTCAGTACTTCTACTTTTACCATTTATTTAACGTCTTTCATTTTTGTAAAGCACTTTGAATTGCCGTGTGTTGAAAGGTGCTGTATAAATAAACTTGCCTTGCCTTGCCTTCAACCGTGATGCGTTCAGGGACGCTCTGATTGAGCCGGAGTTAATTGAATGTTGCTGAGCAAAGGTCTGAGAGGGAGGAGAGGACAGGATGGAGATGATGAGTTTGCCTTTGGGCTGAGGGCTTGATTCAGTGGAGCAGATGAGCTGTTTTCATCAGAGCTAAAGATGTTTGGGTTGAGAAAAGGACGCGTGAGTCTGGGAGAGACATTTACAAACACCCAGGATCTTATGTAACTACTTCCTGTGCCGCTCGAATGTTAAAGAGAGAGTAACACGTTTAGTTTTCTGCAGCCAACATTTAGAGAGTTTCAGGAGAGGTATACTTCTTTTACTACCTCTACTACAAGTGGAACCTATTTCCATGATGTGTCCAGTTTGTGAGATATCTTTGCTGGAGGTAATTTAATGCACGGAAACCTTATTTAGAAAATCAGGGCAATATCTTGTGAAAAAAAGCCATCGATATCCTCACCAACACGTGTTTTCTAATCCATTCTTTTGTCCTTAAGCTTGTGATCATATGTTTAAACACTATTTGATTAACAATATGCACGATATAGCGTCTGTCAACCCTAAACTTTGATTTGATTTAATGGTTACAGCCCAACTTAAAGGCTGCAACAAAGATGGTAGACCAGACGAAGTTAACAATATAACATTAATAAACTAGTGTTAAGCGTGTAAATGTGCAACAAACAAGACCACATGTTTTACTAAATGTATTAGAGTAGATTTTGGCTCCACTAAATGATTGCTTGCTGCCTCTCTGCTTCTAACAACTATTAGCATAATTAGCGTAACGTAGGAATATAAACAAAAATAATAAATAAATAACCTGCTTATTATTTTGGATTTATGACACAAGAAGGTATTTTGTACATTCGTCCATCTAAAGCCTGCTATGTGTCTGTTGTTTATCTGCACAGTATAACCTGAGCAGAAAGAGGAACACAGGAAGTGACAGGATGAGGACACACACACACACACACACACACACACACACACATACACACACACTGACTCATACTTCCCCTCACATGGGCCTCTCACTAAATCACTGTGTGGTGTGTGTGTGTGTGTGTGTGTGTGTGTGTGTGTGTGTGTGTGTGTGTGTGTGTGTGTGTGTGTGTGTGTGTGTGTGTGTGTGTGTGTGTGTGTGTGTGTGTGTGAGTTCATATGTTGGTGTTTTCGGATATGAGCCTCTCAGGATAACGAGGATTCAGACGCAGTGATGTGTGAGAGGCCGAGATCAGACCAGGTCACAAAGCTCAGAGGAAGTGTGTGAGGAAGCGTGTGTGTCTTTAAAAGTAGGGGCGTATGTGAGGATGTGGAAGAAGAAACATCCAGATGTGTCACACATTGACACCTCTTTCAAATTGGTCTTTTAGTCTTTATTTTTCTTATTAGTTTTAATCTTGTTATTTTTGTAATCGTTTTATTTATTTTTATAGTTTTTAATATTTTATTGTATTCCATCATTTTGTCTTATGTCTGCCTTTATCTTACAGAGAGGAATCATTATTTATTGCATTGTATTTGACTTATCACACCTTGTAACTGCTGAGCTGCACCTGGTGTATGAAAGTACCAATAAAGCGTATTATCATTATTATTAAAGCTTATTTGAAAAACACAAAGAAAAGATAGAAGAAAAACAGATAGAGCTTGTCATTGACGCAGGATTAAATGTTTTAAACCACGAGTTCGCGTTAAAACACACAACATGCATGCTGCCGTTAATAAGCTCATAAAGCACCATTTGCATGATTGGAAACAAATGTCGGACGGTTATTTATAGAGCGTAACGAAAAGCAGATCCGTCCCGACTCCACGAGGTTCAGCTGTTCTCAGATCGGTCGTGTCCGCTGAGACCGTGTAAACATCGGTGCCCAAAACCTTCCAGTGGATGGACAGACAGAGAGGCTGCACGCAAAGGCCAACACACACACACACACACACACACACACACACACACACACACACACACACACACACACACACACACACGTGAGGATATTTTGGCGGCAGCTGGGTCAGTGTGGCAGACAGTAGTGCACGTTTTTGCCATAAGGGTCACAAAAATGCTTAAAAATCGCTCTCATTCTCATTTTATTTCTGCAAAATCCTGTTTTTGTTCTCTTTGAATCCTAGAGTTTGCTAAAAAAAATTAAGGGTGGCTGAGCGGGATAGAGACAGAGCAGAGAGCAGGTTCTCTGAGGTCAGACTGTGGGAGTTGGTTCTCATAATGTAAACACACCCATACCCAATGTTTATTTGAATGTAAATACGAGCCGAGCTCTGCTCTGACTCACGCTCATGTGACTCTGGGTAACGTCATCGCTGCTGTGACAGCCTGTGTGTGTGTGGTGTGTGTGTGTGTGTGTGTGTGTGTGTGTGTGTGTGTGTGTGTGTGTGTGTGTGTGTGTGAGTGTGAGTGTGAGTGTTACAGACTCATAACTTCTGTCATAACTTCTCCTTGTAAACATGGGGGAGGGGAGTTATGTAAGGAGGAAGGGATGCATGTTGCTGGCATGGCTGCACATGTGGGGCGATAGGGAAGTGTGTGTGTGTGTGTGTGTGTGTGTGTGTGTGTGTGTGTGTGTGTGTGTGTGTGTGTTTTATGAAGACGTGAGTATCCTCTACATGCCATCACCCACATCGTAGCTGTGGTTGCTAACGTAGCCTGTTTTTCCAGACTCGCTTGTGTGAATCTGTGTCTGTCAGTGTGTGTGTGTGTGTGTGTGTGTGTGTGTGTATGTGTGTGTGTGTGTGTGGGTGTGTATGTGTGTGTATGAGACAGAGAGAGAGAGAGAGAGAGAGAAAGACAGACAGAAACGAGGCTGTAACTGTCCAACACACAGGAAACAGATGGAGTTTGAGGCTTCAGGCAGACCTCAGGGTCACGGCAAGAAGACGAGATATGTGGAGAAGACAGGGCCTGCTGCATCATGGGAAATATCAAGTGCATAGACTCTGTTTGAAGGTAGTGTGTTCAGACTTCCATGTACTGAATGTGGAATTTGTTAACACTAAAAGAACTTGAATGTATTCTAGTGAATTTCTAAGTTTGAGGCCTGACCTTATAAGACATACTTAACCGCCCCACAATGCATTGCATCTCTTTAGACCGTCCAAAGGTCAAAATAATTAACCAATGGGCAACATTCTCACAAATAACGTTAAAGTAAGGAGCTATAATGTAATGTTTTTCGTATTAATATATTATATATAAACGTTGTAAAGACATCACCATCAGATAACCTGACCTAGAGTCATGTGACCGTGCTGTAGTTCCTTTATAGCCCAACATTAGCCGCCTTTAGCTTAGCGGTGGTGTCGTGAAGTCATGTGACCGTGCTGTAGTTCCTTTATAGCCCAACATTAGCTTAGCGGAGGTGACGTGAAGTCATGTGACCGTGCTGTAGTTCCTTTATAGCCCAACATTAGCCGCCTTTAGCTTAGCGGAGGTGACGTGAAGTCATGTGACCGTGCTGTAGTTCCTTTATAGCCCAACATTAGCCACCTTTAGCTTAGCGGTGGTGACGTGAAGTCATGTGACCGTGCTGTAGTTCCTTTATAGTCCAACATTAGCCTCCTTTAGCTTAGCGGTGGTGACGTGAAGTCATGTGACCGTGCTGTAGTTCCTTTATAGCCTAACATTACTTCTGGTGATTGCATTTACGCCCCAAAAACGGATAAATGTACCACCCAGTTAAAATAGAAACATGGAGGATGAATTAGTAGCAGACTGTGTCCTCTGTCAGAACTCAGAAATGCTTTAAAATCTCAAAGCAGAACGTTATTAAGAGTATTTTCAAATTGAGGACCTTTCTCCACATTCACACGCGTGGGATTATCTGCAGAATATTATTAAGCTGCAAATGTCACAAGACTATTTTTTCTTAAAATGTCGTGTGGAATTAAAAATCCCTCTCTGTCACTCCCCGCCGACCTTCACCCCTCTCCAGCCATTTATCTCACTCTTCTTATTCCCCCTGCCTGCTTTATCTCACCCTCCTCCCTCTGCCGTTTGTTTGCATCTATTCATGAAAGAGAATCTTCCGGTTTTCTCTTCCCATTTAAGCTCAGCCAGCACTAACCCATTGTGCTCTGATGTTTCTCTCAGGCAAGAGGTCTAAATCAGGCGAGGAGGGAGGGAGGATGGAAGGGATTTAAAGGGAGGGAAGGAAGTGAGAAAGAAGGGGGAGGGAGGATAAGAAGGAAAGGGTGAGAAGAGGGTAAATGTATGAGAGAATGTCGTGTCAAATGATCATATAATCATTTAAAACATATAGTCTTCAACTCTGATCGCCTCTTACTCTGTTAAATTGTATCTTAGTCTCGTATGTGTTTAACAGAGACATATGTTTAGGATTTACATTTCAGGAGGGCAAAGGAAGTGAAAGGTGGATTTTCAAATGGTTAAAGACGAGGGGGTTTAATGGTTTAATGATGGGATGGAGGACCAGTTGTTTCCTCACTTGAATATATAGAGAGACTGTAAGCAGAACGTCTCTATCCTCTGAGGATGAAGTAGCTCTGTTCCTACATGTGAGGTCGATTTCACTTTATATTGACTTTCTTTATCACTTTATTAAATATAACAAAAGACAAACTTTGTCCATGAATCATTTATCAGTTTCTCTTTAGTATTTCCTCCACAGAAGAAGTGAAACAAGCCATATCTTCATAATGTGGACTCAGATCTCACCCGTGACCTTTCCATCTCCTCTCCTGCCTCCTGTCTCATTTCTCTTACGTAACATGCTAATATCTCCGTGCCTTCAACTACATGTAGTTGTGTTGGGAAAATACTGAATGTCCTCTTCCAATATGAGAGTAACATGATAACAAAGGTATCCCAACTGTAGCTGTGTACATGACAGGACGTATGATTACCTAGAAGAGCATCAGGACTGTTTTAGGCATATGATAGCTATGTGATTAACATGATGATTCAGCCTCTATGGAGATAGACATATGACAAGCATGATCATTTCTGACGTGGAGCTAATCTGAACTAAACATTGAATACTGCTTTCTATTCCTCCATCTTGTGACTGTGTAACTCCCTCTCTTGTATATCAGCATGTGAAGGACACTGTTCAGGAACTAGTTGATGCTCTGTATGTGAAGACTACTTCCATTCTGGAGAGGATCACAAATACATGGATCCTGAGATTGAAGCTCAAGCCGGGGACCATATTTTTCTAACAAGTTCTTCAGCAGGAAAAGGGTCATTTTAACCACTTAATTAAACGTGGGTAAAAAATCATCCCCTCCTTTTTTTGTTATCATTTGACGTCCATGATATCGCAGACTTATCCCTCTTTGAGCCCAGCGGCTACAGCATGGAGATAAAGCTGCGATGCTTATAAGGTCAAACCCACCAGAGCTACTTACACTAATACAAGTTCATGCATTCGGATGTAAAGAAGTGGAGCATGCTAATATTCATCCAACATGGGGATAGAAGCTGCATTTGCTGGTTTCTTTAAAGTGGTTTAAAAAGGTTGGCAGCAGTTTTACAGAAAGGAAAGGAAACTGAATGTAATGTGGATTCACTTGTTCAAGCATTGGATGAGAACAGAAATATTAAATAAAGAGCTGCGTGTGTGACCATGAGAGTATTATAACATCACTGCATATTGTACTTGAGTAAAAGTAGAAGTACTCAGATTTGTACTTGAGTAAAAGTAGAAGCACTCAGATCTTGTACTTGAGTAAAAGTAGAAGTACTCAGATCTTGTACTTGAGTAAAAGTAGAAGAACTCATATATTGTACTTGAGTAAAAGTAGAAGAACTCAGATCTTGTACTTGAGTAAAAGTAGAAGTACTCAGATCGTGTACTTGAGTAAAAGTAGAAGTACTCAGATCCTGTACTTGAGTAAAAGTAGAAGAACTCAGATCTTGTACTTGAGTAAAAGTAGAAGTACTCAGATCTTGTACTTGAGTGAAAGTAGAAGTACCAGAGTGTAGGAATACTCTGTTACAGTAAAAGTCCTGCATTCAAAATGTTCCTCAAGTAAAAGTAGAAAAGTATTCTCATCAAAATATAGTTAAAGTAGCGACAGTAAAAGTAGTCATTGTGCAGATTGGTCCATTTCAGAATAATATATATGATATTTTTTATAATGATTGATCATTAAAGTGTTCTCAAAGCTGGTAAAGGTGCAGCTAGTTTGAATGTCTTTGTATACTGCAGGGTAGCTTGTGGATTTACTCCAGGTGGAACTAAAGTCTGATTTAACACTTGATTATATTTCACATCATTCATCCAGATCTGTAAAGTAACTAAAGGTATTAAATACATGTAGTGGAGGAAAAGTACACCATTTACCTCTGAACTGTAGAGGGGTAGAAGTACACAGGAGCATGAAATGGAAATACTCAAGGAAAGTACACGTATCTCAAAATGTACCTTACACCTCTGCAATAAAGTATTATCGTATGGTAGAGCTTCATCCCCTGGACTCCTGGTAAAACTAAGTTTTGTTATTTTAACTTCCCTCTGTCTGGATTATGTTTGATTTCTTGTTAGCCTTCTTCTCTTAATGAGGCTTTTTCAGCAGCTGGTAGTTTCCTGCATGAAGGGTTTTTCTGTCTGAGCTCTCAGAAACAATACTGTACGTCTTTGTACTCCTTATATCCAGAGGTGGGAAGTATTGGAGTACAAATACTTTGTTACTGTACTTAAGTAAATCTTTCTGGTATCAGTACTTTACTCCACTACTAATTTTTTTGATTTCACTTTTACTTCTCACATTTTGAACACAAATACCTGAACTTTCTACTTCTTACATTTCCCAAACAGGCTGGTTCCTTTAGTTTGAATGTGTGTTTGGTGGCGTGATCATTATTATTTAGAGTCATTGCGTGCCTATTGATTTGAACACGATCCGTGTATCCATCATTTCCTGGTCTTCTCTAAGGAAGAGGGACCAATGAAAACGTTGTCATGTTGTGGTTGTTCAGCATGGAAACATTCATTAGCTAACAAGGACATTATTGTTCTATTAATATAAAGGGAGGTCAGGTACTCTTTAAAACAGCTGGTAGTTATGGGTACTTTTTACTGAAGTACATTTCGAAGCCCATACTTCTTTACTTTTACTTGAGTAAAGAAGTTTAGTGAGTACTTCTACTTTCACCAGAGTATTTTTAAACACGAGTATCTGTACTTCTACTTGAGTAAAGGATGTGTGTACTTTTGCCAGCTCTGCCTGTATGCACATTTCAGCTTTTAATAAAACACCATTTAGCGAGCGACAACGTGTCTCAGCAGTTTCTTCTCGGTGATGATTTGTCTTTCTCATTTCAGCTTCAGAGTCCCAGACCTCCTTACTTGTCTCTTTCTGGAAGCAGCTGTCCTCAAATCTCTCCCCATTTTGGGCCTTTTTTAATTCACACTCAATTTCACGACCCATTTTAACCAATTCTCTGAACACTCATATTTCTCACTCTTGATCAGCGCATTGTTCTGCTGTGAATTCTGTCGCTCAAGGTGTGTTTTAGCAGCTTCTTTTCACACTTCCAACCATGACAATGTGTGATTTGAATCCCAGTCAGTGTTCCTATTTTCACATGCCACTTCTTCTAGGAAATATATATCATTGTTTGCATTGACAGGAACTCTGTGTGCCTATAAAACCTAAGGAAATCCACAAAATGCATCCTTTTTTACTGTATTCATAAAAAAGACTTCCATACAAGAGATTGGACCTCATTTGTTCACCCAGAAAACATTGATGCCTGATTGTTGATAAATCACAAAGACATTATTCACTCCATGAATTGATAAGTAGACTAATTGAAACAAACGAGAAATAACAAGGTTGTTTCCGCTGAGGAAACGCCACTATTACAAATACAATGTTATTATAGGCAGCTTTATGTTCAACAGACACACTGTAACATCATGTTAGTTCATTTATCTGGTTATATATTTTATGTTAAGTTATAGTTTATGTTTAGATTTAGGTTTTGTCTCATTGTCTATTCTCTTCATGCACCGTCTATCTCTTGTTCAACCCGACCCTGATTTACTTTCATTTAACAAGGAATTAAACCTACATAATAGATCAAATGAGATACGATAAGATATACTTAATTGATCCCAAATTGGGAAAACATTTTCGTCACAGCAGCATGTTAAAACGAAGGCATTACCCATCATTTGAAAATAACCAAACATAACATAACAAAAACATTAACATCTGAAAATCTCAAATAAATCAGAACTAAAAAGTAAAATATATACAAGTTACCGTGAAAGGGTGTCCGTTATCATCTGGACAACAGCTGGAAATGAGCCATGTTGGCTAAAGCTTCCCCATTTACTGTTTTGTGCGACAGTTGATCAATGGGGACTGTCCACGACACGATGAACTAATAAACTCAACTAAAGATACACATCTCTAGACTATCCGAGAAATATTCTCTATGAAGGGCCCAATTACAGCTCACTAAATGTAAAATCAAGATATTATTTACATTAAGTAATTAAGAGTGGCATATTAAATGAAATGTAAAATGTACAGTGCAGAAAAGTCCAGTCTTCAAAAGTCTACTCCAGAAGTTGAAACGGTCATTTTTTGCTCTGTTTCAGGGCCTTAATATTCAGCTCAGCAGGAAGAAGTTGATGTTATCTGGGGGGACAGTTTCCTCTCTGTCCTGCAGGGCAGATCAACGCCTGGCAGACGCCCTGCAGGGCAGATCAACCCCTGGCAGACGGCCTGCAGGGCGTCAAACTGCTCGACACCATATGGAGCTGCTGAGCGACCCCATGATACAAAAACACTACAAAATGATACAAAAAGACTACAAGAGATACTAAAAGACTTCAAAATGATATGAACAGACTACGTTACTTTGCACTACACAGTGTCTGCTGCATCTGCAGGAGCAAAGAGGTGTAAATATCAGCAAATGATCATCCTCTGAAGCTTTTTTTATACAAAATCTCATTACTGTTGTCCTGAGTCCTTCATCAGGAGTTGGGCCTGTTTCTGTGATCCTGAGTCGTGGTTTGAGTTCTGGCTGTGGTCCTGAGTCATGGATCCTGAGTCGTGGTATGAGTTGTGGCTGTGGTCCTGAGTCATGGATCCTGAGTCATGGATCCTGAGTCGGGGTATGAGTCGTTGATCCTGAGTCGTGTTTGTCCCTGTCGCTGTGGTCCTGCCTGATTCTCACCATACTTCTTCTCTGATGGCTCCTATAGGATGTTGAAATCCACCTGGATCCATCATCTTCTTATTTATGAACACATGCATTCTCCAGCATCTGGACTATATGTTGTAAATGTCTTATCTTTTCTATTTACACACGGCATCTATTGTACGTCTGTCTGTCCTGGAGAGGGATCCTCCTCTGTTGCTCTCCCTGAGGTTTCTAACATTTCTCCCACTAACTGGGGGATTTCCTTCCTGTCAATGTGAAGGTCTAAGAACAGAGGGGGTCGTTTTCATATTCTCTACAAACTCTTAAGTCCCCTGAGACAAACGTAAAATGTGTGATATTCGTCTATATAAATAAACGTTGATTGATTGAATTTCTGTAATAGAGTACACAAAGCACTCTTCACTTTACATTGGATTATTGTGATATCTTGGCATCTAAAGAGGAAAGGGGGCACACACACACACACACACACACACACACACACACATTCTTAAATCAGGAATCCCAGTGACTTGCTAATGCTTCCCCGCCTTGTGTTAATTTAAAAACTCCCATATTGTCAGCCGCGGGGCACATAGGTTCAATCCCTTGACTGAAGAAAACAAAGGTATAACACGCGGCTGTGGATCAGTGTGTGTGTGTGTGTGTGTGTGTGTGTGTGTGTGTGTGTGTGTGTGTGTGTGTGTGTGTGAGAGAGTGATGGTATACATAAACCCATCTCTCACAATCCCACACAGGCTCCTAATCCTGGATGATGTCAGTAACTGGGCTGGAAGTGAGGCAGCGTGATGCTCCGGGAGATGTTGACTCACACCGTGATCCTCCTGCTGCACAACAACCCCAGGATGTCAAGCCTCTGCAACCTTTCCCTGCTTTCCCTTCTTATTTTTATTCAAAGGCCAAATGTTCTCCATCTTACATGGAAAAATCTGCATTTTCCATTTCTACATTTGCATTGTTTTTCTACATTATTTTGGAGCTGGGGGTTATGTCATTGTTTTTTATAAGGGTTTTATCTCTGCTTAGTTTGTTATTATGTGCTTCTAATTGTGCATATGTGCTTTAATATTCAATTCAATTCAAGGCTTTATTGTAATGTGCACATTAGCTACAGCATATGGCAATGAAACCTCACAGCCTCCTCCAACAGTGCAACGTGAATATAGGACATAGAACAAATACAACAGATACAATAGTGCAAGAGAATAATAATAATATGGGCTGTGGGTTTGCTCGTGTGTTGATTTCTGTCCTCTTGCCTCTATGCTAAATCTACCACATTTACATAATGGACTAAAGGTGCATATCAGTATGTAGTATCTTTACTTTAAAGAGTCCTCTCCTGCTGATGTTCAGGTGTATGTCAGTATGTAGTGTCTCTACTTTAAAGAGTCCTCTCCTGCTGATGTTCAGGTGCATATCAGTATGTAGTGTCTCTACTTTAAAGAGTCCTCTCCTGCTGATGTTCAGGTGTATATCAGTATGTAGTGTCTCTACTTTAAAGAGTCCTCTCCTGCTGATGTTCAGGTGCATATCAGTATGTAGTGTCTCTACTTTAAAGAGTCCTCTCCTGCTGATGTTCAGGTGTATATCAGTATGTAGTGTCTCTACTTTAAAGAGTCCTCTCCTGCTGATGTTCAGGTGTATATCAGTATGTAGTGTCTCTACTTTAAAGAGTCCTCTCCTGCTGATGTCCAGGTGTATATCAGTATGTAGTGTCTCTACTTTAAAGAGTCCTCTCCTGCTGATGTTCAGGTGTATATCAGTATGTAGTGTCTCTACTTTAAAGAGTGCCCTCCTGATGATGTTCAGGTGTATATCAGTATGTAGTAGTGTCTCTACTTTAAAGAGTCCTCTCCTGCTGATGTTCAGGTGTATATCAGTATGTGGTGTCTCTACTTTAAAGAGTCCTCTCCTGTTGATGTTCAGGTGTATATCAGTATGTAGTGTCTCTACTTTAAAGAGTCCTCTCCTGCTGATGTGCAGGTGTATATCAGTATGTAGTGTCTGTACTTTAAAGAGTCCTCTCCTGCTGATGTTCAGGTGTATATCAGTATGTAGTGTCTCTACTTTAAAGAGTCCTCTCCTGCTGATGTTCAGGTGTATATCAGTATGTAGTGTCTCTACTTTAAAGAGTCCTCTCCTGCTGATGTTCAGGTGTATATCAGTATGTAGTGTCTCTACTTTAAAGAGTCCTCTCCTGCTGATGTTCAGGTGTATATCAGTATGTAGTGTCTTTACTTTAAAGAGTCCTCTCCTGCTGTTGTTCAGGTGTATATCAGTATGTAGTGTTTCTACTTTAAAGAGTCCTCTCCTGCTGTTGTTCAGGTGTATATCAGTATGTAGTGACTCTACTTTAAAGAGTCCTCTCCTGCTGATGTTCAGGTGTATATCAGTATGTAGTGTCTCTACTTTAAAGAGTCCTCTCCTGCTGATGTTCAGGTGTATATCAGTATGTAGTGTCTCTACTTTAAAGAGTCCTCTCCTGCTGATGTTCAGGTGTATATCAGTATGTAGTGTCTCTACTTTAAAGAGTCCTCTCCTGCTGATGTTCAGGTGTATATCAGTATGTAGTGTCTCTACTTTAAAGAGTCCTCTCCTGCTGATGTTCAGGTGTATATCAGTATGTAGTGTCTCTACTGGGACATGTCTCCATGCTTTAATATTCAAAAAGCTCTTTATTTTTCTCATACTGCCTGTGCTGCAGCACCTCTTTTCACATTCTGTCTGAAACCAGAGCCCAGTCTGCTCTGATTGGTTAGCTGGCCGGCTCTGTTGTGATTGGTCAACTGCTTAGAGATGTCCCTCCCCTTTAGCCTATCACGTACAATGTGTTGGAGCGCTAGCCAATAGGAGTGTCAGTGTTACTCAGTGATGATATGGGAAGTGAACAAAGGCGTCCAATGGAGGCGTTTCAGGAAGAGACACTACAGGAAAGCATAATAGGGCCTCTTTAAATAAACAAATCAAAATGAATCTCTTCTTCTTCACCAGTGAGATTCTGAGTGAAGAAGCACAGATGTTCACGCAGTCAGGGAAAGTAACGTGTCGGGTTTTTGTGCAACCATGCATGAATTTAACAATTAGCATCTGTGTGAAAGCTGTGCATGCACTTCATAACCCGTTATACATGCCTAACCCTAACCTTCATCGTCACAATAGGTAGAAAGATGAGCTGAGCAGGAGCAGGAGCGCTGACATGAGCCTCTCTCTCAATCAGCTGCTGTGAGGAATGCTTCTGTACATAAAGGTCTCATTCGACTTCCCCCCTGCTCCTTTTACACAATCAACAACAGCTGATTGCGTCTCCTTTTGAGTGTTGACTCAAAAACAAATCACATGTGGAACAATGTCACTGATTGCACCGTGTAATTAGGGACCACAAGAGGGATGGAAGTCAGGCTTGTTTCAACATAACATCAAATATCTGAGAATCTGTAGCTTAGTTCTTATATTTGCTTATTATTTGATGAAGGTGATATTGTATGGCACCAAGTTGTGTTATAGTGTTCTTTAGCCTACAATAGGCATTCAAAGCCCGGGAGAATTCACTTTCATTTCCTTACGTGCACAGTTCTGCATTATTTGGGGGGATTTGCATGTTTTTTTTAGCTAACAAAAGGCACATTATTCAACATTTCTGCTTTAAAATGTCTCAAAATGACTAGACCTCTAAGGTAAATGGCTTTTTACTGGTCTGTACTGGCGTCCTATTGGCCTAAGTGAAATGAACGTATGATAATAAGCTCACAATGCCTTAAAATGAGTTCTTCCTAATTAGCAGCATCTTAGCTTTTTACTATTGCTAAAATGTCCGAGATGTTTCTGCCATATCAAATATAAACGTTATTAAGCAGACGTTCCTGCAGAGATAACAGCCGCCATCATTTTTACACAGATATATGAACTTCATTCGGTCTTTTCTAACCCTAACCCTCATCTAGATGTTAGTGTCTTTTTGTGTCTTTTGATACGGAGACGATGGCAAAGATGATAGTATATCACCTTCTCTGTATCTATCACATTTGATTCCCATCGCATAACCACACACGTGTTCGAAATAGTTACAGAAAAATGCCTCTTAAGGTCACCACATCTGTTCTGTGAGGCTCAGCTGACAGAACCATGTCATCGTGTGTCGTCCTTCTTTATGGAAATATATGAACTTCACCCTTAAGCCTGTGTGTGTGTGCGTGTGTGTGCGTGTGTGTGCGTGTGTGTGTGTGCGTGCGTGCGTGCGTGCGTGCGTGCGTGCGCGTGCGTGCGTGTGTGTAATTCACATCATCTTGGATTAAAGCCCCCTGCTGTGCGCCTGCTGGAGCACCTGTAGTCAGGGCTCAGTCATATCATCCATAAAGGTAAAGTGAGTGAGACTAAAAGCCAGGAACAGATCCAGTGGGTGTTCAAATAAAAAGATAAAATCATGATGTAGAAACACGCTGAAGTCTTTTCTTCTTATTACATTTCACAGAGATTACAGATTTGATCTTATTCACGCCGTCACGTTTAAATCTGGCAGCTTTGAAGTTGCAGGGAGATATAAGAGCGAGGCAGGTGTAAAGAGAACAGGACTTTCTATAAGCCGGCGACACACAAAAAAAGACAGACGCTCTCCGGGTTTCTCTGATCCGCAGGAAGTAGGCCAGGCTGGGAGGAGCAAGTGTTGACTCGAAATCAACGTTTCTTTTTGGATGTCAAGAAAGAGAGCTTTAAAACATCCCTCTCTCACACACACACACACACACACACACACACACACACACACACACACACACACGCACACACACACACGTAGGATAGTGGGCTGTGATGAAGTACATTTACTGCGTCTAAGTATGATTTTCAGGTACTTACTTGTACTAGTATTTGAATGTTATGGTACTGCTAATCCCCTTCAGCTATCTGACAGTTTTAGAACTGAATGCATCAATAATCATAATCCAGTGATTTCATATTATGAAATGAAATGAGCAATTACACATGACGAGTACACTACATGTTGATGCCAATAATCATCTACTTTTAGTTAAATACAATTAGAATTCAGGACTTGTAGGAGAGTATTTAAATCCAAAATCTAGTATTTCTACTTTTACTCAAACACAGATCTGAGTATTTCTTCCAGCTCCGCATGATTGGACATATTTTTAGCTTCCCAGCTGAACACTGCGTCACAAAGAGTCATAAATCCAGTTCTCAGGGATGGGATTTGAACTATTCACCCGCCTATACTGTCAAACACACACACACACACACACACACACACACACACACACACACACACACACACATACACACACACCACATACACACACACACACACACACACACACACACACACAGACAGAGAGAGAGAGAGAGAGAGAGAAACATGAGAAGAAGCATAGAGAAATCATAGAGGAGGTTTAATGAGACGCTCATATCATAAACTCACATGTGCAGATGACGTATTACGGTGATGCATCTGCAGTTATAATGTCTACTTTTAGGATGTAAGCTGTGGTTCATGAATGTTAGGGGTAAGGAATATTCAGAAGGACATAATATGCTCCTAGATATGGAAAGAGGATGAGGGTGACATCTGGAAAATGTATTCCAGAGGTCAAATTCAGAATTGTAGTTAAATATTTCCTTTTAAAATTGAGTTTAAACTCAAAATTTAAATCATTTCAATTACAAAATGTTATTATTTTCCCATTTAGAATAGATATCTGACAATCAAAATGTATTTTAAGAAAATTGTAGAGTATACACAGAGTGTAGAGTTTAAAGTCACTTTTTAAAGAGATATTTAAATGTAAGATTTACAGAAAGATATTTGAGTTTTAAGTAAATAGACCTTAATGTGTATAAATATAATATTTAGTAATATAGTCAGAATTCATTTTTTAAAATGTTAAAATCAAACAATTGAGTTCTGAGTGTTTAAAGTCAAAATTGCGAGTTTGAAGTCAGAATTAAATCCTCTAAATGCTCAGATTAAAGACACATTATTTCAGTACTCAAATGAGCTTCTTCGTGACATCGACTCATTTCGAAGTGATTAAGTCAATATGCCCAACTCCTCGTGCCGAGGGTCAGCAGCAGCCATTTGTCTAATTAGCAATTAAGGATCATTTTGAGTGTTGACAGAGTGTCAGTGAAGCTCCAGCGCGCGCACAGAGACTCCACAAAAACAGCCAGGAGACACTGAGGCTGGTCACGTGATGTTTGTACGCGTTATAATCAGACGGCGAATCACGGGAGGAAGGGGGGGGGGGTATGGGGGGAGTCACGTGATTGATAGTTCAGCTCGAAACTTGTTGACTCATAACGAAAAAAGCTCCTCTCCACCCTCCACGGCGCGGAGCTGTCCAGGAAAGTGGTGCTGAAAACTGGAGACGTTTTTTCCACCGCGGGTTTGATCGCTTTTCCCCCGCCGAGAATCTGAGGGTTATTGACGGAAAGGATACTCCATCCAAGAGATTTTTTTACCGTCTTTTCCTGATCGAATTGAGGACTCTTTTCAGCCATGGCTTTCATGGTGAAACACGTGGTGGGAGGACAGCTGAAGAACCTGACTGGAGGACTCGGGGAAGAGAAACCCGAAGCGGAGAAAACGGACGCGGCGGCGCAGGGGATGACTCAAGAGGAGTTTGAACAATATCAACAACAGTTAGAGGAGGAAAAGTAAGATGATTAGATAAGATTGTGTTTTTTAAACGTGGTGATAGAATAACAACACTGTGGCATATGTGGTTTTCTGTGTAAATATCAGCTCCCAGTGCGCGCTTTTACGCATCAGTGCCATAACGCGCAGCTGCACCTCTCGCCCAGGGAGATCTGCGGCTCTTAGCTATCAGGAAAATGTTGTTTTTTAAATATGGTATTCCTGGAATTAGTATTATTATTCTTCCACGGAGATCTCTACAGGGATTCTCACCTGGGGCAAAACATGTTCCCATTTCTGTGCGTACAGAGCGATGAATCACACATGCATGACACATCAAGTCAATAAAAAAACTACATTCGGATATCATCAGAGGGCAAGCAGCCAGGATAAACTAATATGGTTTTATTTTACTCCATATAAGTCGACTTTTATTGCTCCTATACAACTCAAGATGACAAAAAAGTGGTGTCAAAATGAATTCAGATCGCTTCTATAGAATCAGTAATTGTGCTAAGCAGTTTATTTAAAATATACTTAAAGCTCTAAATCCAGCTGTGCACCAGTTACTTCCTTTGTTATTCTGGCTTTTATCATTGAAATGCTCAGAGTCTGACCTGCAGTGCATTCTCTACATACTAATGTTCCCTGATTTACATTCTGAGGCTATCTGGGGGACATTAGAAGGAAACAACAAGGTCATTTGGCCAACAGGAGTTCATCCAGCAGACAGCAACTCACTCTGGATTAGGGTGATGCTTCCCTTGGAGCAGGACTCACATGTCAGACGTTCACTGGTGTCTGAATAACTTTACTTTGATAAAGAATGTGCAGGAAAGGACACAGTTTTACAGAACGAATGTATTCCAGCAAATGGCATGCGTTCTTCAAGGAGGAGGAGCATGAATTATGAAGATGCAATTCGCCCAATTGTTTCCCTCGCACATTTTCATGAACACTTTAATCCTCACAGCGCCGTGTGAAGGCATTTTAAGCACGAGTGGGAGGTGAAGTCCTAACTCTGGCAGTATTAATGCTCCGCTCAGCCCACCGATCTCTACAGGAGGCGAGCTTTAACGCTCCGCCGTCATTATGTGACCTTCAGTGGAAGTGAGTTATTAGTCAGAGGTGCTAAACATGAGCGTAGATCACCGAGAAGCACACGGCGCTCAGATTAAAGCAGAATTAGGTTGGGGAGGAGGAGGGGATCTAACACTGGCGTGACACATGTAGACATTTTATCACCCTCAGCATCCTCACACAGTGACAACTAGGGTCATCTGATGCCCTTGAGAGGGGGGCACTCGACTCATTGGCTGCAAGTGAGCCCTGCGTGGTCGCTATGTGCCATTTGGAGCTTTCACGTTAATCCAAAGTGAAACGAGGCTCCCACAAACGCTGCATCTCTGGAAACAACAATCTTCCTCTGACACATTGGGTACAAACACTTTGAAAACCATGCCTGTGGTCCTCCAACGACCCCCCATCTGCTGCAGCTGGTTTGATGCTTCTGGGCTTTCAATGCAACCTCTGAGGATGTCATACTGTATCATAAACACACAATACAATACAAAGGGGCTTTATTGGCATGACCACATTTTAAACAGAGTATTGCCAAAGCATTCCACATAAACACCAAGACTACTATCTGCTCCTTTGTCTCATGCTACGTTTGGCGAGTTTGTGAAGCATTACATCGTGTTGTCGACTCGTGACGTTGCAGCCATTTCAGCAAATGTAGTAATTTACGAGGGGAATTATGAGCTACAGTGAAGCCATACATATTCCAGAGACAGTTGAGTGGAGAGAGTGTTGCCAGCAGCTTGGAGTCTGCCCTCTGCTGGAGGCAACACTTGTTTACATGAGTGAGTCTTCACAGAGAAAACAGCCTAAAAAATGACCATAGGACATTCCCTAACATTTTGTTTTCCAATGACAGATGTGTAGAGTTTAAGAAATGCCTCACAGCTTTCATGGATGCTTGCAGAGTCCGATTTAAGGCAATTATGAGGAGTGTTATCTTTTATTTCCTACATGCTTTTCCCTAAACTGCACATTTTGCAAAGATAGTTGCAAAGCTCTTATGAGGGTTTGGAAACCCTTAAAAGATGAAAATACCCAAATCAGAATCAGCATTTGGTTTATTTCTAATAGGATGTGAAGACCTACACATGCTGCTTACATACAGCATTACCCAAAATGAAAGAAAGAAGATAGATAAAGATATATTATAAAAACCACAAAAGGAAAAGGAAAAAAAAAGGAAAATGAAGTAAAAAAGAATCACAAAATCCCATAAAAAGATATTTGCATTATATCTGAATTTAAATTTGAAAAGCTGTGCAGTTTTAATAGTTTTCTGCAGAAATATTCGAGCAATGTGCAAAAGTTCTGAGTGTGATGAAGGTCATAGAGGTCAGACAGTGTGACATTGAGACCAAAACAGACAGAGGTTAATCTTTATAATCATTTATTTTAATATGTTCCACTTGCAGTTCAGTTCTAGTAGTTTATTAATCCAGTTTATCAACCAGTAAGGTTTTATTTTCATATCCTTGTGTATTGTTCTTGTTCCTGCAGCAGTTTCACCTGTTTTTGATGTATTTGCGATGATGTGTTTAACGGATGCAGCACGAAGGAAAGCCCAAACCAAATGACCCATAAAAGTGTATTTCATAAGTTTGAATGCACAAAGGGTCGACGCTGCACGACTAAAGCAGGTTGATCCAGGATGGGTATAGGATGAAGATTAAACATGTCTACATGTTTAAGGTACTTTGATTACTTCCATTTTCTGATACTTTATACTTCTACTACACCACATTTTAGAGGCAGATATGTATTTTTTAAATGTACTCGATTACATTTATATCACAACCTTGTTTATTCAACTTAAGAATATAAACTATAATCAATAAATACATTATTTCCTGCATGTTCCCTCCATGTTCCCTCCATGTTCCCTTCATGTTCCCTCCATGTTTCCTCCATGTTTCCTTCATGTTTCCTCCATGTTCCCTACATGTTTCCTCCATGTTCCCTCTATGTTCCCTCCATGTTTCCTCCATGTTTCCTTCATGTTTCCTCCATGTTCCCTCCATGTTTCCTCCATGTTCCCTCCATGTTCCCTCCATGTTTCCTCCATGTTTCCTCCATGTTCCCTCCATGTTTCCTCCATGTTCCATCCATGTTCCCTCCATGTTCCCTTCATGTTCCCTCCATGTTCCCTTCATGTTTCCTCCATGTTCCCTCCATGTTCCCTCCATGTTTCCTCCATGTTTCCTCCATGTTCCCTCCATGTTCCCTCCATGTTCCCTCCATGTTCCCTCCATGTTCCCTCCATGTTCCCTTCATGTTCCCTCCATGTTTACTCCATGTTTCCTCCATGTTTCCTCCATGTTCCCTCCATGTTTCCTCCATGTTTCCTCCATGTTTCCTCCATGTTCCCTCCATGGTTCCTCCATGGTTCCTCCATGTTTCCTCCATGTTCCCTCCATGGTTCCTCCATGTTTCCTCCATGTTCCCTCCATGGTTCCTCCATGTTTCCTCCATGTTTCCTCCATGTTTCCTCCATGTTCCCTCCATGTTTCCTCCATGTTTCCTCCATGTTCCCTCCATGTTCCCTCCATGTTCCCTCCATGTTCCCTCCATGTTCCCTCCATGTTTCCTCCATGTTTCCTCCATGTTCCCTCCATGTTTCCTCCATGTTCCCTCCATGTTCCCTCCATGTTTCCTCCATGTTCCCTCCATGTTCCCTCCATGTTCCCTCCATGTTCCCTCCATGTTTCCTCCATGTTCCCTCCATGTTCCCTCCATGTTTCCTCCATGTTCCCTCCATGTTTCCTCCATGTTCCCTCCATCTTCCCTCCATGTTTCCTCCATGTTCCCTCCATGTTCCCTCCATGTTCCCTCCATGTTTCCTCCATGTTCCCTCCATGTTCCCTCCATGTTTCCGCCATGTTCCCTCCATGTTCCCTCCATGTTCCCTCCATGTTTCCTCCATGTTCCCTCTATGTTCCCTCCATGTTTCCTCCATGTTCCCTCCATGTTTCCTCCATGTTCCCTCCATGTTTCCTCCATGTGTCCTCCATGGTTCCTCCATGTTTCCTCCATGTTCCCTCCATGTTCCCTCCATGTTCCCTCCATGTTTCCTCCATGTTCCCTCCATGTTCCCTCCATGTTTCCTCCATGTTCCCTCATGTTTCCTCCATGTGTCCTCCATGTGTCCTCCATGTTTCCTCCATGGTTCCTCCATGTTCCCTCCATGTTCCCTCCATGTTCCCTCTATGTTTCCTCCATGTTCCCTTCATGTTCCCTCCATGTTCCCTCCCTAAGAGGAGATGTGGTAACATCCAAGTCAAAACAGGAGCCTTATTGCACTGAAAAAACTGAAACATTGACTTTAATTAAATGTATTAGGTTTGTTGAAAGCAATAATATTAAGTTTTAATAGGTTCAATTTAGGAGTATTGCTTTCAGCTAACCTAATACCGTATATATGAAGTCATCAATACATAAGTACAAATAAAACTCAGTTAGTTCGTTTTCACATCAATTTCACACTTATTTATTTGATGATGCCTGACCTTTATGACCTTACCTACTCGTACCACATTTCTGCACGAAACTACCACTTTTTAAACGGCACAGCTTTCCCAATTTACATTCAGATTACTGCAAATATCTTTTCCCAATAAATTGTCTTTATATTTTAATTTTATAGTGTTTTAAAATTATTTCAACATTCTTCTTTCAATTTTGCTCACCAATTTCTATTTAAATAACTATTTGTACTGTTTTTATGTAAGCAGCAATTCGCAGAGAAAAAGCACAGAGCTGCCCCCCCACATGGCGATTATTAACATCGATTTTCTTAATTTTCAGCTTGGTGTGGTTGCATTAGAGGGTAATTGGTGAAAGCATGCACAGTTGATTCGAAAGTTTATCTTGATTCAGTGTGTTTGGAGAAAATCTGCCAATAAACACATTTGTTCGTCCTTTCTCGCAGACAGGAACGAGAAGCCAATTTTGCCCAGAAGAAAGCCGAGAGGGCCACAGTCAGAAGTCATTTCCGGGATAAGTACCGACTACCAAAGGTGAATATGTCCTGCTCAGATAATGTAAAGAAAAAGCTCAAATAATGCATATTTTGGATGAATACAAATACCATCAAGATCAATGCATGTGTAAAACCAGTAGCAGAAAGTAATGTAACTCATGTACTGCAATTTAGTACAACTTTGAGGTACTTGTACTTTGATTACTTCCATTTTCTTATATATTTCTACTACACCACATTTCAGAGGCAGATATTATAATTTGTTTATTTACTCCGTTACATTTATATCACAACCTTAGTTATTCAGCATTCGCTCATTAACAATATAAACTATAATCAATAAATGCATTATTTCAATATGCTAGTGAGGCTTTTACTATTCTTCATTGGGCTACACAGCAGTATGTAAAGTAATACTTACATATGTAATAGTTGGAAGAATCAGATCTTGTACTTGAGTAAAAGTAGAAGTACTCAGGTATTGTACTTGAGTAAAAGTAGAAGTACCAGAGTGTAGGAATACTCTGTTACAGTAAAACTCCTGCATTCAAAATGTTCCTCAAGTAAAAGTAGAAAAGTGTTCTCATCAAAATATAGTTAAAGTAGCGACAGTAAAAGTAGTCATTGTGCAGATTGGTCCATTTCAGAATAATATATATGATATGTTTTATAATGATTGATCATTAAAGTGTTCTCAAAGCTGGTAAAGGTGCAGCTAGTTGTAATGACTTTGTATACTGCAGGGTAGCTTGAGGATTTACTCCAGGTGGAACTAAAGTCTGATTTAACACTTGATTATATTTCACATCATTCATCCAGATCTGTAAAGTAACTAAAGGTATTAAATACATGTAGTGGAGTAAAAGTACACCATTTACCTCTGAACTGTAGTAGAGTAGAAGTACACAGTAGCATAACATGGACAAACTCAAGTAAAGTACTTCAAAAGTGTACCTATATTCAGTACTAGAGTAAATCTACTTTGTAACTTAAAGGTCCCCTATTATACCGTTTTTCATCAATATATTATAGGTCTCAGATATATACAGAACATGTCTTCCAAAGTGCTGATTTTCTGTCTGTTACTTTAGATGAAAATAAGGAGCCCCTCCCCACGCCCCTCACAGAGATATTTGGTTAAAAAGAACACAATGGTGCTCTAGGAGGAGATTCAGGTGATAAGGGGGGGGGGGTTACCTTGGTTGGTGATTGGCTAATGGTTACACAAGACAAAACATCGTTATGACATCATAAAGTGGCCAAAATCTGATCAGACAGGTTTTTATATAAATGGATCAGGACAAAAAGAGAGAGAATCTTTGTTCCTGAAACTTTCAGAATCTCTTTACACAGAGGGGACACATGTTGATGTAGAAGAGACATGAAGAAGTGGATTTTGCATAATAGGTGACCTTTAACCCCACTTTTGTCCCTCAGAACGAGACGGATGAGACTCAGATCCAGCAGGCGGGCGACGACGTGGTTTTGCCCACAGAACTCGCCAAGATGATTGCAGAGGACGGCCAGGAAGAAGCCAGCAAGCAGTCGGTGTTTGGCCATCTTTCCAACATCCAGAACGTGGACATGGACCAGCTGAAGGACAAAGCCCAGGCCACGCTGGAAGACCTCAAAAAGCAGACGGAGAACTGCAGCCTCATGTGATCTGGCCGAGAGGATCAGAGTTTTACTTGTACAAATACTTCTCAGAGGCAGAGCTGCTGAGCGGGGTGGACAGTTTCTTATTGCTTTAGTGGAGCCGAGCCACATAATAATACAAGTTTTTCTAGCTGCGCAAAGTTAGACACAGTCCCTGCAGGAAAGATAATAAAAACATGGTGTAATCTGGACCTAGTCTTGAAGTAAAAAGGGTCATCAAGTTGAGCTAGTTCAGTTAGCTTTCAGTCAAATTTTTATTGAAAATTGCACTCTGAGAGGTAGATTTTCTAGCTGTGCAAAGTTAGTAAGACGCCCTGCAGAAAATCAAAAGGAAAGATTATGATACCTAGATCTAGTCTGACTGACAGGAAGATAATGAATTCTTACCATAGCATCTTTGAGGTAGGCTAGTTCAGTTAGCTTTCCTGTTGACCTTCAGCTGAGTTAACAATGTCATCCTTATTTTTATTTAGACTTGCACTGTGAAAGGTAGATTTTTCTATCTGTGCAAAGTTAGACACCTGCAGAAAATAGAAAGAAAAGCTGGTCAAATATGGAGCTTGTTCTACTAACAGGAAAGACACTCTTGCTAAGCGTCATTGAGGTGAGCTAGTTATGCTAGCTCTCCTGTTTAACTTCAGCTAAGTTAGTAATGTCATCCACATTTTTATTTAAACGTGCACTGTGAATTAAGACGGAGGACCTGCAGGCAAGAAAGAAAAAGATGATGAAATATTGTAACTGTAACTCAATTCTTGCAATAGCGTCTTCGAGGTAGGCTAGTTAAGTTAGCTTATACTCTCAGATAAGTTAGCAATGTCATCCTCTTTTTAATTGAAACCTGCACTCTGACAGCTAGTTTTTCTATCTGTGCAAAGTGAGTTAGACGCCCTGCAGAGAATAAAAAGTAAAGATTATGAAACCTAGATCTAGTCTTACCATAGCGTCTTTGAGGTAGGCTAGTTTTGTTAGCTTTCCTGTTGACCTGCAGCTTGAAACTTGCCCTCAGAAAGACTTACTATTTGGCTCTTCTCATTTAGATTCATCCAGTGAAATTATTTCCACCTTTAGAGCAGCTCCACCTCTGAGAAATATTCATTTACATATTAAATCCTTTACTCCCTGAATCCCCTAACATCCCTCACTCCCTGTGCCTCACGTGACCAGTTATAACACAATAGGAATCTGCAGCAGTGTTTGTGTGTGTGTGTGTGTGTGTGTGTGTGTGTGTGTGTGTGTGTGTGTGTGTGTTATCCTTGCTCCCGAACACACAGCAGATGATTTCACTGATGAACACATGCACCTTCGACAAGCTGCAAGAACACAAGGAAAAAAATAAGCTCATGTTTGGAGGCCATATGTGTGTTTTGGGAAATGTCCTTATTTATTTAAGGTAAATAACATGAAGAGCCATTAGTGGGTAGTTTATATTCCACGTACAGAAGCACAACATCTTAGAAATGTGCAATATTCATTAAAAGCAACAAATGAGGCAGATGTTTTGCCATACAGTAAGTAGCTTATTAATGTTGGCCCCCCGGTGCCCTGATCAACGCTCCCAGTGAGCCGCATTAATCTTAGTTTAAAGTCTTTTCCTAGACATATCTGACATATCATTTTAAAGGCTTTTTTTTAAATAGCTTTTAAGTACTTCAGCGTGCCTTGGACGTCCGTACAAGGTTGTCTTCTTTAAAGCTCCAACATCTGTAAGCTACTTATTACGCAGACGGGCCTTCATGTTTGTCTCTTACTTCTAGTTTCATCCAGAGCAACACATGTGTGTGAGAGATGGCAGCAATGGTGTTTAAGGTGTGCTATGTGTAGGATTTTAAAGTTCAATAACTGCCAAATTTAACCTAGCTTCAACTATAGAGGAAGTTCATCTGTTTTTGTGCTGCATCCAGAGGTTAAAAAACTAAAAGCTGCTCAGATGAGAGAAATGTAAATGCTTTAGAAGTCGTACGCCAACGCCTTTGTTGAAAGGAAATGGCACAAATATGTCAAGCTGTGTTAATGTGGTGTGAGTATAAATCAACATGTGAATATTTATGTTGTGTAACGCGTAACTGTATCTGCTGTTTGCCTAATATTATTATTACCGTCAACAGCGGGCCGTTCTTCGCTCTGTCTCATCAAGTGTTGTCACATGACCTTTTGACCTGTCCTCCATCTCATTGACCCCTGGTGGTGCCGTTTTGTGCCGGTGGATTCGTGTCATTTAGCCGATGTGAAACGTCAAGTGGTGTCTCTGTTTAAAAAAAAAAAAAAAGGAACTCGCCCTGTGGCTGAGAGTGAGAGAAACACAGTCAGTTAGCAGATGGTTCGGTGGCCGACAGGTGCAAACACTCTACAACGACCCAAAACCTTTCCATTAGGAGAAACACGCTGCAGCTTCAGAAACGATGCAAATACAAAAACACAAATGTGCCAAAACACAGCTTTTATAAAACATTCACCAACTTAATACTGTTGTGTGAAACGTACCTGAAATGTTTGATGGTGTTATTTTAACAATGTGATCACATGACTCCTTCTGATGTTACTGTTTTGGTCAACGGTTCCAGCTGTGTGCATCACTCTTTAGTGTCCCTGGTCTCCAGCTGTGTGCATCGCTCTTTAGTGTCCCCTGGTCTCCCAGCTGTGTGCGTCACTCTTTAGTGTCCCCTGGTCTCCCAGCTGTGTGCGTCACTCTTTAGTGTCCCCTGGTCTCCCAGCTGTGTGCGTCACTCTTTAGTGTCCCCTGGTCTCCCTGTGTGCATCACTCTTTAGTGTCCCCTGGTCTCCCAGCTGTGTGCATCACTTTTAGTGTCCCCTGGTCTCCCAGCTGTGTGCGTCACTCTTTAGTGTCCCCTGGTCTCCCAGCTGTGTGCGTCACTCTTTAGTGTCCCCTGGTCTCCCAGCTGTGTGCATCATTTAGTGTCCCCTGGTCTCCCAGCTGTGTGCGTCACTCTTTAGTGTCCCCTGGTCTCCCAGCTGTGTGCGTCACTCTTTAGTGTCCCCTGGTCTCCCAGCTGTGTGCGTCACTTTTTAGTGTCCCCTGGTCTCCCAGCTGTGTGCGTCACTCTTTAGTGTCCCCTGGTCTCCCAGCTGTGTGCGTCACTCTTTAGTGTCCCCTGGTCTCCCAGCTGTGTGCATCACTTTTTAGTGTCCCCTGGTCTCCCAGCTGTGTGCGTCACTCTTTAGTGTCCCCTGGTCTCCCAGCTGTGTGCGTCACTCTTTAGTGTCCCCTGGTCTCCGTTGTGTTTTGAGCTTCTTGCAGCGTTTTGTATTTGCAGCGTTTGGTTTCTGCAGCTTTTAGTAAACGCTGCGCATGTCTCCTCAAGTTGTTGATTGTTTTCTAAAAGCTGCATGTGTTGTCAAGTTGCTGAAGACGTTTCTTCATGAGTATCTATATCTGCATCGTTTCTCCTAAAAGTGTTTTGGGCCGTTTGCACCTGTCGGCCACCGTATAATGGTGACCTCTGCTTTGATTTCATATCTGTCTGCGCTCATCTTAGGGAGTTTTCTCTAGGATGAGTTTCCTCACGACTGCAGAGTGAAAGCTGTCACACACTAAACACAGTGGTTGTTGTCATGTGATATATTCATAACATTTAGATTATATAATGCAGAGGAAAAGTTGCAATAAGTCCTTTTTTAATATAGAGCTACTGCCATGTCTGATCTTGAGACAATATAAACAGGTGGAACAGAAGCCATAAAGAAGATACTTTGTATGAGTGTGTGATATAATAATTCAATAACTCAATAATAATAATTATAATATAGAGTGTTTTTTTTATGTTGTCATCCTGTGGAAATGATTTTTCAGGAAATGGCTGCCATGACACGTTGTTTCTTCTCGTTCTTTGTTCGACAGTATCTCTATCATTCAGTGATTTCTTTGAGTTTTAAATGCAATAAATTGATTTTTAGGATAATGAATCTCCTGTTTATTGTGTGATTCTTTGGTGAGATGTCAGTAGTCTTCTATTTTTAGCACCTAGAACACCAGGTGGAGACAACACTCACAACTCCACATGCATTCAGAAGAGAGGCTGCAGATACAGACAATTATATTTTAAAAAGGGACAAATTAAAACATTTTATACTTAAAAAACATCCTTTTCCTGGGGCAGAAGTGCAGTGGTTCTGCAGAATGAGTCCAATAATCCACATATTGCACTGAGTTTACATAACAAATAAATATGTATGTAATGTAATTTAGGCATACTTGTATGTGCACTCAATGGAGACTTTATTAAGCTACCCTGCAGTATACAAAGTCATTCAAACTAGCTGCACCTTTACCAGCTTTGAGAACACTTTAATGATCAATCATTATAAAACATATCATATATATTATTCTGAAATGGACCAATCTGCACAATCACTACTTTTACTGTCGCTACTTTCACTATATTTTGATGATAATACTTTTCTACTTTTACTTGAGGAACATTTTGAATGCAGGACTTTTACTGTAACTGAGTATTCCTACACTCTGGTACTTCTACTTTTACTCAAGTTCAAGATCTGAGTACTTCTACTTTTACTCAAGTACAGTTTTGAATGCAGGACTTTTACCTGTAACTGAGTATTCCTACACTCTGGTACTTCTACTTTTACTCAACTACAAGATCTGAGTACTTCTACTTTTACTCAAGTACAAGACCTGAGTACTTCTACTTTTACTCAAGTACAAGATCTGAGTACTTCTACTTTTACTCAAGTAGAAGATCTGAGTACTTCTACTTTTACTCAAGTACAAGATCTGAGTACTTCTCCCACCTCTGTGTACATACAGTTTATACACATGAATCCTTAAAGTTTACACATCTATATTTGACTTATTCCGGCTTAATCTTGTATTTTCATTGCATAATTATGTAATTTGCCCTTTTTATAACACTATTTAATATATGTTCTTTTATAAAAGTATTTTTGGGCTGTGCTGCTTTGATGGAAGAGCCTCAGCCATCAGTATTTATATCATAGATTACAATAAGGTCTGTGTGTGTATTTGTATACATGTTGTTGGTCTAATGCGTGTTTTAAATACAGAACTGACATTTTTGCAAAGCATATTTTCCTCCTATCAGTCAGATCTGAGGTCTGGCATCCATCTGGTTTTATAGAGCCGGTGCAACGACTCTGCCAAAATAAATCAAGGTATTTACCATGTGAATGGCAGAAGAGCCCGGGGTGTTGGTACTTCTCAAGTGTGGAGTGAAAGGGGATAGCTGTAAAATATATTGATGCAGAAACGCTCTCTGTTGATAGGCTGCAGACACTGGGACCCTGCATGGCCAATCTGACACAATTGGGGTGAAACGGTCCAGAAAATACCATTCTCTCCCATTCTCCTCTGTCAATCGGGGCTTAAAGAACCCTGCAGAATGAGAGGCATGGTGGGGGTGTGTGTGTGTGTGTGTGCGTGCGTACGTGCGTGCGTGTGTGCGTGCGTGCGTGTGTGTGTTTGTGGGGGGGGGGACAATTAGTGAGAGAAAACTGAAGGGAGGGGCAGTCATCACAGAGGTTTCCCTGCTCTGTTCGCGGCGAAAAGGGAACAGATTTGTTTTTCCGCGCTGAACGTCTGAGCGGTGGATTGCAGATGTGAGCTTCTTGCAAAGGAATGCAAGCCCACCCTCTCTTCTCCTCCCCCTTTTTACTTGTGTTTTGCTACAGGCAGCGATGGAAGTACTGTACTTAAGTACAATTTTGAGGTGCTTGTACTTGCACTTTAGTATTATCAGTTCATGCTAATTGTTACTTCTACTCCACTACAATTTAGAAACCAATATTGTACTTTTTTCTCCTCTTTGACAGCTTTTAGTTACTAGTTAGGTTTAGATTATTAGCTAATACAACATCTAAATCAATTATTAAATAAACTCTGACATATATTTATGTATTTATTTAGCAGCAGTATATAAAGTTATTCATATCTTCTACCTTTACTAGCTGTGATAAAAACACACGAATAATCCCAGTAGTAACCCAGCAAATATATATATATATATATATATATATAGGATTCTGAAATGAACCAATATGCATAAGGAGTACTTTTACTTTTTGTACTATAAGTATATTATGATGCCGATACTTTTGTACTTTTACTGAAGTACAGTTTTGAATGCAGGACTTTTACTTGTAACAGAGTATTCCAACAGTCTGGTACTTCTACTTTTACTCAAGTACACGATCTGGTACTTCTACTTTTACTCAAGTACACGATCTGGTACTTCTACTTTTACTCAAGTACAAGATCTGAGTACTTCTACTTTTACTCAAGTACAGTTTTGAATGCAGGACTTTTACCTGTAACAAAGTGCATTTAAAATGTAGTATTGGTACTTTTACTTCAGTAAAACATCTGAGTACTTCTCCCACCTCTGTCTGCAGGGACCACACAGATCCTGGGTTACATGAAGAGACAATCATAAACTTTTTTTTATCTGGTCATGTAGTGAGGATTTGCTGGAAACGGGTCCCACGGCTGACTCCTCAATGACGACCAATGGGTGGACAGGGTTGTAAATGAGGGAGAGAGAGTGGTGTGTGTGGTGTGTGTGTGTGTGTGAGTGTGAGTGTGAGTGTGCGCGCGCGCGTGTGTGTGTGTGTGTGTGTGTGTGTGTGTGTGTGTGTGTGTGTGTGTGTGTGTGTGTGTGTGGTGTGTGTGAGAGAGAGAGGGGGGAAGGAAAACTTTTCTTCTTTTTTTCGACAGGAGGAGGGGTGTTGTGGGGAAATGCTCGGCGGACCGTGAAGCGTAGAAGAGGGACAAAGACGCACATATAGCGGGACAAAATGCGACAGACAGAAAGCTCTTACAACTAAAACAAACCACAACAACATCGCGATACAAGAATGGAGTTTAAGAGTTGTAGAGCTGGGGAGAGATTTCGAGAGGCAACATGGCAGGACAGATGAGTTTACAAGCTGAGTTTTTGGATAATCAATGTGGTGAGAGTGCGCGTTAACTTTGGATAACTTTGGATAACTGTGGCACGTTTCATACCCACCTCAGATCTGCACCATGGAGCAGAAACGGGCTGCAGTTTGGATTGTTATTCCCACTTTTGAACGGACATGCTTCCCGGAATAACTGTTGCTGTTTTCTGCAGCCACGCGTGGAGAGGTGGACTGGAAACACATGCACAACCTGGGATCATTTATTTATAAAGTGCATTTTCTTGGGACTTTGTGTGGATTACTACCTGGACACACAAAGAACAATAGTTGCTTTTTCAATTCAATTGAAGTGGACAGAAACACTGACAGCCAATCAAAATCTACCAGAATGAGAACAGTTTTCTTATTATAATGATTCATATTCTGAACTCTATCCAAGCATGAACGTGTATTTTTCTTGTGGATTACTTGTGAAGTGACATTCATTTTCTTGGCCTGTTTGTGGATAACTTGTGAAGTGACATTCAGTGACTGTCCTGCACGTCTCCGAGCCAGAACTTCCTCCCAAGCATGAGATGTTGGTGCAGTTTCCTGGCACTTCTCCCCTGGATGCTGGTGTTTTTGGACGCCCAGCTGATCTGCTGGCAGGCGCTTCTTCGGTGCCATGAAGAGCCCGAGTGCGACCTGGCCTACAGTCAGTACTTAGCAGCATGTGAGGGGAACATCAGGGGGACGAGAAGACAATGTCCCAGCCACTGTATCAACGCTTTAATCCGGTTAAACCACACTCGAAGTGGTCCGGATCTGGAGACGTGTGACTGTGCACGGGATCAGGAGTGTGTGAAGGCCAAACGCACCATAGAGCCGTGTTTACCGAAGAGATATCCGAGCGATGGAGGGGGAATCGGATGCATGGAGGCTAGGCAACGCTGTGAGGAGGATAGCAGATGCCACACCTCTCTTACTGCTTATTTATCATATTGTGGTCAGCTGTTCAACGGCAGGAAATGCTCCTCCAAGTGCAAAGCCACCATCCAGCAGATGTTGTTCATCCCGAACGGCGTGCTGCTGAACCGCTGTGTTTGCGATGGGGTGGAGAGGCCTTTCTGTGAAGTGGTGAAGGAGAACATGAGCAAACTCTGCGCCATAGGAGACCACATTGTTGTTTCAGACCAGCCGGATGTGGACGACTTCTACGAGGATGAAGACTATGACCCTAAAGTTGACAGAGACGAGGAGGTGGATCATAATTCTGCTTCACACAGGGTTTACAGCCTCATTCTGCTCCTGGTTCTTCCTCTGGCACGGATACTGTACTGAGAAAATGTGGATTTAAAAAGGACAAAATAATCTGTGTTTGAGGGAGCTTGCAGGACACAAATGGTGGACGAAAGGAGCTATTTTTTCACCCCAGAGCCTTCCTGCAATCCCATTTTAGTTGCAAAGCGACAGTGAGCACATTGTTGTTTCAGACCAGCATGATGAGGATGGAGACTCCGACCCTAAAGACGACAGAGACGACGAGGTGGATCATAACTTTGCTTCACACGGGGTTTCCAGCCTCATTCTGCTCCTGGTTCTTCCTCTGGCACGGATGTTGTACTGAGAAAACGGCTATATGGATCTAAAAATGACAAAATAATCTCTCCTAAAAGGAGTACAGCTACAGTGACATGGCACTAGCTTGCAGGACTCAAATGGTGGATAAAGGGAGATGTTTTTTCACCTCAGAGCCTTCCTGCAATCCCATTTTAGTTGCAAAGCGACAGTGAGCACATTGTTGTTTCAGACCAGCCTGATGAGGATGAAGAATATGACCCTAAAGTTGACAGAAAAATAAGGTGGTGGATCATAACTTTGCTTCACTCAGGGTCCTGCTCCTGGTTCTTTCTCTAGCACGGATATTGTACTAAGAAAAGGGCTATGTGGATTTAAAAAAAGGACAAAATAATCTCAGTTTTAGGGAGCCTTGAAGAGTCCAGCTTGAAAGTGACACGGCACTTTCCTGCAGGACTCAAACGGTGGATAAAGGAAGATATTTTTCCCTCCATGGCCTTCCTGCTATTCCATTTTAGTTGCAGGGCTGAGATTTGTGTATGCTTTCCACAACTGTACGATTCGCATAGTAAATCTGATGTTTTTTGAGCACATGTCACTCAGGAAAGCTGCTTTTTTTTCCCCCTGCTCTGTTGACAAGATGATGATGAGAGGAAGAGGAAGTGACCCGCGGCAGACTGTGTTGCAGGGCATTGCCAAGTTTGAGTGCCTTTAAACAGCCCCTGTTTGTTTGGTTTGAATGGTGCTTGGAGCGTGGCTTTATTAAGACTTTAGACAAACACGGGATCCATCCAGTCTCTGTTTGCTCTCCACTTTCAGGGGCCTCCACACTTCAAACATTTGTGGGAACAGTCAAAGGACAAGGCGAGGGGTTTTAGGATCAAGTAGTGAAATTAGCTGAAGTGCCTCTCAAGCAGCCCCTCCCCCCCGAAGTGAGATTGTTTTATAGAACTTTTCCTGACACCCCCTCTTCTTCCTCTCTACGTCCTGCCCACTTTCACGCCTTAAAAAGACCCCCGTGTGACTTTATTACTGCTTTCACACTGCAGCAACAGGCCAGGAAAAGGCTGTTTCTGATGCAGGTCAACAAATCACACCTGGAGTTTGTCCGGCTCCGAGTGAGACGTTTACGCGACGCTGTTTCACTTATACACTGTGTGATTCACATGATTCACATTGATCTAATTCAATAAAAGAATGTGCTTTTTATGGATTAGAGCTGCAGACACTAGTGGATTGATAGAAAGAATCGCTCACAGTATTTTCTCATAACAAAATGACAGAAACTGCAGTGTAAGCTTCTTAAATATGGAGATTTCTCAGATTTTGTCACATTAAAGAGGATAAATGTGGGTTTTGCACTGACAGAACAAGACATTTAAAGACTTTTGAGTAACTTCAATGGACATTTTCTCTATATTCTCACATTTTAACGACCAAACAATATCTCTAAATGATCAACTGATCAATCAATAAGGGAAATAATTGATATTAGCAGCCATATTATGTTTTTTAAGGATTGCCAGAGCAAACAAGGCCATGCGCTGCCTTATTGAATCTGATTAAAGCAACAGAATAATGAAATGAATGTGGGAAAAGAGACATGTTTACTGAGAGCGGAAGTCAGAGATGGTCACACATGGATTGAATGTATGTTAATGGTTTTGTGCCACACAGTGTTCGTTAAAGAAGCCTGAGAGATTGTAACAAGAGGTATCATGTAGAGCAACGTTAACATGAAGGAAAAGTGCTTTATGAAGAAATGCACAGACAAAACTCAGACTGAATAAAGGAGAGATTTTGAGTCAAGTTCACAAACACAAGGCATTTATTTAGTATGTTTTGAACAGCAGTTTTTCACTCGTCCACTATTAAGCTGTTTAGCAAAAAGGGAAATTAAAATCAGTGTTTTCGTTAGTTTTGATCACTCCTAATGAAGCTGCCAATTTGTGTCTTTGCCACTTGAAATTGTGTCAAAACTAATCTGTGTTTTTCTGATGAAGTTTTTACAGAAATGTTTCTAAATGTTAAATTATGAAGCTAGAATATGAAGAATGTGTATATATTTTACAATTATATGCAGTAAAGTAAACCACGGTCACTTATTACACACATTCAACACATTATAAACACACACGTAGTTCAGATTTTGTGCACACAAAACCCTGATTTAGAGATTTCAGTTTTTCGTCTCATCTTCAGAGTGATGTCTTCCATGTGTGAGAGTTTTATAATAAAATGTTTATGAGTTAAAGCTGTGTAATGATGTTATTTGTCCACAGAGAGATCAAGAAAGTAGTTTTAAAATATCCTTTATATTGTCCTCTGAGTGCTGTTCTACTAGTTCACTTACCTAACATTCAAACATTGCCTTTTAAAGACTGTTACACACCGTCTAAAAGGCCAAAGAGCAGAGATTATCGTCTGAAAATGTCCTTCTCAAGGCAGCAAAGTGAGTCCAAAGTAAGCACTGCGTGCAGCTATGCCCACTGTCTAATATTTAAGGGATTAGGTCAGTGTAATTGAAACCTGGAGAGGAATTTTAAGAGTCTAGTCATTGCGCAAAGAGAGCAGGATTCTACCTTCAGTTCAGGCTGGAGTTGCAATAAAACCGCCATTGTTTTTAGAGGAGGAAGACAGAGAGACAGTCACTGAAACACGTGAACTGATCAAAGGACTCAAGAAGAAAGCAGCCATTGTTCAACACTTACTTTGGGGTTTACAAGTTGTAAAAGAGTCATTTTAGCCTAGGTGTGAGGTGTTCACTTGCTCTGCAAATGTTAGTCACGTCGAAAAGGAACAAAAGTGCAGCAGCAGGAGTAGAACATTGACAATCTGAGAGAAAATGTGAAGTGTTTTCCAGGACAACAAGAAACACATTTTGACCTGCTGTCAAACTCTTCTGTTCCCTTGGCGAAGAAAACAAAACAAACACTAACAGACGACACTGATGAGGTAAGAGTGGCTGCTACACACATTTTAAAGAGGCCTTATTCTGCTTTTTGTGGTGTTGCCTTTCCTGTAGTGTGTTCTATATGTTTTAGTGCATGGTCTGCAAAAGCTAAAATCCCTGAGTTTCTCTCCCACACCTGAACATCAGCAGGAGAGGACTCTTTAAAGTAGAGACACTACATACTGATATACACCTGAACATCAGCAGGAGAGGACTCTTTAAAGCAGAGACACTACATACTGATATACACCTGAACATCAGCAGGAGAGGACTCTTTAAAGTAGAGACACTATACTGATATACACCTGAACATCAGCAGGAGAGGACTCTTTAAAGCAGAGACACTAATACTGATATACACCTGAACATCAGCAGGAGAGGACTCTTTAAAGTAGAGACACTAATACTGATATACACCTGAACATCAGCAGGAGAGGACTCTTTAAAGTAGAGACACTAATACTGATATACACCTGAACATCAGCAGGAGAGGACTCTTTAAAGTAGATACACTATACTGATATACACCTGAACATCAGCAGGAGAGGACTCTTTAAAGTAGAGACACTACATACTGATATACACCTGAACATCAGCAGGAGAGGATTCTTTAAAGTAGAGACACTACATACTGATATACACCTGAACATCAGCGGGAGAGGACTCTTTAAAGTAGAGACACTAAATACTGATATACACCTGAACATCAGCAGGAGAGGACTCTTTAAAGTAGATACACTAAATACTGATATACACCTGAACATCAGCAGGAGAGGACTCTTTAAAGTAGATACACTATACTGATATACACCTGAACATCAGCAGGAGAGGACTCTTTAAAGCAGAGACACTACATACTGATATACACCTGAACATCAGCAGGAGAGGATTCTTTAAAGTAGAGACACTACATACTGATATACACCTGAACATCAGCAGGAGAGGACTCTTTAAAGCAGAGACACTACATACTGATATACACCTGAACATTGGCGGGAGAGGACTTTTAAAGCAGAGACACTACATACTGATATACACCTGAACATCAGCAGGAGAGGACTCTTTAAAGTAGAGACACTACATACTGATATACACCTGAACATCAGCAGGAGAGGACTCTTTAAAGTAGAGACACTACATACTGATATACACCTGAACATCAGCAGGAGAGGACTCTTTAAAGTAGAGACACTACATACTGATAACACCTGAACATCAGCAGGAGAGGACTCTTTAAAGTAGAGACACTACATACTGATATACACCTGAACATCAGCAGGAGAGGACTCTTTAAAGTAGAGACACTACATACTGATATACACCTGAAAATGAGCAGAATAGGGACCCTTTAATACAAAATACATGTTTCTATGCGCTACGGGTGGCATATTTCCACATATCTGCACAGCTTCTTCTGATTTCTTTGTGAACCACAGGAATCCTCGAGCTCTTCCAACCGTCTACGTGTCATAAAAACAGAAAGAGAAGGAAAGAGTCCTACAGCTACAGTATAGCATGACTCCATCTAGTTTAGTTAGACTGTTTTTACTCCAATCTGTTTTAACCATTGCCATGCATCTTAAAGTCCTCCAACATCACCACCCCGCCCCCCTTCGAATCCCCCCAACCCAAACTCAGAATCTGGGATCAAAATCAAAACAAACATGAGCCGAGTAGCCTTGGGGAGTCGAGTGTGTGCAGGGAACAGACGCAGCACTGTGCTGGAGCCCATTTTCTAAATTATCTTTATTCAATATTTCTCTGAAACAAACCCCCCGCTCCAGAGTGGGATTTAGGAGCCTCTTGTCTCTCATAGGTACAATGTTCCATTCATGTGGGAAGTAGTGGAGTACAAATACCTCGTTACTCTACTTTAGTACATTTCTCTGTTATCAGTACTTTACTCCACTAGATGACTTTTTACTTTCTACTTCTTACATTTCTAACCCAAATACCTGTACTTTCTACTTCTTACATTTTTCAAACAGGCTGGTTCCTTTAGTTTGAATGTGTGTTTGGTGGCGTGATCATTATTATTTAGAGTCATTGCGTGCCTATTGATTTGAACACGATCCGTGTATCCATCATTTCCTGGTCTTCTCTAAAGAAGAGGGACCAATGAAAACTTTGTCATGTTGCCGTTGTTCAGCATGGAAACATTCATTAGCTAACAATGACATTATTGTTCTATTAATATAAAGGGAGGTCAGGTACTCTTTAAAACAGATGGTAGTTATGGGTACTTTTTCCTTAAATACATTTCAAAGCCCATACTTCTTTACTTTTACTTGAGTAAAGAAGTTTAGTCAGTACTTCTACTTTTACCAGAGTATTTTTAAACACGAGTACCTGTACTTCTACTTGAGTAAAGGATGTCTTTACTTTTGCCATCTCTAAGGTGCAGGAGTGAGTCCTAAAACGTGGAAATTAGTCATTTTAGCAATTCTGGTTCACTGCTCTCCAAGTCAAAGGTTTTTGTATGTTTTTTTCTGTTGTTAGCCTGAAATAAGGTCTGTGGTAAACACAAGCTGAAGATATGTTTTTGTTCTACGACATAAGATACGTCATTAAATACCCCACCGATGAATTTAAAACCAGTGGTTGCTCACGAGTGTCTAAAGGAGACGACTAACCATCATCACGTCCAACATTAGCCACCTTTAGCTTTGCGGTGGTGACGTGAAGTCATGTGACCGTGCTGTAGTTCCTTTATAGCCCAACATTAGCCTCCTTTAGCTTAGCGGTGGTGACGTGAAGTCATGTGACCGTGCTGTAGTTCCTTTATAGCCCAACATTAGCCGCCTTTAGCTTAGCGGTGGTGACGTGAAGTCATGTGACCGTGCTGTAGTTCCTTTAGGCAAACGTTAGCGCTGTACCACAGAAACCTTTTCTGGAATAAAGTCCAATGGAAGAAATCTCATTGCTTTTTGTTGAGGGAGCCTTTGTGATGCTAACACTCAGAACTGGCATACACAATGACGTAATCTCTGAACTTTAGAAATCTGTGAATCATTTTCAGGCTGGATTTGGGTGGTCTAATGAAGACACTTGCATTTGCTGCAACTCGTGCAAGGGCAAGATTGTTTTTAATTATCTAGATTTATTTAGGAGAGAAGAGAAAAACCTGTGCTCCTTTTGGCCCGAAGGGAACATTGGCTAGCCATATAAGATCAGTTTGGTTTAAAATAATTTGTTACTGCTAATATAACGTTAACATGTCAGAACGAAATTATAAGCAAGGTAAAAGATGTCTCAAAGTGTGCATGTGGGCCATTTAATAACACACTTTTACCCATGACACTCAAATCCCACCTATGCTCATCTGCCAATGATCATCTGGAAAAAATCTGATAAAAAACATCCATATTGTAAAGCCTAGATTAGGAAATGTTGAGGATGTCTTATTTCTACTCCTGCCATTTAAGAGGCTAAAGTTGTCAGGTTTTACTGTTTTCTAGTTGCATAACATACATATGTAGGGCAGGGATTTGGCATTAGCAGTCGTGAAACCTGCAGTTACTAGAATTTATGTTTAGCTGGCAAATCCTCTACATTTCAATCCATGTCAAAAAATCGGGGCCAGGAAATAGTAGAGCAGCAGCGGCAAGAAAGAGCCCACGAAGATGCTGTTGGAGCAGACCATGAGAGGGCAAAAGTACACACATCCTTTACTCAAGTAGAAGTACAGATACTTGTGTTTAAAAATACTCTGGTAAAAGTAGAAGTACTGACTAAACTTCTTTACTGAAGTAAAAGTAAAGAAGTATGGGCTTCGAAATGTACTTAAGTAAAAAGTACCCATAACTAGCAGCTGTTTTAAAGAGTACCTGACCTCCCTTTATATTAATAGAACAATAATGTCATTGTTAGCTAATGAATGTTTCCATGCTGAACAACGGCAACATGACAACGTTTTCATTGGTCCCTCTTCTTTAGAGAAGACCAGGAAATGATGGATACACGGATCGTGTTCAAATCAATAGGCACGCAATGACTCTAAATAATAATGATCACGCCACCAAACACACATTCAAACTAAAGGAACCAGCCTGTTTGGAAAATGGAAGAAGTAGAAAGTACAGGTATTTGGGTTCAACATGTAAGAAGTAGAAAGTACAGGTATTTCTGTTAAAAATTTAAGAAGTCAAAGTAAAAAGTCATCAGAAAAATAAGTAGTGGAGTAAAGTACTGATACTATAAAGATGTACTTAAGTACAGTAACAAAGTATTTGTACTCCACTACTTCCCACCTCTGGAGCAGACGAGTAACAAGACTTTTGCTCCAATCATTAACTGGACCAGTCGGAGAGACTGAGGGGAAATGACACACATTTAAGGTATTCTGAAAACCTAATAAGATTCAGGGCTGTTGAGAAAACATTTGGGGCCCGAGAAAGCCCTCGAGAGGAAGGGGAAAGGCCAATAAGTAATGTTGTTGGAGCTGCACCAAAATGGAGGGCAATTACAGCCACAATGCCGTAGGTTGTGGTGAGGAAGAAGAGACTCTTTGAGGTTGATGGGTTAAAGTTTCCATTGCAGATTCTCCCCTCTCTGGGTTGCATTATTTGTGAGGATATTCTTCTTGATTTTTGGGGGCGATATAAACTGGCAGGACTCCCAGAAAAGAACAACAAAGGGTCACAGTTGCATCCAAATGCTTCCTGGCAGCAATATGTCATGATTAAAGCAACGAAGCTGAGCCAATGTTAGCCAATTACAGCGCGATGGTTCTCCGTCCTGTAGCCCCCGGACCAGAATGCACTCTGTTTTTTACCATGCAGTGTGGGAGTGATTTACACCTGGCATTCGCGGTGGATTTTAACCAGCTGGTAGAAACAAACAGTCCTGAACAGATCTGAAAACCACTTGTTAAACCTCAGCGCAACGCTCTGTGTTTCACTGATTTCAAGAGAATTGGACCCATTTTTTATACTTTTTTGAGTCATTTTTAGAGCTGTCCTTCAGTGAGGTTGAGAATAACATTTCCATAAAAGTTACGGGACTTACAAGAGATTTTAAATAACCAACTGGTCCAAATCAAAGGTTGACGTATTGGTTTAAGCTCCAAAAACAGTGACTACTTTTCCACTTTTGTCTGACTATCTAAGATATTTGGGCACTGTTTGGTATAAAAGACTGCAGATGTGAGCCGGATAATGAAATAATTAAACCTCTTGGGGTTTAACGACACAGTGCAATGCATTGAATCAATGACGAAAGATCCAGTATGCGGGACTAATGAAGAATTTATGGTTTATCTTTTCAGGGACTAATCAAAACTCTTCCTGAGCCACAAGACACCTTATAACTGATTTCACAGGTTAGGTTTATAAGGATTAAAAATGAACAGTACATTTAGTGACTAAACTTGTTCCTGGCACTAATCCAGACTTCTTACATCTTTTAAATTGGTTATCTATATTCCTTTCAGTATTTTTTAACATGCTTAATTTCAACTTGAGTGTACATTTTTCTTCTCCGGAGAAAAGGTGCAACAGTATTGCTGATTATGAGCAATAAGAAGAAAGACATGCAACTTCTGAAGTACTGTAAACATCCATTATGCATGTTGAGGAGACATGAGTGCATTACATAGAAGATCCCAGGCTTCTAGATCTGGACATTTCAGTTTCAGTTTCCATACGACTTCCACATAAATCATGTTGTTATCAAATGTCCTTATTTTCCTGTCTGCCTTCCTCTGGTGGACGAGTCAGCAACGTTTCTCCCGAAAGACTTTCCAGAAGTCCTGAAAGCTGAGATTGGACAAAACGTCTGAAGAAGTTGCACAACCAGAGAGGCTTCACAGGTTTTATTTCCCCTTTTGAAAGGTATTAAATACACAAAATATAAAAAATCACAGCTGTATAAACATTCAAAAACAACAACACAGCAGAGTGGAAATCTTTCGCCAGCAGACATGTTTTCACTTCTCCTCGTTTTTAGGGATTTTCTCCAGTCGCCTTGATTATATTATTATTATTATTATTATGATGCGCCGCTTTCCCCCTTCTACTCTAGTTGGACTCAGATGTTGCACTTTTCCTTGTTCACGTGTTGTTTTGTTGTCTGGTTTCTTTCCGTTAACTGTCAAGTGGGAACTAAGTATTTTTTGTACGTTTGTGTTTCTCTTATTTTCCTACAATGCTGTTATGATTGGCTGTGAATAAGAAAATATGAAGGACAGACCATCTATTTCTATTTTTTTGAGAAAGGGGCAGGTCATATAAGATCATTTTCTTCTCCCTGCTCCTTTTCGGGTACGGTGTGTTTAAAGAGACATGTTTTGTAAATAATTGTTATGCATTAAGTTGTGCATACCAGGAACGGAACAAATCAAAATGAAATGAAATAATGATATTCACAAAGTAAAGCCAGTGCTTTCAGACCTTATAAAAGGCTCTGCTTCAGACTCTCTGAATCCCTCAAATTCTCAGCCGCTGCCAAACCTAAGAAAAATGCAGGTCTAGTGTAAATAAGGCAGAGAGCATGTTGAGCCTGTGGTGAGCCGCAGGAAGGCAGAGATATAAAATACTTAATAATGCAAAACTGATGGGGTCTGTCTAAAGAGAGACACTGCAGGTGAATGGGGGGAAAATGTAGACGTAAAGATATCACTTTGAATCTTCTCCAGTGGGTTACGTTACAGTAAATTAGCCTTTTTTGTATTACAAGTTTTCTGTAAGTTCAGGATTATATATGGACATAAGGCGTTTACTTATTATATCTGTACTAATTTGCATACATTTCCCAGAACAGAAATGTGAACCGAATCTAAATTCTTGTTTCATTTTCCAGACATTTAGTTTTATTTTACAGAGGGCATTATTAATATATATCTTATCATCACTTCCTAAATCAGCAAACACTTCTAGCAACCATAAACAAATATCAGTTTTCAGCCTGTTTTTAGGAATAACATTTGACATAAATCAGGCTATGAATGATATATTAACAAATTCCTCTGAACACATTTTTCTAAATACTTATGGGAATGAAACTCAAAACTCTGCTGTATGAAGCTCAGCGTAAGTTCAACCAGGAAGACCGTCTTTACTCATTAATTTACTATGTCTATGTTACTACTCTCTCTCCTCTCAATAAGTGATCGGGGGCGTCACTCCCCAGCTTAACCAATCACTTCGCTCTATTCTCACAAGCCTATCATAGCGCTCCGATAACCCTTTTAAATCTGCTCTCCCCCCTCTGACAGCTGTCATTTCAGGTGACTCGACGCAACCCTCCTCCACCCCTTTTCACCTCCTGTCCCTCGAATCCAGGGTCAAGCTAAGCCACTCCCCTTCAGACCAACCCCAGCTATCCAATCACCACCACCAGGGTCAAGCTAAGCCACTCCCCTTCAGACCAACCCCAGCTATCCATTCACCACCACCAGGGTCAAGCTAAGCCCCTCCCCTTCAGACCGAACCCAGCTATCCATTCACCACCACCAGGGTCAAGCTAAGCCCCTCCCCTTCAGACCGAACCCAGCTATCCATTCACCACCACCAGGGTCAAGCTAAGCCCCTTCCCTTCAGACCGAACCCAGCTATCCATTCACCACCACCAGGGTCAAGCTAAGCCACTCCCCTTCAGACCGACCCCAACTATCCATTCACCACCACCAGGGTCAAGCTAAGCCCCTCCCCTTCAGACCGACCCCAGCTATCCAATCACCACCACCAGTGTCTAGACCCCGGGGGGTTTCATCGGATCGGTTCTCCCCTCCCGAATGATACTCCTGCACAACGGGGCCTAATCACCAAAACTCCATTACATTCATTTATGTATTCCTGGCAATAAATAAGTATTCTTTCATCAACACCGTCTCTCCTGATTGAAATGCAGATGTTACTGAAGTGGAGGTTCTTGGATCTTATTTTGAGAAACAACATGATTTAAATTCATTTTGCGAGACACTATAGATATCACCGTGAAACCTGATAACTAACATTAAGTCATTTACTTGTATAACATGTTGTCTGTAAGGTTATGATTGAATATGTAGGTTTTACTCTATTTATGATCAAAAAGAAATGTCAACATCCATCAAAACTTTTATTTTCGTCATGTTTTAGGAATAAAGTGTAATATAAATAAGGCAAAAAGTGATCAAACCCTTCTGTAAAACCATCCCAATAAATATAGAACTGAATCTGTTTGGTGCATACATTTCAGGAACAGAAATCTTAACATTTGATAGTAAGGGTTATTTTGTTGACATACATAGAGGGCATTATCTATATCTCTTGGTATCACTCACTCAATAAGTCAACAAATACTGCCAGAAGCCGTCAAAATAGCGATTTTTGCCATGTTTTCGGGAGTAAAGTGTAATATAAATCAGGCAAAAAGTGATCAACCGTGTGTGAAGTCCTTCAGAATTTAGATGTAATGAAACTGGGGAGTGTAGTGTTTCTAAGTGCTACTGAAATGGAGGTTTTTGGCTTCTAGTACGACACTACAGATCAATAGGGTAAAAAAAAACACGACTACATATCAACATGAAACTTTTGCAGTTGATTATTAACTTAAAGACAATTGTATTTTGTATTACAAGTTTTTCCAGAAAAGCTGAAATATGCAAATTAGGCTTTATGTAATGCTAACTTTTGGTTGGTTTAAGATAAATCTAGAGATAAAGTTACTATTATGAACATCTTAACTTGTATTTATGATGTTTTCTTTCCACTTTTTGCAAAGAAGACATGTTATGGTAGCAAAATATGTTTTTGCCTGTTTTACCCTATAGTCCCATTTGATTGTATTTTCACAGTTTTTAGGTGTACTCTAAATACTGTTGAGTGTTTTCCGCTATAATAAATGCAACCATGACAGAGTACAAGCTGTCCAGCATTTACATATGAATAGAGGAAGAGGAAGAGGAGGAGGAGGAGGAGGAGGAGGAGGAAGAGGAGGAGGAGGAGGAAGAGGACCTGCCAAACACAACTTTGCAGGAACAACCACAACATCGACCACATCTGGAAGCAGCTGCTTTCTTCCATCACATGATCAGGTGAAGAGTGTGTGTGTGTGTGTGTGTGTGTGTGTGTGTGTTCAGGAGAAGTGTGTGTGCACGTCATCAGTTCCCACGGTGACCGTCAGCCTCACTGCACACAGCAAGCTGAGAAAACACAAATGATTGATGTGTGTTAGGTTTTTTTTTCCACGACGACACAACATTGCCCAGTTTAAATGTAGTGCTGTATTTTAGATGCTGCAGCTGAGTGGATTCTGTGGCGGCAGAAACCACGTCGGTCGTCCACAGAAACTGCTGCTGCCTTCAGGTTCACACAGGAAAACATGATCTGATTTAGACTCTCTGATTCCCAAAGGAAAACTAACATTAAAGGTTCCCTATTATACTGTTTTTCATACAGAACCTGTCTCTGATTGGCTGAAACACCAAACAGATCATTGCAGCATCCCATAATCCCCTCTGTTTCAGCCCTGTTTTCAAAGTGCTGATTCTCTGTCTGTTACTTTAGATGAAAATAAGGAGCCCCTCCCCACGCCCCTCTGAGAGAGATTTGGTTAAAAAGAACTCAATAGGCGCTTTCACACCGGAGTTCTTTTCCCTTTTAGTTCCGATAGTTCCTTTTTGCGTTCACACCAAAAAGAGGATTTAGTTCATGAGAACTTTTCACCCCTTTTCAGTCCCTGCTAGAGAGCAGGTACTTTCCTGGTGAGAAAAAAGTTCCAATTTCTGATTGGCTGGGCGAATTGCCCACGCCCCGTAAAACTCTGAAAAGTTTTGTGAAGCCGCCATTGTATTTGCCGGCATTAGCATTATTAGCATTAGCATTAGCCCAGCGCACCAACGGAGAGAGACTAACTTATGGCAACACAAAAAAATGGGAGCGGTGGAGTGATGACGAGGTGTCGGCGTTTCTGTCAATTTACTCGGAAGGCTTCAGTAGAAGCTGCTGGGAGTCCCAGCAGCTTCTACTGAAGCCAGTCCCCAACTCCGGGGACTTCCAGCCGGGGACTTCGGGTGGCAGTATACGCCGTGAAGTGGTTTGCGGCCTGCCAGTAAACCCAAAGCAGAAGAAGAAGAAGTGACGTCAGCGGCTTCATTTGCCTAATCCTCCCCCAGGGACTTATTCCGGTGTGAACGCGATCGGCTCTTAGTTCCATGGGGGTACTTAGTGCTGGGAACTAAGTACGGCAAAGTACTTGGTGTGAAAGCGGCTAAAGGGGGGGGGGGGGGTTACCTTGGTTGGTGATTGGCTAATGGTTACACAAGCCAAAACATCGTTATGACATCATAAAGTGGCCAAAATCTGATCAGCTCATTTTCAGACAGGTTTTTATATAAATGGATCAGGACAAAAAGAGAGAGAATCTTTGTTCCTGAAACTTTCAGAGTCTCTTTACACAGAGGGGACACATGTTGATGTAGAAGAGACATGAAGAAGAGGGGACACATGTTGATGTAGAAGAGACATGAACAAGTGGATTTTGCATAATAGGTGACCTTTAAACTGTGAAATCTCAACATTGAAATGTGATAGAAATGGTTTAAAGTGACTTTTTTGCATGCAACCCCTGCCCGACAAGATTCAAGGCTTTATTGTCATCATAATAATACATTGGATTTTAATAGCGCTTTTCCATTTTTTTCCATGTGCACATTAGCTAAAGTGTATTGATCGCTATTCTAAATTACCAGAAATAGATAGGAATCCTTTTTTTTGAATGTGTGATATCTACACTGTACTGTGCATAGGACAATAATAAAGCCTTTGAATTTGAATATAAAGTATATGAAAAAAACATATGCCGTGTTTTCATCAGAAAGGAGCTGCTGGGTTATCCTGAGGTCAGCAGACCGGGCGTTTCTCTCTCTGCTGCCGTGGTTTGATTAAAATAACAGCAGAAGAAGAAGAAGCACATTCTTCATGAAACTCGATCGGCCACTAGAGTCATGGCGGCCCTTCCCCCCCAAAAAACCCTTATTTTTTAAATCCATAATTCCCCAAGAGTTTCTTGCAGAGAACAGGATATTGTGGGGCTTTAGGTTTACACTATCATCCAATCATGATGGATTACAGGGAGGGAGGTTAAAGCATGTTCAAATGTATATCAAAAACACACTGCTTTGTATATAGTGTATAAGAGTGTTAATAAAGTGCACAAACAGGGAGGTTCCAGTTGATAAATATAGTGGGTTTTCTATTGTAAATAGGTTTAAAAGGCGTCAACATGTCGATGTATCCTTGGGCAAGTGACATCGCTTTGTAACACTCGCGCTTCTATTGGCTTTCGCTCCAGCACATTGTATGGGATAGGCTAAGGGGAGGGAGGGACAGCATGGTTGACCAATCACAACAGAGCCGGCCAGCTAACCAATCAGAGCAGACTGGGCTCTGGTTTCAGACAGAGGGTGAAAAGAGGAGCTGCAGCACAGGCAGTATGAGAACAATAAAGAGCTTTTTGAACATTAAATCATGGAGACATGTCCCAGTAGAGACACTACATACTGATATACACCTGAACATCAGCAGGAGAGGACTCTTTAAAGTAGAGACACTACATACTGATATACACCTGAACATCAGCAGGAGAGGACTCTTTAAAGTAGAGACACTACATACTGATATACACCTGAACATCAGCAGGAGAGGACTCTTTAAAGTAGAGACACTACATACTGATATACACCTGAACATCAGCAGGAGAGGACTCTTTAAAGTAGAGACACTACATACTGATATACACATGAACATCAGCAGGAGAGGACTCTTTAAAGTAGAGACACTACATACTGATATACACCTGAACATCAGCAGGAGAGGACTCTTTAAAGTAGAGACACTACATACTGATATACACCTGAACATCAGCAGGAGAGGACTCTTTAAAGTAGAGACACTACATACTGATATACACCTGAACATCAGCAGGAGAGGACTCTTAAAGTAGAGACACTTCATACTGATATACACCTGAACATCAGCAGGAGAGACTCTTTAAAGTAGAGACACTACATACTGATACACCTGAACATCAGCAGGAGAGGACTCTTTAAAGTAGAGACACTACATACTGATATACACCTGAACATCAGCAGGAGAGGACTCTTTAAGTAGAGACACTACATACTGATATACACCTGAACATCAGCAGGAGAGGACTCTTTAGAGTAGAGACACTACATACTGATATACACCTGAACATCAGCAGGAGAGGACTCTTTAAAGTAGAGACACTACATACTGATATACACCTGAACATCAGCAGGAGAGGACTCTTTAAAGTAGAGAGACTACATACTGATATACACCTGAACATCAGCAGGAGAGGACTCTTTAAAGTAGAGACACTACAAACTGATATACACCTGAACATCAGCAGGAGAGGACTCTTTAAAGTAGAGACACTACATACTGATATACACCTGGACATCAGCAGGAGAGGACTCTTTAGAGTAGAGACACTACATACTGATATACACCTGAACATCAGCAGGAAAGGACTCTTTAAAGTAGAGACACTACATACTGATATACACCTGAACATCAGCAGGAGAGGACTCTTTAGAGTAGAGACACTACATACTGATATACACCTGAACATCAGCAGGAGAGGACTCTTTAAAGTAGAGACACTACATACTGATATACACCTGAACATCAGCAGGAGAGGACTCTTTAAAGTAGAGACACTACAAACTGATATACACCTGAACATCAGCAGGAGAGGACTCTTTAAAGTAGAGACACTACATACTGATATACACCTGACATCAGCAGGGAGGACTCTTTAGAGTAGAGACACTACATACTGATATACACCTGAACATCAGCAGGAAAGGACTCTTTAAAGTAGAGACACTACATACTGATATACACCTGAACATCAGCAGGAGAGGACTCTTTAGAGTAGAGACACTACATACTGATATACACCTGAACATCAGCAGGAGAGGACTCTTTAAAGTAGAGACACTACATACTGATATACACCTGAACATCAGGTGTACACGTGTGCTGCTGTTTCTGCTGTTTGTGTTAGCAGGGTCACTTTTTGCTAGTCTCTCTTTCACAAGCTATCTTTACAAGAGGGCAGCGCTGAAATGAAATCAAAGAGCCAGACAGTGCTGCGGGCTGGCCGGCACAGCAAGAAAAGGCTCATATTTTACTAGTGGAAAAAAACCTTCAATGAAAGGACACTTCATTGTAACTTTTAGGCGGCCATTCCTCAGCTCACCCCCACCACCTTCCCGTAGCAAAACTCCATATAGTTACTTATCTGCAGGGTTTTCAAAAACACAGTTTGTACAACACAGCGGGGAAACTCACAGCTTCTGACAGAGTCTGCCAAAGATTCACGATCCAGAGACGCGTCACTCTGAGTCTCCTGCATCTGGAAAGTAAACACATGTTATCACCACAAACTCAAAGATAAGCATGGACATTAAATAGCATTGTCTTCAATGAAACAATTCACAGAAAGTCTTCATCTTAACCCTAATCATTATGAAAAACAACTCACACTGTACATTTATATTCAATTTAATATTCCATTCCTTACACACTTAATGTATATATAATATCTTGCTTTATATTTTGTTTACTGTACATTTGTATTTCAAAATTTGTATTTTTCTACTTTTTTAATGCTATTTTATTTCTATTTGAGATGTTTCCATTAGGGATTGTTTATTTCTAGTCTTTTAATTTCTCTAATGTTCAATGCCTTGTCTTTTTATGCGGCTGCAACACAAACATGTCCCAAATTGAGATAAATAAAGTACATCTTATCTCATCTTATAGTGTGTGTTCTTAGTTGCAAATGTCCTCCTAGAGTCGGAAGATAACGGGTCTTTTCATCCTTCAGTTGGATATGAATGAATGAATGCTTACCTTGATATTCTTTTTGAGGTATTCAGCTCTGCTCATGAGGCTTTTAATCTGAAGAGACACAAACAATCAAATAAATGTCAGACAGACTTTCACACAAGTGTTTCCACATGTTTTGATTTGGTTAATATATGTTCTACTAAGAGTGGCAGCTTTATCACTGGGTCGGACTCCTTTCTCTTAGTATCTCATTACAACATAATGTACAGACTTTTAATCATCCCTTTCTTTGATTTAAAGCGAGTGGACATGTTTATCTTTGTGGGTTGTAGTGTTTTTAATCTCTATTTCTTTGTTTAAAGGCCAGAAATGTGGTGATTCCTTACATTTCATCAACTGCCAGCATCAAGTTGTATTCGTCCAATACTTTCAGAATAACCTGCAGCAGTAATGACATCCCCTACAGCCTCCCCTTCAATTTGTGTTTAGTATTAATTAGCACATGTTAACACACATTTTGCACATTAGTACACAAGCTATGCATGCACCATGTACACCAAGACTAATTCCTCCGTTTAGCTCAAAGTGCTGCAGTCTCTGAGACAACGGTGAGTCTAGTCCTGTTTTATTTAGTTTCAGGCCCTCTGGTGTGCAGTTTGATCAGAAGAGCATCCCTTTAAGTAAATGTAAAATGCAATTGAACATATATGCATTCAGAGCTGTTCTTGTTTACTATAAGCAGCGGTTCAAAAACATCAAATTCAAAGGCTTTTCAAGGACTTCTCAGGACCAATGCCCTCAAATTCAAGTAACCAACATGGGATGATTCGAGACACAGATGTTTGTTAATTACCGATAAAAGGTTGGGAATTGCTATAATGAGAACAAGCAGGCTTTACAGATAACGTCACATTTCTATTCCTGTACCAAATGTCTAAGTTAAAGCACTATTTCCAAAAAGTAGAAAGCGTTCATGGGTTTCAAAGACAGGTGGGAATCATGTATAATAAACTTTGGTGCCTCACAGAAAGAAGACGATTACTTTAAGATGCTTGGGGATGTTAACGCCATGACAAAATCAGATGCAAGTGATCAGATCTGCTCATGTGCTACGTCATTCTTTTAAACATTTCATATGGTCGACATGTGAGAGGAGCAGCATGTGCTTCAGGCTCCTCTTTACTGTGGTGATCCAGAAGCTTCTTGGCTGCACCTCAAACCTCCTTATATCCAGAGGTGGGAAGTAGTGGAGTACAAATACTTCTTTACTGTACTTAAGTACATGTTTCTGGTATCAGTACTTTACTCCACTACTTATTTTTCTGACGACTTTTTACTTTGACTTCTTACATTTTGAACACAAATACCTGTACTTTCTACTTCTTACATTTTGAACACAAACACCTGAACTTTCTACTTCTTACATTTTCCAAACAGGCTGGTTCCTTTAGTTTGAATGTGTGTTTGGTGGCGTGATCATTATTATTTAGAGTCATTGCGTGCCTATTGATTTGAACACGATCCGTGTATCCATCATTTCCTGGTCTTCTCTAAAGAAGAGGGACCAATGAAAACGTTGTCATGTTGCCGTTGTTCAGCATGGAAACATTCATTAGCTAACAATGACATTATTGTTCTATTAATATAAAGGGAGGTCAGGTACTCTTTAAAACAGCTGCTAGTTATGGGTACTTTTTACTTAAGTACATTTCAAAGCCCATACTTCTTTACTTTTACTTGAGTAAAGAAGTTTAGTCAGTACTTCTACTTTTACCAGAGTATTTTTAAACACGAGTATGTGTACTTCTACTTGAGTAAAGGATGTGTGTACTTTTGCCCTCTCTGCTTATATCACAGCTACGTCACAGTATAAAGCAAACCCTCCCGGGTATTTCTGCAGGAACATCTAAAAGGGTCGTAATCACAGGAGACATCAACTGATGGCTTCCATGATGTCCCTTTAAAACACCAATCTGTTGCGGTAAATAATCACCACAGCTTTTTAGATTTCAGCCCTGACCTAATGTAGCCACAGGGCTGCAATCACCATCCCTTTAATCACAATGTGGAGGAAATCTCCGTGGGTGAGGATGGTATTGATAACTTTAAAAAAGGTACATATCTAGAAAGGAGATGGCTATATTGCAACCATATCAACAAACACTGAATACTTGAAAGCTGGGTCTCTAGAGTGTGATTTGGGATATTAAATGACTGCTTTTTTCAGGCGAAAGTGTGCTCTAAAGTAGATTTGAGAGCCATCTTTGCAGCATGTGTTGGCTCTTTGGGGCTCGCACATACACACATGTTTTCTATTGAAGCCCCCGCCTCCACCTCCCCAAAGCTGTGTTAGATTATTACGGCCGCATCTGAATTGACTTAAGACAAGCACCCATAAAAGTTCAAATAGGGAGGTCTGCAAGCCCCATCCCCCCTTCTGAGGTTTGCTGATGAAAATACTGTTGTCTGCGGTTGGCTCAGTGGAGAAACAGTGCACAAACACAAGAGAATATTAATGGCAGATGCACATGAAAAATATCATATCAATGCTTCAATTCAAGGTCTTAAATCACTATTTGTTAGGCCACTAGACGGCGGAAGAACAAGCTGTTAATGACATATAACATATTAATGTATATATGACCTAAATATGTATATATATGTTCATTTAATTCATTTCTTATTTTAAAAGTGACTTAACTGTATATCATTTAAATGTTGTCTTTAATTTGATCTTTAATTGTATTAATCTTTAATTTTGTGTGAATCTGTTTTTCATTCTCACCCTGTTGCTGTTAAACTACTGAATTTCCCCACGGGGATTAATAAAGGTCCATCTTATCTTATCTTATCTTATCTCCCTTTAAACGTACATTTTGTAATTTCTCATTTTGGACAGAGATGTATGATGCAGTATTTCACAGTAAAACCTGAACTGTTATTAACCCCACCACTTTTTCAAAGTGACACCCATGATTGTAACGGATCACATTTTTAGAGTAACCCTCCCCCCGAGTGACGGATAGCCGTACGGATAGTCGTACGATGTTCCCTCGACCGGACGATACTCACCTCGCTGTGGAGAAGCTCCCTGCGGCGGCCCTGAGGCTCACCTGGGGAAATAATGGAATAATAAGAGAAGCAATTTATTGATCCCAATTTGGGAAATGTTTGCGTTGCAGCAGCATAAAAAGACAAGGCATTGTACAATACAAATTAAAAGTCTAGAAATAAACATTCCAAAATGTCAACATCTCAATAGAAATAAAATAGCATTAAAAAAAAGTTGAAAATATATATAATATATATGTTAAGGACATAACATGTATATTTACAAAATGAGGAGAGGAAAAGGAGGAGAAGCTTATTCACTTTGTTAAAAAGTCAACGTCAAGTGTGTGTGTGTGTGTGTGTGTGTGTGTGATGCAAACAGGGAGATCGAAATGCTGTTTCTCACCATCCCCAAGAATAAGACATTACATGTTAGACGCTTTTATCCAAAGCGACTTACATACTCAATACTGTGGACAATCCCCACAGGAGCAATTTGGGGTGAAGTGTCTCAGGGACACAACGACATGCTGACTGCAGTGGGGTTTGAACCTGTGCTCCCCTGATCCCAACACCAGCGCACTAGTCCACTGCGCCACACGCCTCCCAATATATAAAGACTATATATATATATATGTTTACACACCTGAACGCCCACTTAAATATATATATATATATACGTACATATATATGTCAACACAAATTTGGACAGGAAACCTGTGTCAGTATAGTCTAAATGTATGACAACAGTACAAATATTCAAATATATACAATTAGTGCAGTAGTGCAAATTACTTCCATAGCAGCGTAGTGGAAAAAAGTGTCTAGTGCTGTGTGTGTGTGTGTGTGTGTGTGTGTGTGTGTGTGTGTGTGTGTGTGTGTGTGTGTGTATGTGAGTGAGTGAGTGAGTGTGTGTGTGAGTGAGTGTGTGTAACAAGAAGACAACAGAAAGGAACACAATAAATAAACATAATGGAATAAGAGGTTCATAAAAGAGATACAGAATAGTTTAAAAACAACATTGTAAATACTTGGTGCTAAAACAAGTTAAAGACTTCTGGGTAAGCAGCTGAAAAAAGTAATGTGTTTAGCCTCGACTTAAAAGAACTCAGCGTTGGTCAACTACTAGATTGTATTTGTGTAGTGTGTAGACGAGGGGCTCCAGGGTGGATTGAAATGTAGGCCGGTGTTTTCACACTGAAAGGGGGAGGGGCTTGTTGGGAAACTGGGCAACAAAGAGGTCCCCAGTAAACAAAGGGGCAATGTTTTTTACCCACAATGCCCCTGGTGGTTTCTGCAGCCACACAATGAGAGGCTGGTTAGCATGGCACGAGATGACTGCACCAGTTCATCATATACAGTGGAAACCTCTTAGGGATTACATACATACAGGTGGTAGAAGTACTCAGATCTTGTAGTAAAAGTAGAAGTACTCAGATCTTGTAGTAAAAGTAGAAGTACTCAGATCTTGTAGTAAAAGTAGAAGTACTCAGATCTTGTAGTAAAAGTAGAAGTACTCAGATCTTGTAGTAAAAGTAGAAGTACTCAGATCTTGTACTTGAGGAAAAGTAGAAGTACTCAGATCTTGTACTTGAGTAAAAGTAGAAGTACTCAGATCTTGTACTTGAGTAAAAGTAGAAGTACTCAGGTCTTGTTCTTAAGTCAAAGTAAACTTAGTACTTCTTCCACCTCTGGTCATTTTTGTTTAATACCCATTTATTTTGCATAGTAGTCCATTTTTATTTAAGATTTTTATAGATTTCTAACCAGGAAATACTTCTTTGATTTAGTTTTTTAAAGATAAATCTTATCTGTTTTGAGTTTAGTTTCTTCAAATCTTCACCAAAGAACTTTTTTGTTGGTTTTTGTCACTCCAGCCGTTCCCTGGAGTTTCTGTCTGCTCCCTCAATTCAAAATAAATGTCTCAAACAGTCACTCATCCTTTCTCTAGATCTCTTTATGTTCCTGTGTGAATAAGGAATTTGTTTACCTGCCAGCACCAGCAGGAGTTCTCCTAAACACTGCTGGTACGCATCCAGCGCCTCCTGATCCCCCTGCCCACGCTCCTCCTGGAGAAACAGTAATCACAAAAAAGGTCACCCTGGTACTAGTATAGGTATTTCAGTCACAAGCAATAAGAAATTGTTTGACAAGAGTAGGCTTTGAACTCTTTCAGCTCATTTTCACTTTTTATAGAAATGGATCAGGACAAAAAGAGAGAGAATCTTTGTTCCTGAAACGTTCAGAGTCTCTTTACACAGAGGGGACACATGTTGATGTAGAAGAGACATGAAGAAGAGGGGACACATGTTGATGTAGAAGAGACATGAAGAAGAGGGGATACATGTTGATGTAGAAGAGACATGAAGAAGAGGGGATACATGTTGATGTAGAGGAGACATGAAGAAGAGGGGACACATGTTGATGTAGAAGAGACATGAAGAAGAGGGGACACATGTTGATGTAGAAGAGACATGAAGAAGAGGGGACACATGTTGATGTAGAAGAGACATGAAGAAGAGAGGACACATGTTGATGTAGAAGAGACATGAAGAAGAGGGGACACATGTTAATGTAGAAGAGACATGAAGAAGAGGGGACACATGTTGATGTAGGAGAGACATGAAGAAGAGGGGACACATGTTGATGTAGAAGAGACATGAAGAAGAGAGGACACATGTTGATGTAGAAGAGACATGAAGAAGAGGGGACACATGTTGATGTAGAAGAGACATGAAGAAGAGGGGACACATGGTGATGTAGAAGAGACATGAAGAAGAGGGGACACATGGTGATGTAGAAGAGACATGAAGAAGAGGGGACACATGTTGATGTAGAAGAGACATGAAGAAGAGGGGACACATGTTGATGTAGAAGAGACATGAAGAAGAGGGGACACATGTTGATGTAGAAGAGACATGAAGAAGAGGGGACACATGGTGATGTAGAAGAGACATGAAGAAGAGGGGACACATGTTGATGTAGAAGAGACATGAAGAAGAGGGGACACATGTTGATGTAGAAGAGACATGGAGAAGTGGATTTCTCATAATAGGTGACCTTTAAGTTTTCCATTGCCATATCTACACTGTAGTTAATGTACAAATGACAATAAAGCCTTGAGTCTTGAGTCTATGTACCTTAGTGATGGCAGCAGACGACGCCTGCAGAGCAGCGAGAAGCCGGGGTTTATCTCGAGACATTTCTGGAGCGGAAAGAAAAAGGAACAATAGTTTTAGTCCTAATGTTAGTCAGTCTTAATGCAGCAGCGAGGTTGGGAGGGTAACTTTAAACATGTAATCCGTTACAATAACTAGTTACATGTCAAAGAATGTAATCAGTTACCTCATCTGAGTATCACAATATCAAAGTAATCTGATTACTTTCTGCACAAATTAGCATGACAGCCCAGGCAGACAATAGTGAAAAAATGGTAGTAGTTTTGGGGGGTTAGTGAGGATGCTGAATCCATTTCTGACATTTTCAGGATCAAAAATGTTAGATAAAACCAGAAAGAGGCCATATTTGTACTCTCTTAGGGCTGAGTTGGACTACCATGAGCGGTGTAGCGCCCATTCGATATAGAGAGCACGAGATTGAAATGAATACGTCTTTTGCAACGCAATTTGTTTTGAGATAAATAAGCTATCTGTCCAATCCAAAAAATTCATCAATATCAGCAAATATGTCTGGTAAAAACTGCCATTTCTGACCCTGAAATGGACTCAGCATACTCAATAACCCCCAACATTTTCAAAATCTGTAATTGTTTTACTATTATCAACATAAACTATGATGCTTATTAACGCAACTTATGCTAATTGCCCAACATATGCAAGTTAGCTTTCGGCAGTTTCTATGTGCTGGGACCCAACTATACATTTCTGTAGGAAGATATTTATAAATGATATACATTACTGTTTGTTTTGTGTATTCATTGAAACCTCTTTGCACTTTCTGGTTGGATTACTGGCAGGTTTTAACATCTCTATCTACTCAAAGTTCGTCTTCATTCCCCGTTTTGCCCCGTGGCCTTCCCTCTGCCCTAAGATGTGTTTTTTACCTCGGAGGATATCCCTGGAGTTTCGGGCTTCCTCAAAACTCAGCCTGTTGTCCGAGGCCAGCAGTGATTTCAGCTCCTCGGCTCTGGAAACGTACTGACGCACCTGAAGGAAGTCATCTCACATTTACTCAACTTGATCAAATCCAGAGATGGCAAAAGTTCACACAACCTTTAATTTACTTTTAAAAAAATCCAATTGAGGTTGCTGTTCTAAGATCAAATGTTTGGGGCGATATACAAACAGAAAGAAGCATCCCCAGTTTTCTTGTAATGCATTCTTCTAAAAAGTGAAATATTGGAAGATCTGAGTGAAGGAGCCATATACGGACTTATACTATTTAATACTTATCCATTTATTTTATTTAGTAAATCTATCTTTCCTTCTAGTGTTATTGAAGTTGTTCAAATAAGTTGTCTTGGACCGGGTAGGTTGTTTACCATCGGGTATGCACGAGGCAAGAAAATAGAAAAATAAACTGTTGTATTTGTAGAAAATAAAATGCACACGATGACTTTTTGCTCGGACCTTTTGTAAACCCATGCATTAGATTCGCTGACGGGTGTCTCAGCTGCACTTTGTTTTGAGTTCTATTACTGTTTTATATTTGTTATGATTGTTGCTGCTTCAGAGTGTCCTTTAACATGAGAGACAGTCACTTACATGAGAATAGAGAAAGAGAGAGAGTTTTCAGACCTACCTTCTGTCGGAGAGTTTCTTTACGCTGTCGGTCCGTCTCGTCTGCAGAGGGGAGAAGATGTGGTCAGTGGTGGGAAGTAACTAAGTACATTTACTTAATTACCATTTTGTTAGGTACTTGTACTAGAGTATTCAAATGTTTTGCTCCTGTGTACTTCTACTCCTCTACAGTTCAGAGGTAAATGGTGTACTTTTCCTCCACTACATGTATTTAATACCTTTAGTTACTTTACAGATCTGGATGAATGATGTGAAATATAATCAAGTGTTAAATCAGACTTTAGTTCCACCTGGAGTAAATCCACAAGCTACCCTGCAGTATACAAAGTCATTCAAACTAGCTGCACCTTTACCAGCTTTGAGAACACTTTGATGATCAATCATTATAAAACATATCATATATATTATTCTGAAATGGACCAATCTGCACAATGACTACTTTTACTGTCGCTACTTTAACTATATATTTTGATGATAATACTTTTCTACTTTTACTTGAGGAACATTTTGAATGCAGGACTTTTACTGTAACAGAGTATTCCTACACTCTGGTACTTCTACTTTTACTCAAGTACATGATCTGAGTACTTCTACTTTTACTGAAGTACAAGATCTGAGTACTACTACTTTTACTCAAGTACAAGACCTGAGTACTTCTACTTTTACTCAATTACAAGATCTGAGTACTTCTACTTTTACTGAAGTACAAGATCTGAGTGCTTCTTCCACCTCTGGTTTTGGTTTCACTTTGACAGTAAACTGTGGTGTGGTACATTTAAAGCTCCACAGACAGGAAGTGAAGCTCCACAGACAGGAAGTGATGCTCTTACAGTGGATAGCGGGGACAAAGTGCTCCAAAGCGCTGCAGTAGAGACAGAGCGCGGCGTCTCTCTCTCCCTCCTGGTCCTTCTGAACCGCCTGCAGCACCATCGCCTTCTGAAGACAGGAAACAGGAAGTGGCATCACTAAATGAATCTGTGCTGTCCTGTTTTTCATTCTCACCCTGTTGCTGTTAAACTACTGAATTTTGCTGTGGTAGAAATGGTGCATGCAAAGACAGAGAAAGATCAAAACGTAACAAAACAAATTATAAAAGCTATTTAAAATAACTGATATATATGTTTTAAGACTATTGTATCAAATGAAAAATAAGACAATATTTACAGAAATATAATTATGTGAGAGCCTGAAGAATAATAATAATATATAATAATAATAATAATAATAATAATAATAATAGTAATAACACATTTCTTTTATATAGCACACTTTAAAAACAATATCATCTCAAGGTGCTTCACAATGCTATGAGGATAAAATAAAATAAAATAAAAGTTATCTAAGGAGCATATTGAATAAAATATGGTAATATAAAAAAGGTTAAAGCATAAAAGGTTAGAATAAAAAAAAATGGAAATAAAATAATGCAGTGTTTTTCCCGGGTGGATAAAACTTCTTTACTCAAGCAAAAGTAAAGAGGGCTTTGAAATGTACTTCAGTAAAAAGTACCCATAACTAGCAGCTGTTTTAAAGAGTACCTGACCTCCCTTTATATTAATAGAACAATAATGTCATTGTTAGCTAATGAATGTTTCCATGCTGAACAACGGCAACATGACAACGTTTTCATTGGTCCCTCTTCTTTAGAGAAGACCAGGAAATGATGGATACACGGATCGTGTTCAAATCAATAGGCACGCAATGACTCTAAATAATAATGATCACGCCACCAAACACACATTCAAACTAAAGGAACCAGCCTGTTTGGAACATGTGAGAAGTAGAAAGTACAGGTATTTGTGTTCAAAATGTAAGAAGTAGAAAGTACAGGTATTTGGGTTCAAAATGTAAGAAGTAGAAAGTACAGGTATTTGGGTTCAACATGTAAGAAGTAGAAAGTACAGGTATTTGGGTTCAAAATGTAAGAAGTAGAAAGTGCAGGTATTTGGGTTCAAAGTGTAAGAAGTAGAAAGTACAGGTATTTGGGTTCAAAATGTAAGACGTAGAAAGTACAGGTATTTGGGTTCAAAATGTAAAAGGTCGTCAGAAAAATAAGTAGTGGAGTAAAGTACTGATACCAGGACAATGTACTGAAGTACAGTAACGAAGTATTTGTACTCCACTACTTCCCACCAGCGTACACTTCCTTTTTCTTCTCACCGCTTTCACTAGGCTTTCTGCACTCGGCATGTGCTCCATATCCACAAAAGGGTGCGTGAAGAACTCTTTAAAGGTGATCCGGGCGTCTGGGTTTCTGTCCAGCAGCCGCAGAAGAAGGTCTCTGCAGTTCTTGGATACTCGGGCCCCGGGAGGCAGCTGAGGTACAAAACATGACCTTATTATGTTGCAGTAAATCCACAGGACAATCCCCGGGGAAAAGGACAGCGGATTGTTGCCAAAGACCTTCAAGTGTCACAAGGAAAAATCTAAAGATGACCTTAAAACTCTTGAGTGAATCCCTGGGTAATGAGCCATATGTTAATCCATTTAGCTCCAGTCTACACAAGAGAGACAAGTGTTGTGAAAGCCCTCCATCTTTTACAGTATACTGTTATCTTCCACTGTTATAAAGGTGATACACAGGTTGTGTGTGCATGCAATCAGGACAGCTGTAATGTCAATTTAGACTTAAATATCTGTAACTTGTTAGTCCAGTTTGTTCAAGTGCCACTTTTAGAGTGTTATGTCTGTATAGATGATCATTGGCATAAAATGCAATATATTTGTCCGGGATAATCATAAAATCAAATGTTCACACACGACTAGGACAGCGACACAGATATTACTTTAGTTTCAAGCAGTCTGTTACGTTTGTTTTTACATGGGTGGTCTCATACACATGAATATTTATAGGGCCATAACACAGGGACTTTAGCCTTTGCAGACCATTTACCAGGGAACAGAGGAAACGCTACAGGAGAACCACAGGAAAGGCACCAGTGGAACCATTGTTCTGTATGTTAATGGGAATATGCAATAAATGGAAGAAAGGATATTCTGCCTGGACGTTCACTATTAACCTGCGTAGGACTCGCTTTATGGTGCTCAAGCGGCAGTTTTAAGTTCAGTTTTTCTATTTTGTTTCTTGGATTAGCCTTGTGTACAAAAGTAAAAAGGGTGGCGTGCAATACAGTTTTATTTGTATCTGAAAAAAGGGTCGCCCATGCCTCCGACTCTTCCACCAACCCACCTTCCTGTAGGCTTTGTAGACGGTGGCGTATGTGCCGCTGCCGAGACGCTCCGTGAGGATGAAGTCTGACAGTTTGCAGACCATTTACATGCACTAAAACCTACAGAACACACTACAGGGAAGGGAAGACTCAAAAACAGAATAGGGCCTTTTTAAAAATTCAACTTATGGTAGAGACATTTTTTTTCTTAACAGGTCATTTGTAAATGTTGTATCGGCCTGTCGACAAAAAAAGTATTTTATTGCTATCCCAGATTTTCCATGTAACTTTATAAAGGTACCTGAATCGTGACTGACAGTCCTGAGAGGAACGAGGGTAAAGTGTGAAAGTCTGCCACCTAGTGGTTTCATGGCAAAGATTCACAAATACTGGGAGAGAAAACTCTGTTTCTAATTACAGCTGTTGTTCAGTGTGAGCAATAAAAACGTAACTACAAGAATAACATGCTCACAGAGGTGACTTCAGCCTCATTAAATATTATTTATTATTTAAGTTCTCTTATTCCCAGGCGTTTGTTAGTGTCTGTACACTTTCTAATAGTCTCATACCAATAGTGAGTAACTCTGACTTTTGATGCAGTGGCAAAATGACATCTAGTCCTTTTCCAAAAAGCAATGTGCTTTACAGATAATCTAGACATAATATGACATATTTGTACCATGTCATGTGACATTTATGTAATTGGGCTTATAATGAATGTAGCTCCCATTATGTTCTTCAATAATTCTCTTTTATATATTTTAGTCATTTTATTACTATATCCACAGTCTTGATATCAAAGTGTTTTGTCTTTTTGGCCTTGTTTAAATGTTTTGAATGTGCTTTTTGTTGCACTTCATGGTGCATCTGTTGTATGAAAAGTGCTCTTTAAATAAAGTTTATTATGAAATCAGAGTTTGTGACATTTTGAGTATCCATCAAGTGAGGAATACGTAGCACGGTGGGGCTTTATTTCACACCACCAGGGTGCACAGTGAGTACGTCCTAATAGTAGCAACATTTCACTAGTAAATAACTAATTAATTTCACGAATCTGACCTCAATAGGTTGGTTACTCCGGATCTTCTCCTCCAGTTCAGCGTATGATCTTGATGCGAATGGTGCTCGCCCAAAAAGTGCCTCTAAAAGAACAGAAACAGTGTTAAGTTCAATCCATCTGCAGTGATTTTACCAACAGAAAGTGATGCATTTCCTGTAAATGAGAGTGAGACACTCAGACACTCAAAACCAGACACTTTTTACGCTGCTATGGACAGTCTGGAACTAATGTACATTCCCAAAGATATTGAAGTGACTGTTATTTTGTATATATTGATTGTTGTGTTTTTATCTTAATGTGTGCATGTGTATAAATGTGTCTGTTGATTGTGTATATATAGGATATACATGTTTTATACATATTTTTATATATATTTGTTTTTGGAATTGGGATTGTGGGAAACGGTATTTCGATCTCTCGTACACACAAACTGAAAGATTGACAATAAAGTTGACTTTGCTCAAATGGTAAAACAGCACTAAAATAATAATCTTATTTAGGCTACCTTAAATATCTCTTGCACTTAGTCGTGTTGGTCTTTGTTGAGAAATTGTAAATGACTCCTATAGTACGTTGTTACTCACACAGAGCCATTACTGTAGACTGGCAAATGTGTATCTTTCACGGTCAACTTGTATATATTTTGTTCTGTTTTATTTTTCTATTTTGAGATTTACTTTTCAAATTATGTGCATAACTTTATTTATCAAGCTGCTGTGACTCAATGAATTAAATCTTACCTGTTATCTTTTTACAAAGCAGCAGAGGTGGGAAGTAGTGGGGACTTAAGTACATTTTTCTGGTATCAGTACTTTACTCCACTACTTATTTTTCTGACGACTTTTTACTTTGACTTCTTCCATTTTCCAAACAGGCTGGTTCCTTTAGTCTGAATGTGTGTTTGGTGGCGTGATCATTATTATTTAGAGTCATTGCGTGCCTATTGGTTTGAACACGATCCGTGTATCCATCATTTCCTGGTCTTCTCTAAAGAAGAGGGACCAATGAAAACGTTGTCATGTTGCCGTTGTTCAGCATGGAAACATTCATTAGCTAACAATGACATTATTGTTCTATTAATATAAAGGGAGGTCAGGTACTCTTTAAAACAGCTGCTAGTTATGGGTACTTTTTACTTAAGTACATTTCAAAGCCCATACTTCTTTACTTCTACTTGAGTAAAGAAGTTTAGTCAGTACTTCTACTTTTACCAAACACGAGTATCTGCACTTCTACTTGAGTAAAGGATGTGTGTACTTTGCCATCTCTGCAAAGTAGCATTACAACTAACAGAATATTTGAGGCGTTGTGTGATCCATGTTTTCTCTCACTGACCGTAGAGGATGACGCCCACGGACCACAGATCCACTCTGGAGTCATATTGCCGTCGGCACACCATCTCCGGAGCCATGTAGAGCGGAGAGCCTCTCAGGGAACTCTGCTCATCCCACGGAGACATGTACTGAGCAAAGCCAAAATCTGAGAGCAAATCACAGAGGGAAACACGATTCAATGTGACAGGTCTGAGACGAGGCACCAACAGTAGAGGCAAGGCAAGGTGTCGGGAAAATACTGAATGTCCTCTTCCAATGTGAGAGTAACATGATAACAAAGGTATCCCAACTGTAGCTGTGTACATGACAGGATGTATGATCACCTAGAAGAGCATCAGGACTGTTTTAGGCATATGATAGCTATGTGATTAACATGATGATTCAGCCTCTATGGAGAGAGACATATGACAAGCATGATCATTTCTGACGTGGAGCTAATCTGAACTAAACATTGAATACTGCTTTCTATTCCTCCATCTTGTGACTGTGTAACTCCCTCTCTTGGATATCAGCATGTGAAGGACACTGTTCAGGAACTAGTTGATGCTCTGTATGTGACGACTACTTCCATTCTGGAGAGGATCACAAATACATGGAAGCTGATATTGAAGCTCAAGCCGGGGACCAGTGAGAGTTTTCTAACACACGGCAAGTGTATTTATAGCACTTTTCAACACAAGGCAATTCACAGTGCTTTACAAAAATGAAAGACATTAAGAGCATTAAGAAACATATTATAAAATAGCATTTAAAAAGCAAAGATAATAAAACAAGAATAACACAGGTACATGAATAAAAGTTACAGTGCAGTGTGAGATGTGAATATCAATTAAAACCAGCAGCAAAAAGAAAAGTCTTCAGCCTGGATTTAAAAGTAGTCAGAGTTTGAATTAGCCTTTAATTAGAGATTACATTAAAGGCTGAGCTGTGGAGGTCTGGGTGTGCAGAGAGCAGATGCAGTTCATCAGACCAAGAGTACATTATTTCTTCCGAGGGGAGTTAGGTTTGGTGACAGTTTCTCCAGATTAGAACAAATAAAATAAAAATATATAGGTAAAAAAACAAAGACCCAATCAAATACAATTGCTTTAAAATATTTCTATAGTTATAACAAATGAAAGTAAACATGGGAAATAAAAGGCTAAAATTAAATATTCTATCGGCATAGAAGAGTAAAAAAAAGACTACAATATATAACAACACTAATATGTGAACATGTGTATAGAGCAGGGGGGGGGAACCTTTTTCCTCTCAAGGGCCATTTCAATTTTTTCCACATCCTCCGAGAGCCGTACAAATTATTGACCTCAGCTTAAAAATACTACGTGCACGGTGTGGCATGACCACCAAATCAGAAAGATATGGACACGAGATGTGTGCAAATGTATTTAGTTTCCTATCCATGTGAACATGATTTAAGTGGGGGGGGGGGACCTAACCTCCTCTAGGGGGTCCGGGGGCATGCTCCCCCGGGAAGATGTTTTTTAAATGTTGAAGTTAAAAGCCTCACTCTGGTGCACTTTGAGAGCAACATTAAGAGATCGATGGAAACATCTCAACATCCATATGAAACAGAACTGTAAACAGATTGTATTTTTCTTTATGGATATTTACAGATCGCTCTCCTTTCAAACTGTATTCTTGTTTTACTGTCAGAGTATTTTGGGCTTTCAACTAAAGACACAGCCACGCAGAAACTGCGGCATGTGTCCGGCTCCTTATGGGTACACAGGTATAGTGCCGGAGCGGCGTTCTGGTGCTCTCCGTCAGAACTGCACCCCTGTCAGGCGAGACACCACGTGATGACACATTAGGCTTGTGCTGTGTTCATGGACCCTGACCTTGGCCAGGAAAAACAGGCACTCGCTTGTTTAATTTTTTGGCGGTCTAGATTTCTTTAATTCTTTTCTTTTTTGCGTGTGTTTATAAATTACCTCGAGGGCCGTATACGGCCCGGGGGCCGGAAGTTCCCCACCCCTGGTATAGAGCAATACATACAGTTGAGTGTAAGTATATATAAAGACAATGATGGCTTAGGGGATTTAATACATCTGTAGCTTTAGAGCAAACATTGGGCCTGTGCAACAAAACAAACAAAAAAGCACAAACTACTTTATTTATTTGTTTGTGCAATCTTTTGGGAAAATTGTAAATAGGGACCACAAGCATTACTACTAATACGACAATAGTTATTCAGTTCATGTATCCGTGTGTGTGTGTGTGTGTGTGTGTGTGTGAGATCACCTGCCAGTTTTAGGATGGACCCGCTGAGCAGGATGTTTTGAGGTTTCAGGTCCAGGTGAGAGATGTTTCGCTCATTAAGAAACTGCAGGGCACAGGCTGACACACACACACACACACACACACACACACACACACACACACACACACACACACACACACACACACACACACACACACACACACACACACACACACACACACACACACACACACACACACACACACACACACACACACACAATTTATATTCTTTCTAACACAACAGTTACTATTCAAACAATTTACACAAGACAGATGGCTGCCAAAGTCCCTAAATTAAAGTTTAGTTGAATACTCGATTCTGATTGGTCAATTCAGAACACGTGACACATTGTTAATCCAGTAGTACAGACCGCTGTAAAGGACTTATTGACCGTTGTTAAGGACGCTCTAATCTGCAGAAAGAAGTCCGGTCGATTTAACTGTATACAAATATATATATATATATATATATATTTGCAAACTGCATGCAGTCGGGCTCCTGATCTGCCTGTCGGGTGTTCTTTTACCCATAATGACCGCCTCGCTGCACATTATCCCTTACTTATTGTTCTTATTTGAGGGTTTAGTACTAAATCCCCAAAAATATATAATAATACTAATTGATACCCAGAGAAGCCGCTGACTCACCGATTTGCTGCAGGAAGCGCCGGACCACAGTTTCAGGTAAAATCCTGCGACTTCGAATAAAGCACGACAGATCTCCACCAGAACACCACTCCAGGATCAGGTAGATATTCTCAGCATCCCACTGATCACAGAGGAGAGTTCAGACCATCAGGAGCATATTTAAATGTAGAAAGACTTTCATTTATTCTTGAAAATACACATATACTGAGTGATGTGTCCTGCAGGGCGATTCTAAATCAACATATAGCTTTAATGGATACAGATAGACACACATCATTGTTTAAATGTGCAGGGTATAGGTTAATTAGCGATTCCCGAACCCATCCCTCATTTGTTTTGTAGAAGCTACATCAAATCTAAAACATATAATGTAGCAAGCTCAGGAACAAACAGAGTTTCTGAGAGGCTGAGGTTCACACACCTCACACACACATCTCACACACCTCACACACACGTCAAACACAACTCACCCATACCTTACACAACTCAGGCTGCAGCCACACGAGGACGGTAACGGTCATATCCGCTACAGTTCTCTATCATATAGACGGTTCGGCCACACGAGGCCGACATGGAAACGCAGATAACGATAACGGGTCCCAAGGTGGGTAGATCTGGGGACGCAACGCTCTGGGGGGGCAAACGGCTTCGTGTTTACGCCTATACGATCATTTCCTGATAACGTTGAAGCAATAGCCCCGCCTCTCCCGCTCAGAGATCAGCTGCTGGGCTCCGTTTTTTATTCTTATATTATTATATAGAGTCGTTATCAATTTGTTTTAAAGCTCAATAAATAACAAAGAAGACCTTTGACCGGCACTTTTCTAATTTTGTCCGGAAGATTTAAACTTTAACGGACATGTTGACCGGAAACTCTGCGGCACGGTCCCCTCGTCCCTTGGAAGAGGCGGAGAGGTGGGTGTTTTTCATCTGCTGGTGGACTACCGGAGAGATCTACAGGAGGAGCACACGCTTACCTCGGGGAGGGAGAAAAAGAGCCAGAGCGTCCACAGCGGAGAATAAACAGAAGGGCAACCATGGCAACCATGCGCGGGAAGTCTTCTTCGCTGCTTTTGTGCGGGGACTACAGCGCCACTTACAGGCCTGGCATATGTACTACAGCGTCTCCAGCGCTTTCGAGTGGTCTCGTGTGAACGGACATGTTTCTGGTGCCTATTGCGTGTGGACGGAAGACTTTTTTGATATCGATTTCGGTTCGTTTGCGTTATCGTCCTCTTGTGGCTCCACTCTGACTCCTCACACACACACACACACACACACACACGTCAAACACACCTCACACACACCTTAAGGCCGCTACACACCAACCTGAGACCAAAGAACGCGTACCGAAGGCGTCCCGAATTTTACGTCCGCTACGTCGCCTGCGTCGGCTACGCCGCCCGCCTACGAACACACCGCAAAGACTTCAGTCGACGAGTGGCAATAACTGTCCTTACCAGCAGGCAGCGGTAGTGTGTATTCGTCATTCAAAAGAAGCAACAACTGGAAGACAGACTGCGTTATACACCGAGAGAAGAAGAACAGACTGCGTGATATAAACAAACAACAAATAGCGTCTGGGTTCCATTTTCACTCTCTCTCGTCGATCGAAAACATGTAAACATAAAAAAGAAACTCTTGCGTCCGGGTGAGATGAAAATGAAAAAGATTAGCCGTCTGTGTGTGCCTTCTTAATCGTTTGTTTTGGTCCCTCAATTCCGCTTCGCTTCTCATGCACTGATTCGCTAAGCTGAACAGCCAATCAGAGTGATTTCTTTGGCCGACTTTCTTTGGCCAACTGTCTACAAGTTGAATCGGCCGCGGGAGGAGCATCATTTGCCGTAAAGAGACGACGGTGCGGGACACTCCAACCTGAGTAGGGCGCCGCGAATGCCCGACTGCCTCTGACTCCCAAAATCGGGTTGGTGTGTCAGGGCCTTTACACACACTATATTCACTATGAATGCCAACCATACCAACGTGACCCAACTAATGCAGTCCATAATTGATCCAGCTATAATAAGTAACAATATCATAAACATAGACCAACTCCAACATATAGACAGTGGAAAATGTATAGAATGTACGACAGATCTCTGATAATCATGGCTTCTATATATAAATAAGCGTACCTGGAAGTCTTTGAGCTGCACGATGTGAGGGTGTCTCATGGTTTTGAGGATTTCTATCTCTGTGAGCAGGTTCTCTGTAGAGACTCTGTTCAGAGACTTCTTGGAAACCACCTTCACCGCCACCACCTCCCGACTGTCGCCCTGCAACACCAACAAATACACTTTCATTACAACAAAACATGGAGTAGAAATTAAAGAGTAGAATTAAACAATACCAGAATTTAAACATCTCAAAATAGAATTAAAACAGCATTAAAAAGTATACAGTAGATAAAACATCTATAAACTCTGACAATAAAACCGAGGAACCGACTCGATTTAAGAGACTTCAGTATTTTTGAGAAAAAGTCAGAATTTTGAGGAAAAGGTCAGAATTTTGAGAAAAAGGTCAGAATTTTGAGAAAAATGTCAGAATTTTTTGAGAAAAATGTCAGAATTTTGAGATTTTGAGAAAAAGTCTATTTCATTGTAAATACTGCAATGTTTTACTGTATTTTTTTACATGTTTTAATGTTATTATAGTTTTCTTAAAATAGTTCTCTATCTGTTTATAATTTTTGTTTTACTTTTATGCATGCACCGTGACATCAAGTCAAATTCCTCGTACGTGTCAACCTACCTGGTGATAAACCTGATTCTGTTTCTGATAATGGTTCCTACGAAAATTATCTGTAGTCTGACACTGTGAATCTACAGGTGTTGTTAACAAATAGTAGGGAACTAGTGTGTTGGAGCTATATATTGATTTGTTATTTAATGGTTAATATATATTTTCTTGCTGTTTGGTTTCTAGTGAATGTATTACTTAGTGTAATTATTTAAGTTCATTAAAGTAATTATTTCTGAAGGGTGATTTGGGCACCTGGTGATTATTATATATTTGAGACAGGTGGTGGGATCGGTGCACCAGACGAGCATATGGTATTTTTACCAGGGAACAGAGGAAACGCTACAGGAGAACCACAGGAAAGGCACCAGTGGAACCATTGTTCTGTATGTTAATGGGAATATGCAATAAATGGAAGAAAGGATATTCTGCCTGGACGTTCACTATTAACCTGCGTAGGACTCGCTTTATGGTGCTCAAGCGGCAGTTTTAAGTTCAGTTTTTCTATTTTGTTTCTTGGATTAGCCTTGTGTACAAAAGTAAAAAGGGTGGCGTGCAATACAGTTTTATTTGTATCTGAAAAAAGGGTCGCCCATGCCTCCGACTCTTCCACCAACCCACCTTCCTGTAGGCTTTGTAGACGGTGGCGTATGTGCCGCTGCCGAGACGCTCCGTGAGGATGAAGTCTGACAGTTTGGGAGGAGAAAAACTGCCGGAGCTGGAAGCCATGCTGACGACGGAAACATCCAATCAGGTCCGCGCTGAAATGTAGGAAAACTGAAGTCCCAGGCTCCTCCAACAGAGCAACATGAATATATAAAGGACATAGAACAAATAAAACTGATAAAATAGTGCAAGAGAATGTTTTGAGATGTGCAAGTAAATAGAAATAAAATAGAAATAGTGCAAGATCTGGAGTGGCTCTAGGTTGTAAGTCCTTCATGATCATATGAACAGAATGACAATAAAAAGCTTAAATCTGAGGCTCATTAAATGTGAATACATAATAAAAGAGAAAATCAGCAAATGAACACAACATTTGAAAGAAGTAGTTCAAACAGTTTAAATATAAAGCTTAAATATAAAAGGCCTAAATAAATCAGAATACCTTAATTCTTCCCACAGGGGACATTTACATTGTTAGAGCGAAAGAGCCAAACATACCTAATATTAATTAAGAGGCAGGCATAACATATTAAAGATAAAGATGATATTACAGAAATGACAATTTACAAAAATACACATGCAGGTGGACAACAAGTACAAACAAGTAGTGTTTGAAAGATCAATAGGTAAGTGTATCATGTATATCAATCAATGTGTATTTTTAGTATATAGAGTATAAAGAAATATTAAATTAAATATAAAATAAAGTAATATGAATGTGTGGTAGAAAGTATAAACTACATGAAATCAGAAATGCACTATTTATTTGTATATATATAAGAGATGTAAACAGTAGTGTAGTACATGTTTTTATGCATTATGAAATATATGCGTGGACTGTCTGTCTGAACCAATCCACATTAAACAGACTAATAAGTTATTTATTTTACCAATCATTTACAGAGTTCACTAACAGCAGGATTTCAAAGTTCACTGGGTATCGTTTCTGTACCACAGGTGGGAGAAGTACTCAGATATTTAACTTGAGTAAAAGTAGAAGTACTCAGATATTTAACTTGAGTAAAAGTAGAAGTACTCAGATATTTAACTTGAGTAAAAGTAGAAGTACTCAGATCTTGTACTTGAGTGAAAGTAGAAGTACTCAGATCTTGTACTTGAGTTAAAGTAGAAGTACTCAGATCTTGTACTTGAGTAAAAGTAGAAGTACTCTGATCTTGTACTTGAGTAAAAGTAGAAGTATTCAGATCGTGTACTTAGTAAAAGTAGAAGTACTCAGATCTTGTACTTGAGTAAAAGCAGAAGTACTCAGATCTTGTACTTGAGTAAAAGTAGAAGTACTCTGATCTTGTACTTGAGTAAAAGTAGAAGTACTCAGATCTTGTACTTGAGTAAAAGTAGAAGTACCAGAGTGTAGGAATACTCTGTTACAGTAAAAGTCCTGCATTCAAAATGTTCCTCAAGTAAAAGTAGAAAAGTATTCTCATCAAAATATAGTTAAAGTAGCGACAGTAAAAGTAGTCGTTGTGCAGATTGGTCCATTTCAGAATAATATATATGATATGTTTTATAATGATTGATCATGAAAGTGTTCTCAAAGCTGGTAAAGGTGCAGCTAGTTTGAATGACTTTGTATACTGCAGGGTAGCTTGTGAATTTACTCCAGGTGGAACTAAAGTCTGATTTAACACTTGATTATATTTCACATCATTCATCCACATCTGTAAAGTAACTAAAGGTATTAAGTACATGTAGTGGAGTAAAAGTACACCATTTACCTCTGAATACTTTCACTTGGCTGCTATCTCAAAATTGTTCCTGGTAGCCTACTAGATGTGTATATTCTAAAATGTGTAATTTCTACATTTATCTTTAAGTATTTTAATGCAATCTTCTTAATTAACATGAAGCTATCTTTGGCTCTTTTCTTACTGTAACAATGTACATATTCGCCTCTGTGGGACGATATTGTGAGTCGGATTCTAACGTACAAGTAACTCAAAACTGTATTTAAGTACAGTACTTGAGTTACATATCCCCGATACACCACGGATTAAAAACAGGCTCTTCAAATGACTTAAATCGTTTCCTGACATGATTGATCCTCCTAATAAACAAGTCTGTAAAACACCGGTTAATTCAACTGGATTTACCTTCAGTTTAGGAGCTAGTTCTTGCTAATGTAGCACAAGCTTATGCTGGTAATGTACAGTTAGCAAGTAGCAGTCAACCGTTAGCATCAAATACAACTGAAGCATGTTTTAAATCACATTTAAAAACAGCCGACTCTCACCAGGAGCTGATGATCCTCATGAAGGAGAGTTTGTTTACATTGTGACTGTTCTGGTGAAGGCGGAACCGCAGCAGATCCGCTGACTTTAAAAAGACTCAGGAAATATGTTGCTGCCATCTAGCGGCGGGACTGCGGTACTGCAAGATATCAACCATCAGTCAGGAGGAATGTACTTTAAATATTAGAGGTGGGAGAAGTACTCAGATATTGTACTTTAGTAAAAGTAGAAGTACTCAGATATTGTACTTGAGTAATTTAAGAAGAAGTACTCAGATCTTGTACTTGAGTAAAAGTAGAAGTACTCAGATCTTGTACTTGAGTAAAAGTAGAAGTACTCAGATATTGTACTTTAGTAAAAGTAGAAGTACTCAGATCTTGTATATGAGTAAAAGTATAAGTACTCAGGTCTTGTATATGAGTAAAAGTAGAAGTACTCAGATCTTGTATATGAGTAAAAGTAGAAGTACTCAGATCTTGTACTTGAGTAAAACAGGAGAGAGGAGTGGAAGCAGCAGGCGTTTATTAGAAATCCTCTCCTCTGATCGTCATTTTAAAGCGATGTCTATTAATGATGATACAGCAGCACTCTGATGGACAGAACTGTGTTCATGACAACTTATATATTTACTTGAACTCATTCACAGTTTGGTATAATGAGACAATAACAGGCTACAGATGCAGACATATACACACACATATACAGTTATATATATATATATATATATATATATCTTGTGGTGGGTTTACATAATTCACCCACAGAACCTTGGGTGGTACACTCTCCTAATAATATAACACTATCAGAGAGTGGTCGCTACAATGGGGAAATGAAATGACGGGATAAAAGTTTTATTCACAATTATTCAAATTAAGCAGGGGAAACCAAACCAACTGAGACCTGTCTGTCCGCCGCATCTACACACACACACACACACACACACACTGTACAACACACACCTACACGCTGTACAACGCACACCTACACACTGTACAACACACACCTACACACTGTACACACACACACCTGTACAACACACACCTACACACTGTACAACACGCACCTACACACTGTACAACACACACCTATACACAGTACAATACACACTTACACACTGTACAACGCACACCTACACACTGTACCACACACACACCTGTACAACGCACACCTACACACTGTACAACCAACCCGGTATCACGGCCAGACGTGAACATGTGACGATTTACCATGCTGGGAGACGTGAAGATGTCACGATTTCGTCCCTTCAAACGTGACAGTTACACGGTATTGTTAACATGGAGAAATACCCGGAAATGCCAAGCAAATGCTCTGCCACGACGGTCGGTTGTTATTGTCAATATTAATATAATAATGATTTATTTTTTAATAGTCACACTCGATTTCGCCGATTTTCTTGTTGCCCCAGCTGGTCGACGCCTCTTTTAGCAGAAACAAAGGCTACATTAATGTATTAAATCGATGTTAATCCATGTGTGTGGATGTGGAATTAACGGACGTGACGTTGTGCGATTGCGTTACCAGGCAACAGCTTCGGTTCATGTTAATTTACAAACTCTTCAACTAGAACCCTAGTTATATTTAAAAACATTTTAGAAGGCCTCACGAAATACTTTAATGTAAATTAAAATTTAAATGTGAAGGAATGTGTGTATAACAAAATACATCCGTCATAAACATAAACCTTGAACCCTTGAACCTTGAACAATACCTGAAACAGACGTAGGCAAGATCCTCAGCTCGATGATTGGATGGTTTAGCCGCAATGCACGTAGGGATATGGTGTTTATGTGATGTGAAATCCGAAAACATTTTTTAAAAATAAAATAATACTTTATTCCGAGTGTGCTTTCTTTTCTCTTTGAAAGTCATCACATAACGGCATTGTAATACACGGTTCGGCTGCATTAAATATTACATATATGCCGTAGTTCTCTATTTATAGAGCCCTGATGAGAAGCATCAGGGCTTTGTTCTAGACAAACAGGAAGAACTGCCGCCAAAACTGAAAACGTGACGTGGATCATAAATATATCAGTAATTAAACAACATCTTACATTTCTTTTCACACAATACGTCTCCTTGCAGTATCAACACTAATTCGGCTGACTTTTATATTTGATCCAATTGGTAGATAGGCTGTATTTACACCATAACGGTGCACAGCTGATAGAAAGGGACACCTAGTGGTTAAAGCACGTTATTGAATTGTATTGATCACGCATTGTGTGAGTGAGTGAGTGAGTGAGAGTGTGAGAGAGAGAGAGAGAGAGAGAGAGAGAGAGAGAGAGAGAGAGAGAGAGAGAGAGAGAGAGAGAGAGAGAGAGAGAGAGAGAGAGAGAGAGAGAGAGAGAGAGAGAGAGAGAGACAGAGACAGAGAGAGAGACAGAGAGAGAGAGACAATATTCAGAGCTCTGCTGCCTTGGCTACAATCTTTCATCGTTGCTGTTGTATGATTGGTGTTTAACTACGGTATTTAGCGTCTACATCACCGCCGCTTTTAGGGTTGACGTAGACCCAAACGTCGCCCGAAGGTCCCCCGGTGTTGTTGCGGGAGCTGCTGCACTAGCTAACGCTGCAGTAGCTAACGCTACATTAGCAAAACAAACGCTAATTTATTTTGCAAAAGGTGCAGCAGGCTTCAAACATGTCCCCTCCACTGGTTTCAACCAAGCACTAAATTCGCTGTTTTCCAACCAAATACGGTTGAACTTACACTTGCCCATATTTATTTGTAAGTAGATTTGAAGATACACGAGTTTCTGACGCTAGCTGAAGCTTGGTTGCTAGGTTACTAGCTGGGTGATCTCCGATAAGGCGCCGGGGGAAACAAAGTTAGTGATTACTGGTTCCATGTTGATTTATTTCAATACAAATTGTTGGGGGGAACTGAAAGGCTCTTACCGTACTGGTTACTTTGCAGCCCGGACATTTCCCCCAAAACACATTTAGACGCGATCGCTACACAGAAGTACCTTTCAAATCCGATCATTTTTAAGACCTTCTAAATCATATTTAAGACCTTTCTTATTTTTTTGGTAATATTTAAGACCTTTTTAAGGCCTTCAATTCTGATTATCAAATGTAAGACTTTTAAAGACTGTTTAAGACCCCGCGGGAACCCTGTTCATAACTGTTTTTCATGTATTCTCTTATTTTTTTTTAATAAAATGATCGTATGAAGGTGTGCCTCGGAAATAATCTTTTACATAATTCGTGAGTGACCAAACCGTTTGAGACCCACTGAGATAACTTAGAATAAAGTTAACTATCTAAACACTCAGAGAGTCCTTTAGCTCACCTGAGCCTCTGTCTGTCAGGAGAGGAGTCTCCTCCAGCTTGTTGTGGAAGAAACAGCTCCTTATGTCCGTTAGTGCAGCTAGCTAACCAGATGCCTAACAACACGGTCCCTGCTGGCACCGGTGCTCGCCTCTGTTGCATTCACTGAACACTAGAAATTACAATCCTGCCGCCATCTCTAGTGTCATGATGAGGTTCAGGTAACTGAAGTTACCTACTGTAACTCCAGCTTCTATGAGTATTGGCGTAGCCCTCTAAGGCTATCGCTATTGGGTAATCCCCTGCGCGCCCGCGCAGCACTGAAACACTTGTAGTCCACGCCCACCCGCAAGGTGGGCCCCACCCTCGGGCTCCCTTCCGGTATAAATAGGAAGGAGGCCCGACAATCTGCTCCCACACAAAACAACTTTTCTTCAGCTATTCGTGGAGCCAGTGGGGCCCAGCACTTAGAGGGCTACGCCAATACTCATAGAAGCTGGAGTTACAGTAGGTAACTTCAGTTCTATTTCGTATATGGCTCCGCCCTCTAAGGCTATCGCTATTGGGTTAATGGCGAAGCCAGATGTAGTCTGCGCCCCACTGGGTCCCCCCCGGTACTGGAAGCACAGACACACCCGCTCAGATAACAACCCAGCCTATTGCGCCATGCGAATGGCGCATCACAGTCCCTGGAATATAGCATAACATGAATATTTACCATGAGGGGACGCAGGCTGGGAACAATACATACCCTCCGCTGTGATAAGGAGAGACGAAGGTCACACTTTGCCCAGCGACAAAAAGAGGGGGAACACGGGCCACTCTCTGCGTGTAGACAGGCAGGAGAGCGCACAGCTGGATCCCTGACATCACTCACTCTGACAAGACACTTCGTACAAAATGTGTCAGAGGAAACAAGGAAACCTCCCCCTCAGAAGAGGGGAAAGGGGCCGCTCTTCGTGTGCCGAGAGCAGGAGAGAGGCGCACAGCTGGATCCCTGACGTCACTCACTCTGACAGGACACTCAGCACAGGGTGTGTCAGAGAGGAATGGGAGACATCCCTCAAATAAAATTGAATAAAGGAACAGGGGGAAGACCAAGATGCAGCAGTGCAAATGTCTTCCACTGACATTCCTCCGTGCAAAGCCGTGGAGGAGGAAATTCCTCTGGTGGAGTGCGCACTGATGTTCTCTGGGGGATCCGCCCCAGAGGAGACATATGCCTGTGACACAGCCTCACACAGCCAGTGTGACAGCCGTTGTGCAGACAGAGGCTGCCCGATCGAGCTCTCTCTGTAATGCACAAACAGGCGCTGAGAACGGCGCAAGGCAGCCGTGCGCGCCACATAGCAGGCCAGCGCGCGCACCGGACAGAGGAGATGAGACGTGGCTTCTTCCTCCGACCTGTGAGGAGGGGGAAAGAAGCCATCCAGGGTGATCACTCTTGATTTAAAAGAGCTTGTGATGACCTTAGGCATAAAAGCCGGGTTAGGGCGTAAAACAGCTGAACTGCCATCTCCTTGGATCCGGAGGCATGACGGAGCCACAGAGAGAGCAGACAAATCACTCACCCTTTTCGCTGATGTTAGAGCCAAAAGTAGTACTACTTTGGCTGATAACAGTTTAAGGGGAACCTGAGCCAAAGGTTCAAATGGGGATTTGCTTAGTGCGCGTAACACTAAAGCCAAATCCCACTGAGGCGCCAGTGCGCGTGACACAGGTCTGAGTCTCCGTACTCCTCGCAGAAAACGTTTCGTCAGGGGGTGACTAAACACCGTCCCGGCCCCGAAACCCACGTGACAAGATGATATGGCAGCAGCATATACCTTGATTGTGTTGAAGGCCAAATTCCTGTCCAGCAACAGCTGGAGGAATGACAGCACGTGAGGCAGGGGGCACGTAATAGGGTCCAGGCTTTTCGCCACACACCAACGCTGGAAAGCTGTCCACTTGGCTGTGTAGGACCTCTGGTAGACGCCGCCCTGGCTCCTTGAATGGTACGTACAACATCTTGAGAGAGGCCCAGCCCCTCTAAATGTTCCCGTTCAGGGGCCATGCCCATAGGTGCTGGCCTATCACAGGGTGACTGCTGATCGCTCCCTCCACCTGCGAGAGAGCGTCCCCCCGCCACGGAATTTTCCACGGTTTGCCTGACAGCGTACGCTGTAGGCATGGAAACCAGGAAGCGCCCGTGCGCTCCGGGGCAATCAGGATCATTGACAGTCGCTCCTCCTGCACTCGGTCCAGGCACCGAGGAATCAGCGGGACTGGTGGAAATGCGTACAACAGTCCCCTGGGCCACGGTCGATGTGCGAACGCGTCCACCCCCAGGGGGGGGTGGTCCTGCGCTTTCAGGGAGAACCAGAGGGCGCACTGCGCGTTCCCGCGTGTGGCGAACAGATCCACCTCTGCTCTCCCGAACCGGCTCCATACCTGGGAGACCAGCTCGGGATGGAGGCTCCAGTCCCCCTGGCGAGGACCTCCTCTGGACATGAGGTCTGCCCCTTTGTTCAGCTCGCCGGGAACATACATTGCTCTGATGGAGAGCAAGTGTGATCGCGCCCATATCAACAGCGGCCTGGCTGTGTTCAACAGCTGCGCTGAGCGAACTCCGCCCTGGCGATTGATGTAGGCTGCCGCGGCTTTGTTGTCTGTGCGAATCAACACATGCTGATTCCGCAGCAACGGGGCAAAATGCTGGATTACTCTCCGTACGGAGAGCAATTCCAGCACGTTTATGTGGAGGGACATGTGAGCCGGCCACTGTCCCCCCACTGCCTGCGACATACACGTTCCTCCCCACCCTGAGAGAGATGCGTCTGTGAACACCGAGATGTGTGACGTAACTCTGCCCAGGGGCACACCCGCTGACAGCACGTGGGGACTTTTCCAATAGGTTAAGTCTGAACCCACGGAAGGAGGGATGGCCACCATGCGCCTCTTCTGTCGCACGGGGTCGATGCGCAGGCGAATAAACCACCTCTGGAGTATCCTCATGTGAAGGAGACCCAGGGGGATCACCACGTGACCAGCTGCCATCATGCCCAGCAGCTGCATCACGGAGAGGGCAGTCACCACGCTGCGAGGTGTGACGCGTCGGAGAAGAGCTGTCAGTGCCTCCACTCTCTGCTGTGAGAGTCGCGCTCTCATGCGGGCTGAGTTCAATTCCACCCCAGGTAAACAATACTCTGGGAGGGAAGAGGACGGCTCTTCTTCCAATTTATTAAGAAACCCAGCTTTGACAGATGTGATACGAGCTGTACCGTCTGTAAAGCAACTTCCTCCCTGGAGCGAGCCAGCAACAGCAGGTCGTCCAGGTAAAATAGTACTCTCATCCCTCCTCTGTGTAGCGGCTGCAGCGCCGTCTCTACACACTTCGAAAAGGTGCGAGGAGCCAGGGAATAACCGAACGGCAGACGGTTGTACTGGTACGATATTCCCTGGAATGAGAAACGCAGGAATTTCCTGTGTTTCGGGATGATGGGTACGTGGAAGTAAGCATCCTTCAGGTCTACAGAGGTGAACCAGTCCCCCTGGTGAACACACTCCAGCACCTGTTTGATCGTCAGCATGTGAAAAGGCCTTTTCATTATTGCTTTGTTGAAGACTGACAGATCGAGGATGGGTCTCATTCCCCCTGTCTTCTTCGGGATAAGAAAATAGCGGGAGTAATACCCCTGATTTTCTTCCCCTTGAGGAACCCTGGAAATAGCCTCTTTCAACAGGAGTTCCCGCAGCTCTGACTGGAGCGCAAGACACTGTTCCTGGGATGACAGGAGTGTTTCCTGTATCCCATTGAACTGTGGGGGGGAGAGGTGAACTGCAGGGTGTACCCTCTGCTGATCAACCTGCTCATCCATCTGTCCATCAGACACACGTGCTGCCACTCTGAGAAACACTCTGAGAGCGGGCGCACGTGCTCGAGATGTGTTGTGGTCGTCATGGTGACGAGCCACGTCAGAGCCCTCGCCGCCGCTGCCCGTGCGGCAACCCAAGGTGGGCCTGGAGCGAAAGGGCTGTGAGGGAGCCTCCAGTCCACATGAGGCGTCATAACTGCCCTCATGGGCTTATTATGACCGTGTGTAGGAGGCGTATCTCGGACAGAGGAATGCAGCGAGCCCTGCTGCCTACTAATCAACAGATTGGTGGCAGCTGGTTTAGTTAGTGAACACCGCAGTTTATTAACCGATAGATTAAAAACTGCAGGTTTTTTCAACAAGCCCTGCTGGCTATTAACCGATAGGTTATAGGCAGCTGGCAGAGTGGGGGATATGCGAGAAACACTTGATACTGATGCCTCAGACACAAAGTTGGAAAATAAACGTGTTTTATTTTTCTCACAAACCCCCCCAACACGTCAGAAGCGGCTTTGTTTCCTCGGAGGCTCTCGCGGAGCAGACCAGGAGCGGGAGTGCCTCCCTCCCCGTTGGCTCACCGCCGGAAGACCCCTCTGCCCCTGGGGTGGCGGGGGAGCGGCGGGGCGGGGCGGGGCCCCTGCCGCCGCCGACGGGCGAGCCTGACGCCGCGGCTGCTGTTGCCAGTCCTGTGTGCGCCTCTCCGCCTGCCGCTGTGGCCGGGGGACGCTGCGGCTGCTGCGGCTGTTGCGGCTGCTGCGGGCGTTGGTGCCGCCGTGGCCGCCCCGCAGGCTGGAGCCAGCTAACGTGCTGGCGGATGTCGTCCGCCTGTTCTGCAGCCGCCTTCATGGCCTCCACCATGGCGTGGAACTGGGGTCCGAACAGCCCGTCCGGGCTGATTGGAGCGTCCAGCAACACCTTCCTGGGCGTCTCCGTGACCGCAGCCTGCTGCAGCCAGAGGTGGCGCTGCAGTTGCGTCACCCACGCGGCGATTCTCGCCTGGGAGACAGCAATGGACGCGCACAGTGTGAGCGCCGTGCTGGCCGCCTTGCTGATCTCCTCCGCTTCCTCCGTGGCCAAGGTGGTGGACCGCTCCACCAGCGTCACCACCGAGTCGAGAGCAGCGCGATGTTGTTCGCCGCCGCGGACGCCTTGAAAGCACACTGGTGCACCCGGTCGCCTGGCGAGCGACATACTGGTCCCTGGGGGAGGCCAACGTAGGGCGCCGTCCGGCGATCATGTTGGCCTGCCTTACCCCAAAAAACGCCGTCAGGCTCGGCTCCAGAGAAGGGGTGGCTGGGAAACCAGCATCTGTGAACCCCTCCACCTTGGTGAGGGGGACAAATGTGGCCACCGGAGCCCTCGGGTCCTCGGGTTCGCCGCCGCCCCCCTCCTGGTATCTCCTGATGGCGGGAAAGCGTGGCCAGATTGGATCACTCCTGATCGTCTGCACCCGCGAAAAAACTCCGGCCATGTCGTCCGGAGCACACCTCTCCTGAGCTAGGGGAACGGGGAGACCTCTGCAGGCGGCCGCCTTGGCTATGATCTCCGGCAGTTCCCCCAGGATGCCGCCTATCGCCGGCAACGCCGTGATGACGGAGAAGGGGACCGCGTGCTCTGCCGTCCAGTCGGCACCCTGCTCCGACTCTGTCTCCCCCGTCCGGGGGAGAGGAGGGGAGAACCGCACGGTGAACCGTGGAGGGAGGGGGGAAGGAGTCGTCCGACTCCTGCCCGGCCCTCGGCTCCAGGGACATGAGGCTGCCGCCCGCAGGCTCGAAAGCCTGGACGGGCCAATCGTCCTCCACGCCGCAGCAGCGAGAGCGTCCGCTCTGCGCTTCCTGTCGGCCGCGGGGAGACGTGCACAGTGGGTGCATGCGACCCGCTGGCTGAGAGCCGCGTACGCGTGCTCTGGCCCCAGGCAGGATTCGCATGACGTGTGCCGGTCGTAGCTCATGATGTATCCGGAGCCACATGAGGGACAATTCCTAACGCAGTTGGCACTCATTGCTCCAGATTTTCAGTGCTTCAGTACTTTCTCGGGGCTGAAGAAAAGAGGGAGCAGATTGTCGGGCCTCCTTCCTATTTATACCGGAAGGGAGCCCGAGGGTGGGGCCCACCTTGCGGGTGGGCGTGGACTACAAGTGTTTCAGTGCTGCGCGGGCGCGCAGGGGATTACCCAATAGCGATAGCCTTAGAGGGCGGAGCCATATACGAAATAGAAAGCACGGTTATGTATTATATTATTGAGGGAAAATTGTCCGGGGCTATTATACACACTGTTCTGCTTTCTGCACGGACCTCTCATATAACGCACACCTGCACACTTGCTAGCCTGTTCCACTCTTTGTTTTCCGAATCCCAGGAAGTATTCTTGCCTCGCTTCTGAAGCAAGTGACTCGGAAGACATGTGCTACCAAGCAAGCGTACTCGAGATTGAGAAACACCCACGGACCTTTGTGCTCTGACAGCAAGGCATTACGGGTAATCTGTGACGTTTTGCTCTCGAGAATGTCCGGCCATTTTGTCCTCACGCGCCAATGAGCGGGGCTGAAGTCGAATAGTCCATTTAGCTTAGGAACCTTCCTAACGGAGTGAAATTACCCGGAAGTCCCTAAGTGCCGTTCGAATTGATGATAGGAAAGGAGGTTTCAAACTTCCTTTATAACCTCCTTTAGCTTAGGAACCGCTGGACCTCCCTCACCGAAAGGAGAGGAGAAAATGCTGCCCCATAATGCCTTCCTTGCAGCCGCAGCATTTGCCGTCACACAACAGTCGGCCGTTCACGGAAACAACCGATTATGACCGAGAAATGATATAATGAAAGTTACGGTGCTTATTAAGCTTTTTAAAACGTGTGTATGTGGTAACTTGCCAAAGTGCTTTGTTTTGAACGTTCATCAGTATTATAATCAAAAAGAGTAATATGAACGTTAGTTTTTACTGAAATTATCAAATAAAGTCAACATTTCACAGTCTTTACTGAGCTGTGTGGGGGTTGTTCAACTTTTAAAAGATGTTTGAATGGTGATATACACAGTGATAGATGTTAAGGACTAACGTTTATAATAAATACATTGCAGGGTTGCCAACTCTCACGCATCTGGCGTGTGACACACGCTTTCACTCTCAATCTCACGCTCTCACGCTGCCCAAACTATTCTCACGCCAAAAACAAGATGAACCGGCGATCGTTTTTGGTTGGTTAGTTACAATGTTGAGTTGACAGCTGCTCAAGCTGTCGATCCGCTCCCTCCCCGCCCCCACCACTCTTAACAACGTTAACAGACAGCGACCCGTATTGCGCATGCGCAGATCTAAGATCCAGTAGAAATTATAAAAAGTAAAAGTCTGCTGCTTATTGTTCTACTAGGCCAAAATAGAGTCAAAGAGTATATGAGAGTGAGAGTGCGTTAATTAATATATTTGGCAGTTTGGAGTAAGTCTGTAGATTTGTTTGTGTGTGTGTGTTTCAAGTATAGGCCCCTCACGATAATTAATTTTTTTGGATACATTTTCCCGGAAATTATTGCGATAAACGATAATATTGTCGGCACCGTTGTATGACCATTTTAGACCACTGACATAATGATAATATATAATAATAATTCAAGTACATCTTTTCAAACTGCTAGTCACATCTTCATGTAAATGGAAATTTATCGAGGTCAGAAAAGTTATCGAGTTCATTTTTATTTATCGTACGATAAGTCAATTAATTGCTTATCGCGACAGGCCTATGCACACAATAAAACAGTGGAAACAAACATGCGTTTGACTTTCATTAGTGAATGAAACTTTGTGCCCTTTATAGTCTGTGCCCAATATTGTGTATTTGTATATATTGTATATCATATATATATGCTAAGGTCCCACGACTGACACGACAGCAGTCATTTAGTGTGCATATGTGTAATTAAACCCATGATATCAAAATCTCACTCCAGCCAGGTACCCAAAGTTGGCAACCCTGATACATTTGTATTGATTTTAAGATCTTTTCATAGTTCATACAATCATACGTATCGGGATAATTTGTATTAATGTGGACCGGAGGGAGAGGGTGACGAGCATAAGTCTCACTTTTCTTTTTTATTTCAATTCCTACTTTGGTCATGAAGAATATGTTTCTCTGTTGTCCACGTTCATAAAGCATAAAGCAACAGCATCAGAGCACGGTGCAGAGTCTCTAGATGAGTTTACAGTAGTCCCTCGTTCTTATTATACATCCATGTTGTAGTCCGCTGTATAGAAAACTGTAGTTTCCATAGTTTCCCCACAGCAGCAGACGCACATTTATGACGTCCGCTGGCGCATCATAAACACGTCGGATAGTGAAAGTGCAGTCGGATTCTCCAAAGTACCGCAGTCTCTTCTCCTAAATCCTTTTGAATTATCCTATCCACTATCCCTTAACCCCATGACGTTTCACTCAGAGGTCAAGGAATAGACGATAGGGTTAGACGTTAGGAGCTGATTTTTGGATTATCCGACCGCAACCCAGCTCTCAAAGGAAAGCACTAGGCCTCCGACGCTGGATCCAGTTCTTATTAAACATTCAGGTCCTCAGAAGCTAGACGTTGGTAACAGACGTTGATGCACATTTTTTTTACCGATTATCATGATAGAATGAAAGAGACTTTTAAACCACATACAAAGAGTTAGTTTATCCTTGGAGGGTGATTTATCCGTGCTTTTATCCGTTAAACCGTGTTTTTGTTGCCTCCCGTTCTTTGTTCGTAGCTTTTTATACCACGTGGCTGATCGGTAAACATAAGTAAAGGCATTAAAGGGAGATTAGTGTGTTTAACGGCAGTGTTTTATCAAGGAGAAGAAAGACTGAAGAACCAGGACGAAGAGGAGAGAGAGAGAGAGAGAGAGAGAGAGAGAGAGAGAGAGAGAGAGAGAGAGAGAGAGAGAGAGAGAGAGAGAGAGAGAGAGAGAGAGAGAGAGAGGAGAGAGAGAGAGAAGAGAGAGAGAGGAAGAGAGAGAGAGAGAGAGAGAGAGAGAGAGAGAGAGAGAGAGAGAGAGAGAGAGAGGTAGTGGGTGGGTGGATGTGGTGTGTGTGTGTGTGTTTTAACGTTAACCTACGAAGTAGCTGTAGATTAGTTTAGTTGTGTCTGTCGGTTGTATTGAGTTGTCTTGTTTTGTGTCAGCTGTAGTTGTGTTGATTTTTTCAGAGACACAGCCGGAGAAGGAGCACTGAGAGCAGCATGGAGGAGAACAAAAAGACCCCTGGAGCTCAGGTCAGTGTGCACTTCATCACAATATATTCCTAACACTGTTATCCCCAAATGAAAGATCACAACCTGTTTAGAAAATACAATATTAATGCACAATATGGTTAGATATAGCTTAGAACGTTGCTGTATTTAAATTACTGATTTTTTACATTTATCACATTACACAATAAAACAATTAAATAAAAAGTCTGCAGATACTAGAATCATCAATCAGTTTAAAGTACAGACCAAGAATATAATTACATGTGCAAATTAACAAATTCAACAAAAATACATTAAAAGCCCATCCACAAACAGAGCAGAGTACAGCTCCCATCTGATGACTGCTGATATCTGGTCAGTATTATTTGAAAAGTAAACGTCAATATGCTCTCCCACAAATTGTATAAAGTTGGAATCGTGCAACATTTAGGATGTAAGCGCCAATTAGAGGAACGATTGGTTAGTTGCGAATCATTGTAAAATAGCGAGACTGGGGAATGATCTGACAAAACAATGCTATCATATTTATGACTTCCAATTTATTCAGGTTTTGAATCCCCATTGGTCGCAAAGGTTCAGGGGCCTCATTTATAAACGGTGCGTACGCTCAAAAGATGGCGTATGCCAGTTTCTACGCAATGTTTGCGATTTATAAAAAAACAACTTGACGGGAAAATGTGCGGTCCTCCACGCAAACTCTGACCCATCCGTACGCACTACGCACAAAAACGGGAGAGACGAGAAACTGCGACACCGTTGGCAGAAGGAAGAATGGAGAGAAATATGTGGAAATAATACCATAAATAAAATGTTACCTCTCATTTATCATATATGAAGAATTAAAGCCAATCTTAAAATGATTAAACAAACGCCTGTTTGCGACTCCTCAGTGCACACAAAAACATAACTTGGAGAAATAAATAAATAGCCTACGGAAATGTTATTGATCACCCCTCGATTATGTTCTCTTGTTAAGAAATGTATTCTCATAAATGATGCAGGAAACAGAAGACAGAATTACTTTAAACTGACGCCGTTTTGCTTTTGGTTGTATAGATACGAGCATGGTTTTATACTATCATGTTTAATCATGTTTTATGCCGTTCGCCAATACTTGATACGTCGCTCGTAAAACACAGGAGGTATGGAAACTTAGAACACCATATGTGGTAAATTGTGCAGCTAATATAACACATTTGTTTTATTTCCTTTTAACTGGTGGAGGGATTCCCCGATCATTTCTTAGAGTTTCTCATCAAAGGGGTGTCTCCTGCAGGTTAGGCTATGTGTATTTTTTTTGTCATTAACCTTTTTCGTACCACTTATTTATTTATTTATTTTGGTGACGATCCGACCTCCATGCTGCAACTCTGGTTCAAACTGCATCCACCAAACAATATGATTTATCTCGACCTCCCCAAAATAACCAAAATCTGACACGGTGTGAGATGTCTTTTTTAGCTGTTCTGTCGTCATTTCCTGCGATCTTCTTCATGCAGTCAGTCAAAATGAATATTAATACGGGGCGTTTCTTTGACTATTTATAGGCAAATATGGGCGTTACGTGAAGCCCGCAAAATCTGCGCCGCATTTCGAGTTGATTGTGATTTATAAAGGGAAACCGGCGTAGGACGTGACGTACGGAAGTCCTACGCCGGTACGCAGTGATTTATGAATCGGAAAATGTCTGTGCTTATTTATTTGCTTTTTCCTACGTAAGCAACCTTCCCACGTGAATCCTACGCAAGGCTTTATAAATGAGGCCCCAGATCTTTTATGAGGTTCAGATTTTTTTTTCTACTTTGAGAATGAGGAGTCCACTCCAGATGAACGATCGAGTTTTGGGATAGAGTGCAGTTGAAGTCACCTGCCATCATTACTTTGCCTGGTAGGGATGCAACCATTAAAAACAGATTCTCAAAAAAAGCGGGACTGTCATCATTTGGGCCATAGACATTCACCAAGGTGATGATTCATTTTAACATAGTGCCTTGTATCACCAAATATCTTCCAGCTGTATCAGATATAATATTGTTCACTCGGAACAGAACAGACTTGTGAAGCAACACCATAACCATAAGCGTGAGAAGATTGTGGGACATACAAACAGACATATAAAATAAAGAAACCCTGCCAAACATCAAACCCCTGAGCTGCCACCGTGAACAAGACAGTCTCATGAAAACTACCCCCCTCTCCCTCCCCCCTACCTTGGGATATGGTTAAATGCACAAACTGATCCAGTGCAAGCAAGGGAGCGGTTAAACAAACTAAGCTAGCACGATTACCTAGAATGAAAAATACAAACAAAAATAAGAAAGACACATTTGTGGCTCCTGGCAAAATCAAAAATGTACACAGACGGATGGACACTCCAAAGAGTGTGAACGCTGTGGATATACACCACTTTGTAACTCTAAATGAAAAAATAAATACCGGATATCATGATAAAAGACATCATATTAACTCGGTATATTGAAGTGCAAATACGAACAGTTAAAGGAGAGGTGTCATGGCCATTTCCACTGATCATAATGCCATTGTTGAGGTATACTAAAATAGATTTATACTGTGCATTTTTCCAAACTCACATTGGTTTCGCATACAGCATCTCTGTAAAGTGTGTGTATTCAGCAGTATTCACTCTCTCCACTAAACGGCTCGTTGCAGCTCTTGCCCCCCCCTCCCTGTGAGCCCAGTGTGCTCCGATTGGTCAGCTCGGGCACTCTGTTCTGATTAGTCAACCACCAGAGAGGATCCGCCCATGTCTAACAGTGCTTTTTTCGGCTCGCTCTGAGCGGAACTTCAGTCTTACAATGGCTTCGGTACAGCCGTATATGTTATACGCTAACTAACCGAACTGTACCTACAACTGTTGTTATAGAAGAGTAAGCTATTTTTACCTGTAATAAACTACTACTGTTTGATGAAAAATCAAATCATGGTTTGCTATATATGAATGATATGTTATAGGATCAAATAATTCAGAGAAGAAAGGCTACTAAGTATTTCCATCAAACTTTATTTTTAGAAATGTACAAAATGAACATGTGTAAATATACATATATACACTGTATATCATCCATTCCTCCCCTTATAGGCGTTTTCGGCATCTTGCCTATCGCAGCTTTGTAAGCTGCTGCCGGGGCTTTTTGGACGAGGCATCAGAGTGGTCATCCCGTGTGTGTGTTGTCCGCCAGGAGTTTCCTGATCTGGCTGGACGAAATCAAATGCAAATCACAAAATATTAGAGAAACTTAGTTGTTTTAGATTCGTTAGTAGTAGTTGTGGTAGGAGTGTGTATCTATCTAATCTATCTATCTAATCAACACAGTTAGCTTGCCAGCTAATATGCTAACCTACGTTTGCTAGTTGTTCAGTGTAATATGCCAATCTACTATGAACAACGGCTAGTCTAGGCTAGCAAGAACATGTTTACAATTGCAATCTTATACTGGTAGTCTGCTACGTTCGGTCATTCATTGTAGCTGGCATAAAAACAGTGTTTTCCCTATCAAACGCATGTCTAGCTGTTAGTAGCCTTCTTGTTTACCTCGGTAGCATACACGCTAGGAACGCCAGCTATAATGTAATTACGTTTCGCGACTGGCCGTACGGTAAATCACCCGGAGTATACTGTCTATGAGTATTTCGTGTGTGAATGCAGACATTCTCCTGCTATGAGATACATGTAAGGCATCTGCTGACATTGGAGTTGATATATGGAAACGCTAGAAACTTAGTTAGCCCTGTTAGCACTGTGTCAATGGCTTAGCAGCCCGAAAAACGTTTACCCATTTACACAGTCGTTGTAGATATACCTTGTGTGCACAACACAAAAGAAACGTTGAACTTTGCTGTGTTTATTGTGGTTAGAACGTTACTGTGGTTAGAACGTTGCTGTGTTTACTGTGGTTAGAACGTTACTGTGGTTAGAACGTTGCTGTGTTTATTGTGGTTAGAACGTTGCTGTGTTTACTGTGGTTAGAATGTTACTGTGGTTAGAACGTTGCTGTGTTTACTGTGGTTAGAACGTTGCTGTGTTTATTGTGGTTAGAACGTTACTGTGTTTACTGTGGTTAGAACGTTACTGTGGTTAGAACGTTGCTGTGTTTACTGTGGTTAGAACGTTACTGTGTTTACTGTGGTTAGAACGTTACTGTGGTTAGAACGTTGCTGTGTTTATTGTGGTTAGAACGTTGCTGTGTTTACTTTGGTTAGAACGTTACTGTGATTAGAACGTTGCTGTGTTTACTGTGGTTAGAACGTTACTGTGGTTAGAACGTTGCTGTTTTTACTGTGGTTAGAACGTTAATGTGTTTACTGTGGTTAGAACGTTACTGTGGTTAGAACGTTGCTGTGTTTACTGTGGTTAGAATGTTACTGTGGTTAGAACGTTGCTGTGTTTACTGTGGTTAGAACGTTGCTGTGTTATGTGGTTAGAACGTTACTGTGTTACTGTGGTTAGAACGTTACTGTGGTTAGAACGTTGCTGTGTTTACTGTGGTTAGAACGTTACTGTGTTTACTGTGGTTAGAACGTTACTGTGGTTAGAACGTTGCTGTGTTTATTGTGGTTAGAACGTTGCTGTGTTTACTTTGGTTAGAACGTTACTGTGATTAGAACGTTGCTGTGTTTACTGTGGTTAGAACGTTACTGTGGTTAGAACGTTGCTGTTTTTACTGTGGTTAGTACGTTAATGTGTTTACTGTGGTTAGAACGTTACTGTGGTTAGAACGTTGCTGTGTTTACTGTGGTTAGAACGTTAATGTGTTTACTGTGGTTAGAACGTTAATGTGTTTACTGTGGTTAGAACGTTGTTGTATACCAGAGGTGGGAGTAAGTCATACATGTGCAAACTGTCTCAAGTCTTAACCTACAAGTCTCAATCAAGTCCCAAGTTTCTGTGGTGAGAGTTAAGCAAGTCATACTAAATTCTGATGAATAACCCCAGTTTCCGCATCTAAATCAGTTAAAAGACGGTGGACACATAGACCACAAACACACACATCATGCGCCTTGGTGACTGGACATCTCCTTCATAAAATGAGTAATAGGGGGAATAATCGGGCAGTTCGATGTGTGGTTAAAACATTGCTGTCGTTCTTTAGTTCTAATGAAGGTAAACACAGTGAAGTAAACAGTAAAAGTCACAGCTCTTTGCAGCTGTTGCTGCTCTTCTCAGATTCTGCTGAGTTACATGTTACTGCCTCCTGGTGCTGCAGAGATTTCATGAAGTGAAGGTGGTTTTCCTTCTATAAAACAGATCCTGTGAGTCACAGACATGAATTCATAGATCAAGGCAGACTGGTTCACAGACTCTCCTGTGTTGCCGATCCGGTGCTTAAACAAATATCTCTAAACCCCTGGCCGAAATGTCCCTAAAATGAAGTCAGAGTTTGAAATATATCTCAAATAATGTATGCACTGCCATTTCCCCACATAAACATAACAGTCTGCAATGAAACGGTTGTCTCCTGTGCGCTCCACTTCCTACTTGGCGCACCGGTAACTTCTCTTTTTTGTTTTTTTTCATTGCCCTTTAGGGGCTTCGTACAATACAAAAATAAATGCAAATATTTTATTTTAAAAAGTAAAGTATTTTCGAGTCATCTGTCTCAAGCCTAAGTCAAGTCTCAAGTCATGAATACCAAGTCAAAGTCAAATCGAGTCTTTTATCGATGTTAGTCACGTCTCAAGTCAAAAAATATGCGACTCGAGTCTGACTCCAGTCAAGTCATGTGACTCGAGTCCCGCACCTCTGGTATTTACTGTGGTTAGAATGTTGCTGTATTACTGTATCGAATATAATAAACACAAACAGTTAGTACAAGTAATATTTTGTTAACTGTATATGTATTAAGTATTAAGTGAGTTTTTATTGTGTTACATTTATATGTATTTATGCTTTTTAGATTTACTTTCTCTCTTTCTCTGTCCGTCTGGTTTAGAAACCGAAAGGAAGAGAGAGACGTCACAGCTGTCAGCAATTTGACAAATCCTTTACAAAATCTGGAAATGTAAAGCTCCATCTGCGTATTCATACTGGAGAAAAATTGCACAGCTGTGAGGAGTGTGAGAAAACGTTCACTACATCAGGTGCTCTCAAAACACATCAACGTATTCACGTGGGAGAAAAACTGTACAGCTGTGAAGAGTGTGAGAATACTTTAACTACATCAGGCGCTCTAAAAACACATCAACGTATTCACACGGGAGAAAAACCATACAGCTGTGAAGAGTGTGGGAAAACGTTCACTACATCAGGCGCTCTCAACACACATCATCGTATTCACACAGGAGAAAAACCATACTGGTGTGAAGAGTGTGGGAAAACGTTTACTCAATTAGGTACTCTCAAATCACATCAACGTATTCACTCTGGAGAAAAACCGTACAGTTGTGAAGAGTGTGGGAAAACGTTTACTCAATCAGGTGCTCTCAAATAACATCAACGTATTCACTCTGGAGAAAAACCGTACAGCTGTGAAGAGTGTGGGCAAACGTTCACTACATCAAGTGATCTAAAAACACATCAACGTATTCACATGGGAGAAAAACCGTACAGCTGTGAAGAGTGTGGGAAAACTTTCACTTCATCAGGTGCTCTAAAAACACATCAACGTATTCACACGGGAGAAAAACTGTACAGCTGTGAAGAGTGTGGGAAAACATTCACAACATCAGATGCTCTCAACCCACATCATCGTATTCACACAGGAGAAAAACCATACTGGTGTGAAGAGTGTGGGAAAACGTTCACTCAAGTAGGTACTCTCGAAACACATCAACGGATTCACACGGGAGAGAAACCGTACAGCTGTGAAGAGTGTTTGAAAACATTCACGAAATCAAGTGCCCTCCAAAGACATCACCGTGTTCACACAGGAGAAAAACCTTACTTGTGTGAAGAGTGCGGGAAAATGTTCAAGACATCAGGTGAACTCAAATCACATCACCGTATTCACACTGGAAAAAACCATAATGGTGTGAAGAGTGTGGGTAAACTTTTTCTCAAAGTATCAGTCTTACGTTATGTCCACATGGTTCCGTTGCGTGCTTCAACGGAGACGCTTCCCATTCACTTTGAATGGTGTGACGTTAAGCTTTGCCGAACTGCATTGTGGTTCCGTCGCTTTGCCTCCGTTGCTCGCTTCGAAAGTTGAGAAAAGTTCCACTTTTCCAGCGTCGACAGAAGCGGCAGCCAATCAAACCGCGTGCTTGTGTGTCCGGGGCGTGAGATTAATGTGATTGGTTGTTGGTCGCGCACCGGCAAGCTTCAATGCGACGAAACCGTGTGGACGATACGTTAAAGTCCACGAGCGGATCCACACCGCATAGTTTTGAACAACTATGAGAGCCAAGCTAGCTGTTTCCTCCTCCTGATGTCCTGAGAGCTGTATTGTTATATTTTAACCTGTTAAGGCCTGAGCCTGTTTTTCAGGTCTCAGGCTCGAAAATGACATTCCCAGAACAAATGACTATCTTTTTAAAAGGGGTAAATGCATAATCTTTTTTCTCAAAGCAATGATAAACCTGTGAGTTGGATGTAAAAAAGTCAGAATCAATATAGATTTTTTTTATTTGAATGTAAATTCAGATTGAACATAGTAAAAAAAAAAAAGGTAAAATATAGTAGCATTTTTTTACTTATAGTGAAAACCACCCTTGAATGATGGGATAGTAGACTAAAAGCTTTAGGAATCCAAACTATAACATATAATAAGTACCCTGTATAAAGATTGATGCAAAACAAGTGAAATTTGACCTTTTTAGAGAGATTTAGAAAAAAAAACCCACTTCTGGGGTCATTTGGGTGGATTGTCCATATCTCTGGCCCCCCTTGGTCGATTTTGATGATTGACATCTCTTTTTAACTGTTAGAGCCAATAGAATCGAGGGGAAGTTCCTAAAATCCCTCTAAACATTACCCATTGGTGAATGAGTGCTGCGCAGCCAGAATGCCCCGGAACCGGAAGCTGCAATACACTCTGGTGGCTACCATTAGCAGCTAATATTAATTCTCAGATTTTTACATAAAAATTGAATTATGGATTATCAATAGTTTTTTCAAAGCGACAGACACATTGGATTAACCTATGAATTAACCTTCAGCCGCGTTTTTATCGTTTTAATGCCATTGAACACGACTTTTGATCAGAAACCAACAGCTAAGGTAAGAGATGTCCCGTGAATGCTCCGTAATGCTACGTGTTGTGATGTCTGTGTTTGCTTCCCCTGTCGCGAGTTCTGATCGCTCAGTGATGATACCAATACCTATATAATCTGTGGAATCTCAGCTTTAATCGGATATCTTGTATGTGCAGTTACGATAAGTAATAAGGGTATTTTTAATTTGAGTTCTGTGCTAAGTGCGTTAGCATTTTTTTGCTCAGGGCTAATTTAGACACTTCTTGTGAGACTTGTGCTTTGTTTCGGTAAAAATGGTTCATATCTTCAGTCAGCTGAGTTTCTAACCGTTAAGTGAGTATGACACATTAATAGATTTTTAAATATTAAGAAGCCCTGAGACACAGTTTCGTGAAAAAACTACCCGCCAGACCCGGATTAGGGGCCTCTCGGGCTTTGTTAAGAGTCTCTTCTGAATTGAAGTCTAACTAACAGTTTTTTATGTTCACACTATGCCAACACGAGGCCACAGAGATGCTGTTTCTCCCGATTTAAGTCATGTTTGTAACGGTTCCTGATCTATAAAGAATTGTTTCACTATGCTGTTTTTCAACTAACTTTCTAATAGCCTTGTTTTTCCTTTTATAAAATATTATATCTCCAGGGTTTAATCGCTAGCCTCGTTAAGCTGCATTGAAGGAATTTAGTTTCACTGTTCATTAATCTGCAGAGTAGTTTTTCGAATTATTTGTTTTGTTTATAAATGTTGTGACTTTAAACTTTGATTGGGATGTTTTGATAGTTGAGTTAGCAGTCTGTTCTGGTCTAAAAGAAGAATCAATGATTAATGTATCTAGATATTAATAATGTTTCCAGTTTGATTCTGTTCTCTTTTGTTAAAATTATCAGACTGTACCAAAATAAAAAATGCCTTAGAAAAAGATGCACATCCCTGCATATTCTTTGTTTTTCAGCACATTATAAACATGTCATTCCCTTGTTTTAATGAATAAAGACAGAAGGGAACTGTTTAAACAAATTGTCCATGGACATAAAGACAGGCCGCGCTTCAAGGGAACCCAGGAGAAAACAGCGTTGTTTTTTATTTATATATACTGTGTATATATAGTACATGATCTGAGTACTTCTACTTTTACTAAAGTACAACTTTTGAGTACTTCTACTTTTACCCAAGTACAAGATCTGAGTACTTCTACTTTTACTGAAGTACAAGATCTGAGTACTTCTCCACCTCTGTAAGTATAGTAAGGCAGTAAGGAGCGCCTTGAATCTCTCATGCCCCTTTCACACCAACGCGGTTCCAGGGCCGGTTCGGAGCTAGAGCCTGATAAGCACCGGTTTTTCCTGTTCACACCGCAGCGGAGCCGGCTCTTTTCCCCGAAAACCGGTTCTTACCAAGCACCAAAAAATTGTCGGTCTAGAAGCAAGAACCGCATACGTCACGCTTACGTCGGAGGCGGGGGCAGGGGAGGGATCAACCTGAGCTAACAGTTAAAGGCGAGTACGGCAAATAAAAGTTGTAACAAGCAGTAGCACTGAGCAAAGTGACTAGAACGCGACCACACACTTGTAAAAAAAAATACACTTTATAAAGTCAGGCAACACTAACCAGGCTTAGTGTGATTCTGTTTATTTGTACCTTACTTTGACCATCCGCTCGCTGTCATTGATCATTGTGGAGAGCAGGCAGACGTTTTGTTTTGTATTATAGCAGCTATCGGATGGAATCAATACATGGGCTGCACAGGTTGTCATGTCCGACTATCACAAGTAGAATCATAATGAAAAATACGCCGTTAAAATGTGCCTGTAGAAAACGGTTTATGCCACAATAGGATAGCAACAAGTAGTCAAGATAGTCAGTTTAGCTTCGGTTGCTATGCTAACATCACCCATTTTATACCAGAGAAACGTTCATAACAGCGTTGTGATGCCAAACGGCGGGCAGCACTGCAGCGCTCGGTAAATGCCGCTGAAACACATTAATAAACAATGAACCACGGCACTCTGGAGAAAAGTATAAGGTTGGAGAAGTCGTTATTTAATTTAATCTAGCTTCGTATGATTAAAAGCAACACGATCATCAACCCGACGCAGTCCCCCATTGTTGTTGTTGTTGTGAGCGCTGTAACGCCGTTGGGGAGAAAATCAGCGACCAGCACCAGTCGGGCTCTGGGCGGTGTGAACAAAACGGGGGCTGAAAAGAAAAACCGGTTCCGAAACAGAAGAGCACTAGCACGGAGCTAGAACGGGAGCTGCGTTGGTGTGAAAGGGGCATCAGTCAGAGCTGGTTGATGCTGCTGGGAAACAGAGGTTTGGCCCTCTGCTGGGTTTATTTCAGGTGCTGATGAACTAAATGTCTCATAAAGCACAATGGTTTAGACTGGCACGCAAAACAGCAAAACCATAGCTCCAAACACATTTTCAGCTCTGCACCAAATGTCACTTCATCATGGCCCTTTCTGCAAACACTGCACACAGTTTGTAAGTAAAACACGGGAATCTGACATAAAGCACTGCCATTACTGTAAAACTGCAGCAACATTAACCGTTAAAATTAACACTTTTGCAAACTCTGCAGATAGTTTTAAAATCAGAATCCAGTTCATTGTAGTGAAGTAGGTTTAATTCGCTAAAATAACTTATGTTGTGTTTCATGCTGCTTTGTTTTGTCCTGCAAACATACGAAACCCTAGAAATGTGCACTTTGAGGAAGTCACATTCATTTCTAATTATAATTACTCTCTGGCATTTTATATCGTGAACAGTGAAGTAAATTTATTTTTATAAATGTATCATTATTGAATTATTTCTTGAAGTTATTTTTATGTTTGTTGCATATTACATCCTATTTAAAACACTGAAGTTAGTTTGATCATTAAACACTGAGCTATTTGCATTTTAAAAATAGATACAGTATATCTCACACATTATTTATTTATTAGACTTTGTATTTGTGATCTCTCATTATCTGCTAGCTCCTGTCTGATTTCAGTATCAGAGTTCCTGCTTCCTCTCTGGAGTTTCTTTTAATCATCTTTGAACAGCTGTTATGTAACCTCCACTCTCTGCAGACTGCACACTGTTAGCGGCAATACAATCGTGTGTGTGTGTGTGTGTGTGTGTGTGTGTGTGTGTGTGTGTGTGTGTGTGTGTGTGTGTGTGTGTGTGTGTGTGTGTGTGTGTGTGTGTGTGTGTGTGTGTGTGTGTGTGTGTCCTATCAAACAGAGCTAAATCAGATCTGCACAGAGCAGGGCTGCAGCTCATGATTTAAGAATCAGATCAGTATTCATTATACACCTGAACATCAGCAGGAGAGGACTCTTTAAAGTAGAGACACTACATACTGATATACACCTGAACATCAGCAGGAGAGGACTCTTTAAAGTAGAGACACTACATACTGATATAAACCTGAACATCAGCAGGAGAGGACTCTTTAAAGTAGAGACACTACATACTGATATACACCTGAACATCAGCAGGAGAGGACTCTTTAAAGCAGAGACACTACATACTGATATACACCTGAACATCAGCAAGAGAGGACTCTTTAAAGTAGAGACACTACATAACATAAACACATATTTCTCGATGATGATACCTCACACAGTAAATTGATATCATTGTGATTCCTATATGTTATGTATGTGTCTGTGTAGGTGTTGAGGTGGGGTTCCCTGCAGGATTTAAGCTAACGAGCATTTAGCTGCTGCTTCTCCTGCAGTCCTGCAGCCGCTGCCTTTGTTGTCGGCGTGTTTTTCACAGCGTCGGTGGGATCATCAGTCAGACGAGTTTATCTCAGTGGTTCGGTGCAGATTTGGCTTGATGTCGGGCGGAGGTAAAACTTTTGTGTGCTACGCTGCAGTATACAAAGTCATTAAAACTAGCTGCACCTTTACCAGCTTTGATAACACTTTAATGATCAATCATTATAAAACATATCATATATATTATTCTGAAATGGACCAATCTGCACAATGACTACTTTTACTGTCGCTACTTTAACTATATTTTGATGAGAATACTTTTCTACTTTTACTTGAGTAACATTTTGAAGGACTTTTACTGTAACAGAGTATTCCTACACTCTGGTACTTCTACTTTTACTCAAGTACAAGATCTGAGTACTTCTACTTTTATAAATATAATCTACACGTAAATCAGACTTTAGTTCCACCTGGAGTAAATTCACAAGCTACCCTGCAGTATACAAAGTCATTAAAACTAGCTGCACCTTTACCAGCTTTGAGAACACTTTAATGATAAATCATTATATCAAAACCTATATAATGGAAAACAAATGTATGATCACAAACAAAAGCATTTTTCCCAACGTTTAAAATCCGCCATACCAGTCCCATATTTATATATGTATTATTTCCATTATTGTTGTAATTCATATTTATTTTAATACCGTTTTTCACCACAGGGAGGCAGTGCATTTATGTTTAAAAGAAAAACTAAAATCCCATGATACATTGCGGCGGTCCGTTTCTAGCTTCCGGTCCTCAGAAGCTATACGTTGCTAACTGACGTTGATGCAGATTTTATACCGAATGTAATGTGTTTAAGAGACTTTTAAAACACATACAAAGAGTTAGTTTATCCTTGGAGGGTGATTTATCCGTGCTTTTATCCGTTAAACCGTGTTTGTGTTGCCTCCCGTTCTTTGTTCGTAGCTTTTTATACCATGTTGCTGATCGGTAAACATAAGTAAAGGCATTAAAGGCAGATTAGTGTGTTTAACGGCAGTGTTTTATCAAGGAGAAGAAAGACTGAAGGACCAGGACGAAGAGGAGAGAGAGAGGTAACGTGTGTGTGTGTGTGTGTGTGTGTGTGTGTGTGTGTGTGTGTGTGTGTGTGTGTGTGTGTGTGTGTGTGTGTGTGTGTGTGTGTGTGTGTGTGTGTGTGTGTGTGTGTGTGTGTGTGTGTGTGTGTGTGTGTGTGTGTGTGTGTGTGTGTGTGTGTGTGTGTGTGTCCAACATGAGGCCCCACGCAAAGTTATGTGATGAGACGACGCTGAAGTTGGCTTCCGATTCGGCAGTTAAGGGGAATTAAATTTACAGCGCTGAGCGAACAATCCTCCGTGTTTGTACCTCTTAAATCGCTGCATAGCCGACTGGATTATCCCAGAGTCTAAACATTCTTTATAACACAGTTTTAGATTTGTGAAACCTTTATTCTATTTGTGAAAATACAAAAAAGGGAGATTTCAGTGCTTTTTCGCATCTTGGCCACATTAGACCAGGTCCTGATCTAAAACCACTATACCTGGACTCATATTGCTATTTCACACAGTCTTTGTACAATACTCTTGTCACAAAGGTTTGAGCCAGCTGCTGTGACATATCACCTGGGGCCTGCAAATCACTTTGTGGCATTCCACAAATTGGGTTTGGATAGAAGCCTGGAAGAGGAGATACCGTGATCAAAGAGACGACCATCCCAAAAAAACTTGGGGCTAACTCCCGTGTTGGCCACATTGTTATGGTCCGGGTAAGTATGGACAGCTAATTAAGGAAGAATAAAGTCTGTACTTCTCAAAGTTATTCTAATTTTTAGTTGCAGATACAGATAAGTAGGTATACTTATATAACATTAATGTATTTACAGTTGCAGGCAAAACATTTAAACAGGAAATTAAATATAGTCTATAACTAGCATTGTTCAAGTTTACTTAAAGCAACAAGCTTTGTTTGCCTAATTACAGTATGTCCTCTTGAGTACTAGGATTGCTTGGAATGTGAAAGACATTACAAGATTAGAACATAACACTTTGGTAACAATGGTATGAGAAAGTTGGTTCATTGTAATCCTGTCTCCTTTAATCCCTCCGAAAAATAATTGCAATTCATATTTTGCTTTAGGACAAAGCAGCAGAAGCTGGTGAAAGTAGGTGAAAGACTGAAGGTTAGCCTATTTCTTTATCTCATGAACCTGAATTCCTTTAAAGTGCCAGTGAAGTGCATTTTTTTGCGCCAAAGTGAAATGGCAGTTTCATTTCTTACATATAATTGTACCTGTTCATGGCTAAAATAATTTTTTAGGAAGTGCGAGGGACGAGATAAACATCGCAAATTTTTCAGAGTCTGAGCCTACCGCTGCTGCAGACGATAGCGGCTGTGACGTCACAAGATGGGCCCAGTTGTGATTGTAAACATGGCGGAGCCTTCGGAAAGTGATACTGGTGCGAGAGAAATGAGTGATTTTGACAGCTTTTCGGACAGGATAGATGAGGAAAGTGGCCATGGAAGTCAATTTAGTTGAGGACAATATTTTGTCATAGATCTAGAGTAGATCTACACACAGGATTGGCCATCACCTGATCATACATTCATCTGTTCATAGCATGATGCAACATTCATGTTCACATGCAGTGTTGTGCTAGTTACTGAAAACCAGTAAGTAGTTACAATTACTAGTTACTTCACTACTTACACCAAAAAGTAATGCGTTACTGTGAAAAGTAACTTCTTAGTTACTTAGAAAAGGGCACCCATTAATGCCCTTATACTGTAGCCTTCATTTCAGTACTGTTATTGCATCGGAGAATAATACAACCTGTTGATCAACTTGACATGCATTTGCATCACTGAACTCTGCTAAGCAATGTGGTCTATACAAACACAAACACAAAGATATGTTTCAAAGTGCCAATCCAGCCGCTGTTGCTTAGGTGGAGGTGGAATGGCGTCGGATGAGTCTGGGTCTGTGGTCTTAGCTACTAGCTTCGCTACTAGCTTCGTCCCAGCATGTTTTTTCTGCAGATGTTTCAACAGATTTTAATTGCTGTTTTGGGCAGTCGATAGGATCTTTGACCCGCCAAGACACAACTTACATTTAACTAAAACGTTCTTTTCTTTGTGCTCGACAAAAGTGAAATAGTGAGAATATCTCCAGGCGGAGAAACTCGACTTGAGCTCTGCCGCCGCCATGACAGTCTTGTTAGTTAACACAAACACAGTGGCGTTTATTTTTCATAAACAATCTACGAATCTACGAAACAATGACACCAGCCACTCACCTTCATCTTTTGGGAACAGAAACATCAACACAGTGGCGTTTATTTTTCATAAACAATCTACGAATCTACGAAACAATGACACCAGCCACTCACCTTCATCTTTTGGGAACAGAAACATCGCCACTTCGGCAGACTTCACATTACCACAGCCAGCGGCAATGCATCGCTTCCCGTGTGTTTTTCCTCCCTTTTTCGTCACTGTCGCCTCCATTGTCAGCTTTTCTCGATTGGCAATCACTTCCAGTCGACTGCGAAACACTTTCCAATCAAATACTCGCTCAAAAACGTTGGTAAATTCGACTTTGAAATAGAGACAAAATGAATGGTGGTGAATGTAAACACTTCGGCTTGGCCCATCTTCTGACGTCACGCAGTAGATCGCAAGCCACGCCCACGAAGGCGGAGGTCGACTGCGAATTTCCCAGCGGAAAATTCAAACTCGTCAAATTCGTTGCTATTCCAACATCTTTGATATGGGTTCCAATGGACAATTTTGGTCATTACTATACGTATTAGCATAAAAGATCATGCACCGTCGCACACTTCAGTGGGTCTTTAACATCTCATTCATTTTTTTGTTTGCTATGAAACAGTATTTAAGATACGAAAACTTTGTAGCTAAAGAATTATCACCTAAAAGAGGAGCATACACTTATTTATATTTATTTATTCATTTGTTTAACAGGGACAGTGCACATTAATTAACTTTCCTGTAAATGTGCCAGAGTTAGCCAAGAGGCTATTTTACATCTGTTGTCCCTGGACTGATATTTTAAGTCAACCTAAAACACATTTCATTTAAACAAGTAAATACAATCAAATTAAAACATGCAACATACATTACTGGAATACTTAAATAAAATAAATAAAAAGACAGAACAATAACACAGAACAATAAAACAAAACAAAAGAACACGTTCAAACACAGACAGTGGGTTGTAAGGAGCAGAAGATTGTGTCAGTGTTTCAGAGCTGATTCCTCACTAACCATGTTTTGAGTTGGGATTTAAATAAACTAAACGTAGTCTGTTCTCTGATTGTAGATGGGATTGAGTTTCAGCTCTGTGGAAACCTGAGTGGAGTCAGGCCTCTGCTCCGCACAGTAAAGGATGGAGACCCTCTCACAGCTGCATACTGGACTGAGTCTGCTTCAAATTAACTTATTATCCTCACAGGATAATTTTATTAAAGTTAAAGCAAAACTTACTAAAACATTCTAACTGTTTATGCTTTAACAGCAATTAATAAATTATCCGGTCATAAATAATTTCAGAATCAGAATACCTTTATTAGTCCCACAGAGGGGAAATGTGCATCGTTACAGCAGGAAAGAGCCACACCACAAGTACTAAGTTATGATATAATAATAACTTAGTACTATGAGACACCACAGCGTGTTCTCGGTGTTCTGCTCATGCTGCTTTGCTTTTGGCTAACTGTTTTTGTTGTTCTGCTTTATGATTGTAATGCATGACTGTGCCAACATGTGTCTCCTCCTCCCTGCTCTTGTTTGTAGGCTGCACCTGCTTTTCAGGAGACCAGGCCTCGCAATTATGTTCTTTCTGCCAGTGCATCAGCGGTAAGAGTCCATCAAAAACTGCAGGGTCGGTCACCCAGCAGGAGCTAGGCTAACATGCTAACAGGCACAGAGCCTTAGAACACCACATACTCCAAAAGACAGATGATGTAGCTCACATCAGGGCACAGAGCTGCTGCAGCCTCACCTGACCCAGCAGCTCGTTGGCTAAAGCTATTGAATGTTGTGTCGGAAGCATCCTGAGGCCACAGTGGCTTCAGAACATGTATATAGTCTATCTTAAAAAACATCTTGAATTTATTCATAGAAAGTTAGTTTCTTATTTAACAGGTATGGAGACTTTTTTTAGTTTCATACATTTTCCAAAATACATTGTTAGAATTTCTAAAAAGTACTCTTACTCAAACCACTAAAATAATGTAAATGAAGCAAAAGGCTCCTGGAATCCTTTCACATGTACTCTCCAGTGTAACGCTGCCTTGCTTGGGTCCCAGTATATTTAAACTGCATGGGATGACGGCTACTAATGAGCACTGCACATGATATATATTTGGAATGCTTTATTGATTGAAGTGGGGGCTGCATTTTGAATTCTTAAACAATAGGCTTGTCAGACTGTGGCATGACCTTTGCAACACAAATATAATAAAGACATGAGCATGTTTAGCAAGTTTTGATATTGTTGCATGCTGTTTATACTTTTTTTGACATAGAAAAACTGATTACTAATGTACATATAGCTTTACACTGGTATGATCTGGAACTGTGACAGGCTCTGAAAGACTCCAATCCACTTCCGTAGTTGCACTTGTCATAGCAGAGTATAGCATAATAAAGGGAAACAATGGCCTTAATGAGTTAACTGGTCAAAAAACAAACATCTTTACATTTTTGGGGTTTTAGATCAGGACCTGGTCCACTGTGGTCTAGATGTGAAAAAGGCAGCAAAATCTCCCTTTTTTGCATTTTCACAAATAGAATAAAGGTTTCACAAATCTCAAACTGTGTTATAAAGAATCTTTAGCCTCTCTGGGATAATCCAGTCCAAATAAATCGGCTATGCAGCGATTTAAGAGGTACAAACACGGAGGATTGTTCGCTCAGTGCTGTATATTAAATTCCCCTTATCTTTCCCCTTAACTGCCGAATCGGAAGCTCTGAATCGGAAGCCAACTTCAGCGTCGTTATGATGAGGCCCTCTGTTTCGCGAGCGTCGACGGGAGGGGTGTGTGTGTGGGGGGGGGTTTTAATGACTTTGTATACTACAGGGTAGCTTGTGAATTTACTCCAGGTGGAACTAAAGTCTGATTTAACACTTGATTATATTTCACATCATTGATCCAAATCTGTGAAGTAACTAAAGGTATTCAATACATGTAGTGGAGTAAAAGTACACAGTAGCATTAAATGGAAATAGAGTTGACAGACCTGCTGTTCAAGTGGCCTGACAGACCTCACTTTTACCTCACCTACCTCTATTAAGCTTACCATTGATAACAAATGCTAAATTGGCTATAATTTGGTTTGATGCTAAGGATGTATGTCTCAATAAAGTCTTACCAGACATGTGAAACTAGACAGAACCTCCTGAACTCTTGACCTATGCACATTATGCATTTTAGAAGGTGCAAGCAAAGCATAAAAGTTCCAACCACAATTCTAGGAAGGCGTTGTTGTTTTTGACACCTTGACACCGGTTACAACGATTGAGGACAACAATGCCCACAGGATGAGAGTGAACTGTACAGCCTTGATGATTTTAGGTCCAACATCCAGGAGCAACACATCTTAGAGACAATAGAGACAGTTTTTTAAAGTTTGTTTCTGTTAATAAATACATTTGCATATTTTAAATTGAAGTTAAAATAAATCTCAATTCTAAACATGACATTGAAAATGTGTTTTGCTTTCATAAAAATGTTCATGTGCATATGTGCATATCATTACTATAGTCTTCATTTGTTTAATTTTAACTTTATATTTTTCATTAAGTAAGAATTGAACCTATGTGACCTCCTTCTCACTCAAAGATAGAAAAGGGGAAACCACCTGATGCAGAGAGGGAGGAGGGAAGAGACTATAAAAGATGAGTGAAGAGAAACGAGAGAGCTTGGGGGGACTTTTTTTAGGATTGATTTTGGGTCTTGGGCTCTTTTAGGGCTCTAGAAGGTTCACTGGGAACCTGTTGCTTTTGTACTTTGACCTTGTGTCCTTGTAAAACTTTTGTTGTTTTATGGATCTTGTAAATCCTCTATATTTGTTAAAAACCTAATAAAACCGGTTTGTACTTTGTACATTTCGACCCAATTCCTGGTCTCTCTGGTGGTCTCCGAAGGTATCTGCTTGGTCTTAGAGTAAGGTAAGCACACCCTTACTTGGAAAAGGCTGACAGTAGTTGATATTTGGACTTGAAATTGTTTAAGGGAAATATAAACCCTGCTAAGGTTAAACTGTAGTTTCATATTGGTTACTGTGGTTGATGTGGTTTTGCTTGATGCGGAAATATGACATGTGCTCTGCTGATGTGGTAATATCACTGCTGTGATATTAGTGTTTGACTCTGGCTATGTTTGATTTTACGTTTGCATTGTTTTAATTGCCATAACTGAAGCTGCCCTAATTACCAGGGAGTCTCCCAACGACACAGGGTTTCTCCTCCAGGGGCAGTTTAGATACTGCTCTGGGGTTCTACCAGCCCACCAACACCTACTGCACTACGCACTCCGTTTTGCTATCCTGGCGGTCGGACATCTGACGCTTTAGTGCCTGAAATAAGTGATACGAAAGGCAGCTGGTGTTAGAGGCCACGCTGTTAGCTGCCCCCCTAAACAGATTACGGTAATCTTGCACTTAGATTCTGGGAGGTTAGTCCTAAAGGTAGGACGGCCGTTTTCCGGAGCCTTATCAGCATCTGAGCTCGGTATCGGAGACGACCTAGATAGTTGGTTGTATCGAAGTTAGATTCCTTTTCAATAGTAAAGTACAAGTACCTCTAAATAGTACTTAAGTACAGTACTTGAGTAAATGTACTTAGTTACTTCTCGCCTCTGCTATTAACGTAAGACGTAGCTGTAGATTTGTTTTGTTGTTTCTGTCGGTTGTATTGAGTTATCTTGATTTGTGTCAGCTGTAGTTGTGTTGATTATTTCAGAGACACAGCCGGAGAAGGAGCACTGAGAGCAGCATGGAGGAGAACAAAAAGACCCCTGGAGCTCAGGTCAGTGTGCACTTCATCACAATATATTCCTAACACTGTTATCCCCAAATGAAAGATCACAACCTGTTTAGAAAATACAATATTAATGCACAATATGGTTAGATATAGGTTAGAACAGTGGTTCTTAACTGGTGGGTCGCGACCCAAAAGTGGGTCGCGGACCCGTTTCGAGTGGGTCGCGGATGTGTGAGTGAAAAAAAAAAACTTATTTTGAAGGCCCGATTTTCTAACGCTATGCATGCAGTATCCGTTGGACTGCAAGTACCGGAGACCATAAACTGTTTTGAAAACTTCTGTCACGTAGTGATCAGCTTCTCGATAAAACATCATTGCTGATGTTTTTTCGAGTCTTCTGGCCAATCAGAATCAAGATTGTTGCCGGAAGGGAAAAAGTTGGTCCCGAGGCCTGACCAGTTGAGAACCAAGGGGTTAGAAGATTACTACTTACTGTGGTTAGAACGTTGCTGTATTTACTCTGATTAGAACGTTACTGTATTTAAAAAAATGTTAAACATTTATTTATAGATTTTTTACATTTATCACATTACACAAACACAACCGAACATTCCCCAACATTAGACATATGGCAGATAAAAAAATAATGCAAAAAAAGTGTGCAGATACTAGAATCATCAATCAGTTTAAAGTACAGACCAAGAATATAATTACATTGGCAAATTCAACAAAAATACAATTAAAGCGCATCCACAGACAGAGCAGAGTACAGCTTACAATTCTCCAAATAGATTAACCAAATAAAAAATGTCCTCAGTAGTAGTTGTAGTTTAGCCTTTTCACTTTAACCTTCCATCGCTTCTGCAATGTCCCCACTTTTTATAAATTCCAAAAACAATTCCCAAATGGTGTAAAATTAAGAAGCTTTCTTCCTTAGTATATATGTGAGTTTGTCAAGAGCCAGACTCGAAGTTAAATTGTTTCAGTGTTTCCCACAGATCTGAAATATACTTGGGGGGGGGGGGGTGGTGACATGCCTTTGTGACGTACAACAACATTAGCAGACCCTTCACGCGATGGCAGAGCGAACAGGTACAGCCAGGGCCGGACCAAGACATTAAGTCAGGCCAGAAATTATACACCCAGCCAGGCCACTACCAGTTTTTTTTGTGCCATTTTGCTGGATTTATTTATCAATATTTACAGCGTTGCTGCCCATAGTGGTAGCCCTATAGTTTAAATCTACTACCCACAAATAAACATATGGACATCACGTCACTATTTAAAAAATAATTGTAAATGTATTTAGGAACCTATCCATGTGATTTTAAGTGGGGGTGGACCTCAAATCCTCTAAGGGTGTCCGGGGGCAAGATTTCTTTTTTAAATTTTGGAGTTAAATTCATCAATCTGGTGCATTTTGAGGGGAAAATAAAGAGACTAGATCTATGGGAACACCTAAATCAGGGGTGGCCAACCAGTCAGAGGTTAAGAGCCAAAAATGTTACTATGTTGCACACACACACACACACACACACACACACACACACACACACACACACACACACTCACTCAAAGACCCTCCCCACACAGAGCTCTGCTCAGACAGATTTATTGTAAATGTCACACACCATAATATTGACAGAAATGGAATTAAACCTCTCCTACCAGTATTCAGAGGCCAGTTAACATAACAACATAACAATGAACATTGTGTGCACTCACACACAAACTCTCAGTAAAAAAATTGAAAAGGTTTTTTATCTTACTTTAAATTAGTGGGACTTCTGACAATCCTTGCTTTGAACAATCCTCCTCAAATCTGGCTTGTATTCCGTTGTGGCCACTCGAAGCAATTATCTCACATGTGTGTCAGTCCCCTTCATTGTACGGCTTTTTAGCTCGTGCTATGTTCCAAGCAACTTGATAAGATGCAAGCGTTACGGTCTCTGAGTGCTTCGTTATTTTTTTGAAAAACTGTGTCTGCTTTTCTGCCTGACTTTTCAAGGTGTTTATCTTCTGCTTGCGAAGTTCCGTACCTTATGGGAAGTCCTGGTCGATGTTAGCATGGAGTGAGGTGAAATGGCGCTGAAGATTTGAAGCCTTGAAATGGGTTAATGCTGTCTGGCATATAAGGCAAAATGGCTTGCAATTGCGTTCGATAAAAAAATATGAACTCTCCCACTCTACTAAAAACGTCCTATGTTCGTCTTCATATTTTCGCTTAGCTGTGCATTTCTTCCCTGCCATTTTAGGATCAAACTCAGTTCATGGTCAGATAGTGTTTAATCAACGATAGGTTTTCCCCCCCTCAAAGGTGATTGGTTCACTGCATTGCAGGTATTATTGTGATTGGCTATTGGGCCACATCAAAATTAGATGCACTGTCATCCTCTCATACTGACACCTGACACCACACATACACACGTAGGGAGAGCCGGGACAAAAGTAACACGGGACGAAAGTAACACGGGACGAAAGTAACGGAGGGATTTTATCCGAGCCCAAACAACTTTGACCGGACAAATTACGTCAGAATTATCAGCATTCAATACTTAACAGACCTACTAAATATCAGGTTTAACCGTCAGGAGTCCGTGTCTCTCCCCCACACTCACACATATAACATTCGATATGAACTGAAGAGCCGCATGAAACTGGGCAAAGAGCCGCATGCGGCTCGAGAGACGCGGGTTGGCCACCCCTGACCTATATGAAACAGAACTGTATACATTTCAATAATCATAAAATCATGGCCATAACCAATAACATACCATATCCAATATGAAAAAACACTGAAACTTGTTAATTTATTTATTTTTGGTTCATTTATAGTTGTGAGTGTGTCTGGGCTCCTGAATCAGCCTCTCCTGTCTCCCTCCTCTCCCTCCTCTCCCTCCTCTCTATGGGATTAGTTTTGTGTCATTAAGATAAAGCAACACTTTCTCAGAATCAAGCAAAACTAAGAGTTTAAGAGAAAAAAAAACTGAGTCAAGCAAAATAAATTTAATTTCAAAAATAAAACTATAAGTTGCAAACAAATCATTTGTGTAATCATGTAAACTACAAGTCTTTTTTCTTTGTTTTAACATATCTTTTTGTTTGCAGTTCTCTTTGCTTCTTTCTCAATGATCAGACTTTTGCTCTCGATGCAGCTCTCTCGTTTGCACTCCCTCATTTTTTGTTTTAATTTCAGACACAAACGTCCCAGGTGGGCGGGACTTTCAGGGGTGCGTCCCCATTGGCTACTCAGTTTTTGAGTGACAGCCCAGTCCTCCAGCGATTGTACAGTGCAACTCATGCAGCAAACTCCGGAGTGCGCATTACTCTCATTCACCAATGGTAATGTTTGGATGGATTTAGGAACTTCCCCTTGATTTTATTGGCTCTAACGGTTAAAAAGAGGTGTCAATAACCAAAATCGACTGATGGGTTCCAGAGATATGGAAAATGCACCCAAATCACCACAGAGGTGGGTTTTTTTTCTAAATCTCTCTAAAAAGGTCAAATGTCACTTGTTTTGCATCAATCTTGATACAGGGTACTTATTATATGTTATAGTTTGGATTCCTAAAGCTTTTTGTCTACTATCCCATCATTCAAGGGTGGTTGTCACTATAAGTAATGTGGTTTCTTTTGGACGGAAACTATAATTTATATTTTTTTACTATAATTTGAATTTACTTTAAAATAAAAACATCTATATTGATTCTGACTTTTCTTCATCCAACTCACAGGTGTATCATTGCTTTGAGAAAATAAATTATTAATTTACCCCTTTTAGAAGTGAAGATATAGTCATTTGTTCTGGGAATGTCATTTTCGAGCCTGAAACCTGAAAAACAGGCGTGGGGTTTAACCAAGAAAATATTCGTTGTGGCCAAACGGCGGTACTACAGTTCCGTATCAGTCGCTGGGCCCGGAAATACTTTTTCCCATTGACTAACATTGGGAAAGAGACGTCTGTAAATCGTTGGATAATTTTTTTAAACTAAATAAACTACCCAGTATGAACATTTGTATAGCCTTTATTAAAAACATTCGGTCCTCAAGTTGTAAAATGTGCTAATAACGTTATTCTGAGAGTTATTTTCCTCGGTATTATGAACGCGCATCTAATCCACGGGTCCGCGCCGCCCGGCACGTTCATGTGACGTGTTCAGTACTACATGCGTTTAACCTTTACCCATGGATGCACAATAAGAATGGATTCAATTATTATATGAATACTTTCGTGACGTTTCGCTCGCTCAATAGTTGGGCCATTTTGTCTTCATGCGCCAATGAGCAACTCTCATAGGAATGAACGAGACCCCGCCTCCCACGCTGTATCCAGTTCTTATTATACATCCATGGGTTTAACAGGTTAAGTTTGCCAATATAAAACTCCTAACTTGCAGGTACTTGAAAAAGTGTTTCTGTGGCACGACATACTTTGTTTTCAGCTCGTCAAACGACATTAGGTTGCTGTCCTCGTATAAATCCAGTAGCCTTACAATACCCCTACTTAACCATGTTTGGAAGCCCATGTCATTGTGTTACCCGGGCTGAAGAGTTCATTTCCCCAAATAGGTGAGAAACAAGACAACATTGGGGAGTCGCCTATATATTTATGTGCTTTGAGCCAGACAACATTTTATTTTTCACAAAGGGATTCATTGTTTTTTTCCTTAGATTTTTAGAAGGATCAGAGTATAGAAAGCTATCCAGCATCAAAGACAACAACTCAACTCGTAACCACGGCAAATCAACTCCTCTTTAAAACCAAAACATTGTAGCCCTCAATTGTGCCGCCCAGTAGTACCACTGAACATTTTGGTAGTTGTAACCCTCCCCTATCGTAAGGTAAATACAACAGAGAGAGTCTAAGTCTCGGCTTCCTGTTATTCCAAACACATTTAGAAAGTAGCTTTCTTATTTCAGAGAAAAATGGAGGAGGAGGTGCTAGTGGGATTGATTGAAAAATATATAAACATTTTGGCAATATACTCATCTTAATTTTATTAATTCTTCCCACTAAGGACAGAGGCAATGTTGTCCACCTAGAGAAATCTTCTGACACTTTAGCTAACAAGGGTTCGTAATTAGACACACTGAGAATGTCTATCTTTGGTGTAATTTTAATACCCAGATAAGCAAAACCATCTAGCATTTACAAATGGGAAAGATCATTTTGGATTTCTTCCCTCCTGTTCATAAAACTTGAAACCAGAGAATTTACCAAATTGATTGATTACTTTTAAGAGGGATTTTGCAAGATGATAAAAACACTATGGCATCATCCGCATACAATGCTCTAGGTGCCCTGTCTTAATACAATAAATCAAAGGGTGTGATTGTATGGCTATTGCCAACGGCTCCATAGCTATCAAAAAAGTAGAGGCGAAATATGAGAGCCTTGTCTCGTGCCGCGAAAGAGCTTAAACAGTTGTGAAATACAATTATTGGTTAATACTACTGCGGACGAATCAACAAATATAATTTTAATCAATTTAAGAAAGTAGTCATCAAGACCAAAGCGCTTAAGCACTTCTAGCAGATAGGGCCATTCGACTCTGTCAAACACCTTTCCTGCATCGAGTGACAAAATGGCCTTGTCCGGGGTTCCTTCACAGAACGTAACCCTCCTTACATTATGGAATCCCTGAGGATTTGTAACAAAGCCGTTTTGATCTGCGTGTATCATCTGTGGCAGGAACCTCTCCAGTCCCATAGCCAAGGCTTTAGCAAAGATCTTTGCATCAGAGTTCCGAAATGAAATTGGTCTGTTAGAGCCACATTCGGATGATGATTTACCTGGCTTTAAAATAAGAGTTATTAAGGCACTTTGTAGCGAAGGGGGGAGGCTGCCCTGCTCGAATGATTCCATGCATACTAGTTTAACAATGAGGCTATCAATTTTGCATTGAAAAATGTATAAATGTAAATTGGGATCCCGTCAGGTCCTGAGACCTTACCACCTTTCATGTTAAGAATGGCATTGGAAATATCTTCTAAGTTCAGTTCCCTATTCATTGCGAGTTTTGTTTCTACAGAAATATTGGGAGAAGACAGCCCATCTAGGAAGTATTTTGACTTACCGAATTCAATGGATAATCAGATAAAGCCTCTTATAGAACGAAACAAATATTAATTTCCAACGGATCTGTAGTTATTGCCCACTGTTCATATCTAATTTCAACACAGATGAACGATCGAGTTTTGGGATAGAGTGCAGTTGAAGTCACCTGCCATCATTACTTTGCCTGGGAGGGATGCAACCATTAAAAACAGATTCTCAAAAAAAGCGGGACTGTCATCATCTGGGCCATAGACATTCACCAAGGTGATGATTTATTTTAACATAGTGCCTTGTATCATCAAATATCTTCCAGCTGTATCAGGTATAATATTGTTCACTCGGAACGGAACAGACTTGTGAAGCAACACCATAACCCCCCTAGAGTGAGAAGAAAAACATGATGCCAGTACCTGGCCGGCCATCTGCTTCGCACCTTTAATAAGTCATCCCTAAGCAGATGGGTGTGTGGTTAAAACCTAGCAGCCTGCGGTCGCTCTTTAGCTGTTCTAATGAAGGTAAACACAGTGAAGTAAACAGTAAAAGGCACAGCTCTTTGCAGCTGGTGCTGCTCTTCTCAGATTCTGCTGAGTTGCACGTTTCTGCCTCCTGGTGCTGCAGAGATTTCATGAAGTGAAGGAGGTTTTCCTTCTATAAAACGGCTGATGGCAGCAGATACTGTGAGAGTCATGGACATGAATTCATAGATCAAGGCAGACTGGTTTACAGACTCTTTTGCCAATCCGGTGCCTAAACAAATAGCTCTACACCTCTGGTCGAAATATCCCTAAAATGAAGTCCGAGTTCGAAATATATCTCAAATAATGTATGTACTGCTATTTCCCCACATAAACATAACAGTCTGCAATGACACGGTTGTCTCCTGTGCGCTCCACTTCCTACTTGGCGCACCGGTAACTTTCTCATCTCTCTCTCTTTTTTTTTCCATTGCCCTTTAGGTAGTGATGGCAAAATGAAGCTTTGAATGAAGCATCGAACCACTTGGACAATCGTGTCGGAAATAGGTTAATTTCTCGAAGCTTCAGTTACAGCGACCTCTCCTGGCGAAGTGCAAGGCTGCAGTGGGTTTAACGTATCTTTGCCTTGAAAAATATTCGATGCACACACACACTAAGACTGAATATCATGTTCTATTTGCAATTAAAGATGGATAATTGTGTGTATTGGGTTATTGAGAAGAGACTAGAGAGTGCTGGACATTTTTTTGGGCGGAGACGGCCTTTTATCAGTTATTAAAGTATTAAAGTTGAAAAGCAATGATTAGAAGTTCATCCATTCCGAGCTTTGAACCAGCTGCGCGGAGGACATCGCAGCATTCGGGCCGCCGGCTCTATCCACTGGGCTATCTATTCCTTAAGCAAATGATCTGTTTTTATATCACTCTTTGTCTTTTTGTTCACAACTTCTCCACATTTCGAAGTGTTTCCCGAGCCAGAACGACCTATCTTTCTTCCTGGCTTGCTCTATAATGATCCAATTCAAATGCAATACCAACAACAACTCAACAGCAACAACGCAAACTACGACAACAACCCACACATTGCGCATTGTTTAGAGGGGTTATAAAGTGTTGAAGCGCTCAAATTTGAAACTGTTTCAACCTGTCACCTGTCAGAATAGAGACGAGGCAGTGCATTGAATCACCTGATTGGACCGCGAACCAGTGAGTTGATTCATTCAGGAAATGAAGCAGTTGCTGGTTCGGATGTCACGTGATTTGAAGCAGTTGCTGCTTCTGACGTCATATGTCACGTGATTTGAAGCAAGCTTCGAATCACTGCTTCTATGGAATAGGAAGTCCAGGGTTGAAGCTCCGTTCGAAGCTTCAGTGTCAAACTGCCATCACTACCTTTAGGGGCTTCATACAACACGAAAACAAATGCAAATATTTTATTTTAAAAAGTAAAGTCCTTTCGAGTCATCTGTCTCAAGCCTAAGTCAAGTCTCAAGTCATGAATACCAAGTCAAAGTCAATTCAAGTCTTTTATCAATGTTAGTCAAGCATGTCTCAAGTCCAAAAATATGCAACTTGAGTCTGACTCGAGTCAAGTCATGTGACTCGAGTCAAGTCATGTGACTCGAGTCCCACACCTCTGGTATATACTGTGGTTAGAATGTTGCTGTATTACTGTATCAAATATAATACAAATATAATAAACAGTTAGTACAAGTACTATTTTGTTAACTGAAAGTTTGTATTAAGTGAGTTTTTCTTGTGTTAACTGTATATGTATTTATGCTTTATGATTTACTTTCTCTCTTTCTCTGCCCGTCTGTTTTAGAAACCGAAAGAAAGAGAGAGACGTCACAGCTGTCAGCAATGTGATAAATCCTTTACAACATCTGGAAATTTAAAGCTCCACCTGCGTATTCATACTGGAGAAAAACCGTACAGCTGTAAAGAGTGTGGGAAAACATTCAAGAAATCTGATCATCTCAAAACACATCACCGCATTCACACTGGAGAGAAACCGCACAGCTGTGAAGAATGTGGGAAAACATTCATTCAATCAAGTGATCTCAAAACACATCACCGCATTCACACGGGAGAGAAACCGTACAGCTGTGAAGAGTGTGGGCAAACGTTCACGACATCAGGTGCTCTCAAAACACATAAACGTGTTCACACTGGAGAGAAACCGTACAGCTGTGAATATTGTGGGCAAACATTCACGACATCAGGTGCTCTCAAAACACATCAACGTGTTCACACAGGAGAGAAACCATACAGCTGTGAAGAGTGTGGGCTAACGTTCACGACATCAGGTGCTCTCAAAAAACATCAACGTGTTCACACAGGAGAGAAACCGTACAGCTGTGAAGAGTGTGGGAAAAAGTTCACTCAATCAGGTGCTCTCAAAACACATCAACGTGTTCACACTGGAGAGAAACCGTACAGCTGTGAAGAGTGTGGGCTAACGTTCATGACATCAGGTGGTCTCAAAACACATCAGCGTGTTCACACAGGAGAGAAACCGTACAGCTGTGAAGAGTGTGGGAAAACATTCACTCAATCAGGTAATCTCAAAACACATCAACGTGTTCACACTGGAGAGAAACCATACATCTGTTTAGAGTGTCGGCTAACGTTCAAGACATCAAGTGCTCTCAAAACACATCAACGAGTTCACACAGGAGAGAAACCGTACAGCTGTGAAGAGTGTGGGCAAACGTTCACTCAATCAGTTCATCTCAAAACACATCAACGTATTCACACTGGAGAGAAACCGTACAGCTGTGAAGAATGTGGGCTAACGTTCACGACATCAGGTGTTCTCAAAACACATCAACGTATTCACCATGGAGAGAAACCGTACTGGTGTGAAGAGATGCTGTTTTCTCCCTAACCCACCATGTATTTTCCTAAATCTGACTAACAGTTTTTTTATGTTCAAACCAGTGTTCACACTATGCCAAAACAAGGCCACAGAGAGGTGGTTTCTCCCGTTGTAATTCAAATCATTGTTCTACTATGCTATGTTTCAACCATGGTTTTTTAATAGTCTTGCTATTCCTTTTATAAAATATTATATGTCCAGATTAAACTGCTAGCCTCGTTTAGCTGCATCCGGTAGTTTCTTGAATAATCTGTTTGGTTAATAAAATGTTGTGACTTAAAGGTGGGGTATGTAATTTTGGAGAAACCAGCTTGAGTGCGCTAGAATTTGAAAGTACACAACCAGAAAAAATCTGCCTCTTCCTTCAGACTTCCTTACAGAGCCCCTCCTCAAACACACACGAACGCGCACATGACCAATGAGGGCACGAGATAAGTTTGTGCACAGATGGAAGGCTGACAGGCAGGTAGGCCATCCAGTTATTTTAGCCGGGCCAGCTCAGATGATTGGTCGTGCTTTTTACAGCGCTACGGCTTCCACAGATGACATTTCTTTATGTATTTATTGTCAAAGCATTTAATATATTCATCGTTATCGGGATGTTAAGAGCATTCCATGGAATATAACAAAAAGTGTTTCTGAAATAAATTACATACCCCACCTTTAAAATTTGATTGGGATGTTTTGATAGTTCCTGTTGAGTTGGCAGTCTGTTCTGGTCTAAAAAAAAAGAACCAATGATGAATGTATCTAGAAAATATTCCTGATGTTTTCAGTTTGATTCTGTTCTCTTTTGTTTAAATTATCATAATGTACAGAAATAAAAAAAGGCCTTAGAAACAGACTCACATCCCTGCATATTTTTTGTGTTTTTCAGCACATTATAAACATGAATTCCCTTGTTTTAGGGCCGCTGACAGCCAGATGAAATGTGTCACTGAAACTTTAATTTTAATGAAAAATATACTTTTTAACTCAGTGTAGTTGTCCTGGTAACCTGTTAAGCCCCAAGCCTGTTTTTCAGGTCTCAGGCTCGAAAATGACATGCCCAGAACAAATGACTATATCTTCACTTCTAAAAGGGGTAAATTAATAATCTTTTTTCTCAAAGCAATGATAAACCTGTGAGTTGGATGTAGAAAAGTCAGAATCAATATAGATGTTTTAATTTAAAGAAAATTCAGATTGAACATAGTAAAAAAATGTAAATTATAGAGTCCGTCCAAAAAATAACCATTACTTATAGTGAAAACCACCCTTGAATGATGGGATAGTAGACTAAAAGCTTTAGGAATCCAAACTATAACATATAATAAGTACCCTGTATCAATATTGATGCAAAACAAGTGAAATTTGACCTTTTTAGAGAGATTTAGAAGAAAAAAAACCTCTTGGGTCATTTGGGTGTATTTGCCGTTTCTCTGGAACCCATTGGACGATTTTGGTGATTGACACCTCTTTTTAACCGTTATAGCTAATACAATCAAGGGGGAAGTTCCTAAATCCACTTACACGTTACCATTGAGGAGTGAGAATGATGCGCACGCAGCTTGCCCAAACCGAAAGCTATGTTACGCTCTGAAAACTAAAAACTAGGCTTATTGCCATAAATATGATGATGGATTATCAGTGATAATTTCAAAGGGACACAGAGACATTGGATTAATCTTCAGCAGCGTTGTTATGCGTTTTAATGCCATTGTACACAACTTTTTATCAGAAAAAAGCAAAGGTAAGACGTATTTGCCATTTTGGCCCCGTAAAGCTAAGTTGTGTGTTGTCTGGTTTCGCCTTCGCTGCCGCAAGTTTTGGTCGCTCAGTGATGATACTTATACCTCTGGAATCTGTGGAATATCAGCTCTCATATGATATTTTGTTTGTGCAGACCCAGTGAAGTATAACATATTTCTACCGTGAGTTATGTGCTAAGTGCGTTAGCACTCTTTCGCTTAGTGCTAATTCAGACTCTCGTCGTTAGACTTGTGTTCTGTTTCGGTAAAAATGGTTCATATCGTCAGTTAGCTTAGTTTATTCCCGTTAATAGGGTATGACACATTAATAGGTTGTTAAATGTTAAGAAGTCCTGAGACACAGTTTCGTGAAATAAAAGCTCAACAGGTTAAACCCAATGCCCCCGCCCCCGGGGGCAAAACACAACAATATTCACGAAACTGTGCTTCTGTGTCATACCCACTTAACGGGAAGAAACTCGAGTTTTGATGGCTCAGTGATGATACTTATATGTCTGGAATCTGTGGAATCTCAGCTTGCTAATCGATATCTTGTTTGTGCAGATCCGATAAGTAATAAGTGTGTTAGCATTTTTTCGCTCAGGGCTTATTCAGAGCCTTTGTTATTACCCTTGTGTTACGTTTAGCTAAAAATTGTTAATATTGTCTGATAGCTGAGTTCCTTCCCGTTAAGTGAGTATGACACATTCATAGTTTGTTAAATGTTAAGAAGCCCTCAGATGCCCGGCAGACCCGGCGCCAGAACAAATCTAAAGGGAGGGCATATGATTTTCATGGGAGGGCACACAACACCGTCATGTGCTGCGGGCCTGCGGCACAATATATATCAAACAGCAAGGCCAACAGCATTGCGTAAAGACGCACACTTATCGAAAATACATACACAAATAAAGGGCAACATAGAAACCACGTTTGAAACATTGTGTGCGTGGCAGCCCAAACACTGGTAAATCACGAGCAAGGCACACTGGTTAAGGATGGCAGCTTCCTCATACGTTGCACTCGGAGAGAAATAGTAGAGACGGAGACGATGAACTGTTTAGCCCTTGGGCATGGTTTATTTTCCTATGCACTGCAGGTGCATCCTTTCGCTCAGCCGAGCTAACTTAGAACAACAACACACATAGATCTGGACATGTGCATCAGGTGAACACACCCTCATTTACATATGACGAAAGCCTGCGTCCTTACGTAGCACATAACACTTCAGTGCCTCACAGTGGTACAATAATAACATGACATCCCTTTGTGAGCTTGAGTACAGAATAGACATAATATATATAGCCTATATATATAACAACAACTGAGGACATATGTACACATTTCCCTTAACACACACATTTGAAATAAAAACATAACAGCAACAGCTTTGCTTGGGCCACCGTTGACCGGAGCAGCAAACATAATAATACAGAGAGGGAGCGATGCGACGCCACATTATGCAGTGCGTAATGTGGCGCAGTAAGCACGGACATATTGACATGCAAACATTCTACTTACTGCTTTATGCTAATAAAGCTGGAGACGCCGTTTGCCTGATGAATGGAATCGCCTCAGCAAAGTGTCCTTCCACTCATCCCTGCATTTCCTGGTCAAGTCCTTTTCAAACCCGAGTTGAATAAGGTGAGCTTTCCGCTGGTGCAGCATGCTCCGTTGGTGGTCACTGAAAATGTTTTTCAGGGCTGAAAACGAGTTCTCACAGGTAGCAGTGGAGGCCCCGAAAGTTAAGGCTGACTTAAAGTGCCAGTGAAGTGCATTTTTTTGCGCCAAAGTGAAATGGCAGTTTCATTTCTTACATATAATTGTACCTGTTCATGGCTAAAATAATTTTTTAGGAAGTGCGAGGGACGAGATAAACATCGCAAATTTTTCAGAGTCTGAGCCTACCGCTGCTGCAGACGATAGCGGCTGTGACGTCACAAGATGGGCCCAGTTGTGATTGTAAACATGGCGGAGCCTTCGGAAAGTGATACTGGTGCGAGAGAAATGAGTGATTTTGACAGCTTTTCGGACAGGATAGATGAGGAAAGTGGCCATGGAAGTCAATTTAGTTGAGGACAATATTTTGTCATAGATCTAGAGTAGATCTACACACAGGATTGGCCATCACCTGATCATACATTCATCTGTTCATAGCATGATGCAACATTCATGTTCACATGCAGTGTTGTGCTAGTTACTGAAAACCAGTAAGTAGTTACAATTACTAGTTACTTCACTACTTACACCAAAAAGTAATGCGTTACTGTGAAAAGTAACTTCTTAGTTACTTAGAAAAGGGCACCCATTAATGCCCTTATACTGTAGCCTTCATTTCAGTACTGTTATTGCATCGGAGAATAATACAACCTGTTGATCAACTTGACATGCATTTGCATCACTGAACTCTGCTAAGCAATGTGGTCTATACAAACACAAACACAAAGATATGTTTCAAAGTGCCAATCCAGCCGCTGTTGCTTAGGTGGAGGTGGAATGGCGTCGGATGAGTCTGGGTCTGTGGTCTTAGCTACTAGCTTCGCTACTAGCTTCGTCCCAGCATGTTTTTTCTGCAGATGTTTCAACAGATTTTAATTGCTGTTTTGGGCAGTCGATAGGATCTTTGACCCGCCAAGACACAACTTACATTTAACTAAAACTTCTTTTCTTTGTGCTCGACAAAAGTGAAATAGTGAGAATATCTCCAGGCGGAGAAACTCGACTTGAGCTCTGCCGCCGCCATGACAGTCTTGTTAGTTAACACAAACACAGTGGCGTTTATTTTTCATAAACAATCTACGAATCTACGAAACAATGACACCAGCCACTCACCTTCATCTTTTGGGAACAGAAACATCAACACAGTGGCGTTTATTTTTCATAAACAATCTACGAATCTACGAAACAATGACACCAGCCACTCACCTTCATCTTTTGGGAACAGAAACATCGCCACTTCGGCAGACTTCACATTACCACAGCCAGCGGCAATGCATCGCTTCCCGTGTGTTTTTCCTCCCTTTTTCGTCACTGTCGCCTCCATTGTCAGCTTTTCTCGATTGGCAATCACTTCCAGTCGACTGCGAAACACTTTCCAATCAAATACTCGCTCAAAAACGTTGGTAAATTCGACTTTGAAATAGAGACAAAATGAATGGTGGTGAATGTAAACACTTCGGCTTGGCCCATCTTCTGACGTCACGCAGTAGATCGCAAGCCACGCCCACGAAGGCGGAGGTCGACTGCGAATTTCCCAGCGGAAAATTCAAACTCGTCAAATTCGTTGCTATTCCAACATCTTTGATATGGGTTCCAATGGACAATTTTGGTCATTACTATACGTATTAGCATAAAAGATCATGCACCGTCGCACACTTCAGTGGGTCTTTAAATGCCCCTATGACACTTGGCATGGCTTCCAGGGTCTTGTGGAAGGTGATGAGGAGTGTTTTAATGGTCCATTTTCCATCATCCGTAGAGCCTTCCATTTGTGCGCGAAGAAACTGTCGGGCCACAACAAACTCGGCTTCTACAAGTTTAGTGCTGGTCAACTCCAACAGGGGCAAGACTTTGTCTGTGTTCAAAAATAAATCACTCTCAGGATCAAGTGAAGCCAGTGATTCCATCAGTGCGCTGTTGCGCTCTCCAAAGCGTCGTGCCATCTCTCCACACACTGCGTCAATGCAGCTGTAAAACAGTCTCCTACTTTCTGTTACTGTTTCGTCCTGGTCAAGCCGTGCTCCAGTAGATTGCTCTACAACGTAATCTTGTAGAGTTGTGTTTTTTGTTGTGCGTCTCTTCTTACTTTGGGGCGGGTTAGTTGTGTCCTCTGCTGCTCCACACTTATCCCACAGCGCACCAAACTCGGTTTCTGTGCGCAGGCCCGCAACACACTCCGTGGCTGAGTACACCAGTTGGACAGCTGTCAGGAGATCCATGTCTTTCGATTGTAGCATTCTATTAGGTGGTTCAAGAAGCATCAAAATCTTGTTAATCAGAAGCGCAATAAATCTGAAGTCCAGCTTTGAGATGACACTCAGCAGTCCCACAGCTTCCACTCTCAGGTCAGCTGGGAAGGAGCGTGCACGTTGAACTTCCGTCAACAGCTGGGAAATGTCCTCATATGATTTCTGTATCACCTGCACTGTGGCCAAATGACCGGTCCAGCGTTGGTCAAGCAGACGTTTTAGTGTTTCCCCTTGATAATGAACCGCGACTGTAGGTTTTCTGATGAATTTGTACAAGAGGTTACACACATTAAAAAAATCTGTGATGGGCTGTTCTGCGGACATTGCCTGCACTACCACTAAATGGAGCTGATGATTGAAGCAGTGCACATATGGGATTTCCCTCTTCAATGTATCCTGAAGGAGTTTCTGTACTCCACCATTTTTTCCCGACATCAGGGAGGCCCCGTCATACACTTGGCTCAGTATTTTGTCTGTGCTCAGTCCAGCCTTGGTCAGTTCGGAAATAACCGTTTGGGTTAGAGTGTTGGCATCCCCTCTGTCAGCAGTGGCTATGGTCAAAAGCCGCTCTTTTATCTCACAGTTTGCATTGATAAACCGAAGAACAATGGAAATATTCTCCTGCCCGGTGGGATCCCTGGTTCCGTCGACTTTAATAGAATACACCGCATCCCCTATGCGGTGTATACCGCACAATATGCTCAGTCACTAAGGTGCTCATTAGTTCTATTGTGGCATTTTGCATGTCGTGAGAGGTGTATGTTGCTGTGTGGGGAATGCTTTCCATTATTTTGGCCAACTCTGCATCTTTGTGCAGCGTATACTCAAACAGCGATAGGAAGAGCCCACTGCCTGACTCCGACATGCTGTGGAGTGAATCGTGGTCACCTCTGAGAGGGAGTTGGTTGACAGCTAAAAAAGCTATAATATCAACGACAGCTGACATGTAATAACGGTTCCGTGCCAGCTGATCTGTGTGCACCAAAGTACTAATTTCCTTATTTGTTTCCTCGCGTATCTGTCTCTCTCTCTCCACAAACTCTCACATGAAATGTGTTCTTTTGATGCGGCATGTCTTAGCAGTCCTTTATCAGTCTGTAATGCGTGTTTCCAGTCGCAAAAACCTTTGACAGTAAAAGCTGTATCAGATGAAGACGTATTTACTTTAAACTGTCTACAGGGGAAACAAAAGGCTGCGTCTGCTTTTAACGAATATTCAAGCCATGGTCTGTTGTTGTACCATGCAGTGGCAAAAGTGCGCTTCTTTCCTGAAAACAATCTCCCTGGATAACGATCCAGTTTCACCTGGTTGGGTTTATTAACCCCAAGATCATCTGGGGCTGTTGGTCTTTGAGCGGTTGCTGGCCCAATAGTACCTGTTGATGTGCTGCAAGGTAGCGTCTGTAGTGGAGGCACCGGCACCGGCACGGAGGAGGAGGAGGAGGAGGATGCTGGCGGGTGTGGTACAGGGTGTGGCAAAGCAGGTGGTGATGGTAGGGGCACAAGGAGCTGTGCCTCGGAGGACAGCGTTGGTGGCGGCCGCCTTGATGAGTCAAGGATTGGGCTCGCGAACTCAGCCCCGGGGTTTGCCGAGGTCAAGCTTGTGACATTAAGGCGTGCTGCTGCAACGGCAGATGCAGGGTTGCCAGCAGCACCATCGTCTGCAGTTCTTTCATCGCTATTTCGTTTTAATAAATCCTTAGACCTTTTAAGCCAATTTCTGATGTCCATTTTGTAATTCAAACAGAAATGGGAGTGTACAGAATGCACAATAAACAAATCCAGAATAGGCGGCAGAGTGTGACGCTGTGATTGGTCTAAATGTGGACGAATCACAAATCACAACAGACACATGAATTTATTTGACGTAGCCTGCAATTTTTTTTTTTAGTTACTATCTGACATCACATACATCGTAGCATTAAAGTTCACAGTTTATTTATAATTAAAAAAATGAAAAAATTTAAAATTTGTATAAATAATAAAAAACGTGTTTATTGGGGGAGGGCAGGAATGTCAAATGGGAGGGCCTGGCCCTCCCACGGCGCCGGGCCTGATGCCCGGTACCATATCAAAACTATGAAAGAACACATATGGAATTATCTAGTCAACAAAAAAGTGTTAAAGAAATCCAGAATATGATTTTTAATTTAGATTGTTCAAAGTAGCCCCCTTTTGCCTTGATGACTGCTTTGCACACTGTTGGCTTCTCTCAGTCAGCTTCATGAGGTTGTCATTCCATTTGTGGAATTACTTGCCTTCTGAATGTGTTTGAGACCATCAGTTGTGTTGTGCAGAGGTAGGGTTAGTGCACAGTGGAAAGCCCTATTTGACTACTGTTGTAAATCCATATTATGGCAAGAAAGACTCACCTCGTTGAAGAGGAACGACCGTCCATCATCACTTTAAGAAACGGCTTTGCTGGTGTCACTGTTGGTGGTTTATTCAGAATTCAAGGCTCACTTAACCAGCAAGGCTACCACAGCATTCTGCAGTAGCCAGCTGTCAGCTGTCGTCTGACAGCTGGCTGCTGTCAGACGATCAGCTGTGCGGCGTCATCACAAACGGACGTCGCTTCAAGTGACGCTCCGGAGGAAAGGACGTCCCATTGCTCTTAAAACTAATTTCCCTGCTTCTCGTGGTTTCCTTGCGTCTTTCCATGCTTCCCTGGTGGGAGGGACTAGACGCAGGGAAACGACGCAAGTGAGGGACGCAAGGATTCAACTTAACCGAAGTGAGATGCAGCCAGAGCTGGCTGCTGTCAGACGATCAGCTGTGCGGCGTCATCACAAACGGACGTCGCTTCAAGTGACGCTCCGGAGGAAAGGACGTCCCATTGCTCTTAAAACTAATTTCCCTGCTTCTCGTGGTTTCCTTGCGTCTTTCCATGCTTCCCTGGTGGGAGGGACTAGACGCAGGGAAACGACGCAAGTGAGGGACGCAAGGATTCAACTTAACCGAAGTGAGATGCAGCCAGAGCTGGCTGCTGTCAGACGATCAGCTGTGCGGCGTCATCACAAACGGACGTCGCTTCACGTGACGCTCCGGAGGAAAGGACGTCCCATTGCTCTTAAAACTCATTTCCTGCTTCTTCTCCCTTCTCGTGGTTTCCTTGCGTCTCTCCATGCTTCCCTGGTGGGAGGGACTAAAACGCAGGGAAACAACGCAAGTGAGGGACGCAAGGATTGCAATTAACCTAAGTGAGATGCAGCCGTGTCTCAATTCAGGGGTTGCATCATGCGAAGGCTGCATTCGTAGACCGCATACGTCACTTCCGCCGAAAGAAGGCTGTCCCAATTTAAAGCCACATTTACTGCTGCAAATACGTTTAAACATGCTGTCGACACGTAAAGCAGTGGCAACTATGCCACCATTTCAGCTGACTTTTTCTTAGAAATACTGTCACATAACATCCATATATTTCAGTGCTAGGTTGATGCTTAGCTAAGCTAACTATGAAACACTTTAACTGACAGGACTCAGGATCAACTGTGTACTGTAAGATAGCTTCTAGCTTCATGTAAGTCAACATTTTCCAGAGAGCTTTCTTTGAAATCACCAGGTAACGCTACCTGTGTTTATTTAATATATCTGGCTAGCTATAGCTACTTGCTAACGGTTTAGCTTACCCCCGCGATTCAAAGTAACGTCAACGTAGCTGTAATTTATGCTTTGCTTACATGTTTGCATAACTTGGAAGTTTACTGACATTTACATACCTTGTTCACCTGGCTCAAGTGGTGGCTCTGGGGTTGTTGTGTGAGCCACCACTTGAGAATTGTCGTATTTTTTAAGAATTTTTTTTCTTATGTCCATCTTCAAAAACTCTGAGTCCGACTGACAGTTTATTTTAAACATTGTCACAGCTCACAGGATAGGTACCTGTCAGCCAATAAGACAGATGTTTATTTCCATTCAACTCTCTGGTTGGTCTGGTGTCTTGCCTCTGTTGCAGTCACTGAACACGGGAAATTACAATTCTGCCGTCCTCTCTAGTGTCATGATGAGGTTCAGGTAAAGCACGGTTAATGTATTAAATTATTGACTCAATAATATAATACATGACTTTGAGAGTAGGCAATCTAGGCATATTAACTAAATTAATTAAACATACTTATCACGGCGACGGTGTACTGAGATTATTTTTTTTTTTCATTATTTTTTTTTTGCTAGGGGGCCCTTAGTGGCTGCAGGGCCCTAAGCGGCCGCTTATGTCGCTTAATGGGTCGGGCCGGCTCTGAGCCCACATAAGGGTACTTGTACTCTGACAGCAAGGCATGACGGGTAATCTGTGACGTTTTGCTCTCGAGAATGTCCGGCCATTTTGTCCTCATGCGCCAATGAGAAGCTCTCAAAGGAAAGCACGAGGCCTCCGACGCTGGATCCAGTTCTTATTAAACATCCATGGTCCCGGTCCTCAGAAGCGTTTTTAATGTCAGAGATTTGGACATGTGGCGGCAGTGTGCAAGGGAAAACAAAGATGTGGCAGATGTGGTGGAGACCATGAATTCGACAAATGTGAAGAAGGGGCAAAGCTGAAATGTTGCAATTGTGGAGGGGAGCATAGCTCAGCGTACCGTGGATGTGAGGTTAGCAAGAAAGCAGAAGAGGTGCAGTGAGTCAGGGTGACACAGGGAGTTAGCTATGCAGAGGCAGCAAAGAAAGTTTCAGGAGGAACGCAGATTACAATGCAAAACAACAAAAAGAACAAAGAAACCGAAAAAGTCCACAACTGTGTTAAGTTGAAGGAGGACACTCTGATAGTGAGTAAAAGAGAGTTTGTACTGTTTATGGCAGAGATTATCAACTGTTCAGCGCAGACTACAAGCCGGAATGAAAGAATCTAAATAATTGTCAAATCAGCTGAGAAGTACCTTGATGTGCAAGAGATGCACTGGGAAAATGTGAAAGATATCCTAAATGATGACATCCAACAATCTCAGACATAGACTGGATCATCCTGATGGTGTTAATTGTACTGCAGCATAGAAGTTTAATTGCAAATGGACAAGAGTTCAACAAATATATTGACAATCTGGGAGAGAAACCTAATGTACTTTGTATTCAGGAAACATGGCTGAAACCACAACCCCCTCTGACTCTGGCAGAGGGGGAGGAGCTGCAACATTCATACAGAGTGGTTAAGTTACAAAGTTATGCATGTAAGTACAGATCATGAAGCAATAGTTATAAGGGTATGGAATGATAGAGGACCTATAGATATAGTAAATTATTATAATCCATGTGGGAAATTAAATCTAAGTATATTAAAGGATGCTGGGGGTTCACTGCAAGACAAAGTAATATGGTGTGGGGATTTTAATTCACATAACTCGCTATGGGGAGTAGCACAGATGCAAATTGTGCAGTAGTTGAGGAATTTATAGATGACCACGGGCTAGTAGTGTGTATTAACACTGGGGAAGGAACACGATATAATTGCATGAAGAATATAGAAACAGTACTCGACCTGACATTTGTATCTAGTGCTATAGCAGGTATAAGTACATGGAATGTGGTAAAGCATACTACAGTGGGCAGCGATCATTATCCGGTAATGACTAAAGTTGGTACCAACATAAGTTTTGAAAAGGAAAATAAAATTCCTAGATGGAAATTGGGAAAGGCTAATTGGGATGCCTTCCAAGGTGTAAGTACGAATAGATGTAAAACACTTCAAGAGGAAAATTATGATGATATAAATAAATTAAATGATGAGCTGGTTAAGGTTATCATTCATTCAGCTAAAGAAACAATTCCGGAAATTGCAGGAGCTAGGCGTACCAAGAGTCTACCCTGGTGGAATGTTGAATGTAACAAATCCATTAAAGACAGAAATAAAGCATTCAGGCAACTAAAAAAACTCCATTCTCAGGAAACTTTGAATCAGTATAAAAGGGCCCAGGCTATAGTAAGGAGAACAATAAGAACGCAAAAACGCACTTTTTGGAGGCAATATTGCAATAGTTTTGGAAGACAAGTACAGCTTGCAGATGTTTGGGGCATGATTAGGAGAATGGTGGAATTTGAAGAAATTATTAGTTACCAGTTTTGAGCAGAGGGGACAAAATGGCTGTCACAAACTTAGGAAAGGCTGAACTCCTAGCTCAAACATTTAGGAAAGTTCATAGTTCAGATAACCTTACAGAGGAAGCCAGGCAGTGCAAAAATAATACACTAATGGAAAACCCGAGAATATTGGATAGAGTAGAAGTGTTAGGGGATCAATTGGACCTGCATTTTAGTATGTTTGAGTTGAGAAGAGCAATTATTAGTGCTCGCCAAACCACTCCTGGGAAAGATGGTGTTTGTTATAAAATGTTGGAACACATGACAGATAACTCTCTTGCCATTGTGTTTAGATTGTTTAACAGGGTGTGGGATACTGGTCAACTTCCATCAGTGTGGAAACAAGCAATAATAGTGCCCATCCTAAAGCCAGGGAAAGACCCTTCAGATCCATCCAGCTACAGACCTATTGCCCTGACATCTCATTTGTGCAAAATCATGGAAAGAATGGTTACAGAAAGGTGAACGTATATCTTAGAAATTCTAGATTCTATATTGTGCTTAGAATCAGATATCAGGAAAGCACTGACCAACAAGGAAGTAGTGATTGCAGTCTTCTTTGATATTGAAAAGGCTCATGACATGCTCTGGAAGGAAGGACTACTAATCAAGTTAAAATCATTGGGAATTGTTGGTAAAGCATATAATTGGGTTATGAATTTTTTACTGGACAGAAAAATACAAGTAAGAGTAGGTGCAGAATATTCAAGTGTTTATGCTGTGGATAATGGTACTCCGCAAGGTAGTATATGTACTCCGTTGCTATTCAATATAATGATACATGACATTTTGACTCAAGTTCATCCAAGTGTTGGAAAATCTTTGTATGCATAGACAACGTATTTAAGATACGTTCATAACAACGTAACGTGGGAGAAAATACGTTTCTAACGTAATTGAGAATTGAGAATGCAGTTTAGTTCTCTAGGAACGTAATTTTTAGGAGACAAGGTTTTAACAGCACTCGATAGCAGCGTCCATGGCAACCACCTTAGCAACCATGAAAACGTTGAATGTGTACAATTTCCTTTAGTAATCTTCGTAATAACTAGCAAACTAAAGACCATGTACATCCACTGCACAAATACTCTGAAATAACAACTCATATTTCTCGCATCAAATGACATCAAAACGCGTTTTAATGGCCAAACTAACCTTAAAATAGGCATTTTCCACCGAGAATAAAACGAAGGTCGGCCATGTTTTTTTTCTGCTGAGAGAAAGTTGAAGATCACGTGACATAGACAACAGCCATTGGAAATGAATGGTGAAAAAAAACGTAGGGATCCTACAATTTCAGAGGCGTTTTTGTAGAAATACTACGTCCCAAGTTGTGGACCAACGTAGTTATTACACGTTTAGATGTGAGACTGGGTTGATATTTCTGTGCTTAGTCTGCCCAGTCTATTTGTAACATAGTCACAATTAAGACAGCAGTTGCCGAACAAGTGTATTGTTTACATGCTTTATTTATTTTTGATAACTTGCAAGTTCTAAATGCATCTTTCTTGTTTTCAAAGGTTTTTCACCAACACAAAATTATCCATTTAGCAATTGGACATTTGTTTAAGTAAACAGCTGTGTCATTGGAGTGGAATCCTGTTTCAAAGTCCAGTAGATGCCTCAAGTCCCTTTCAAGTGGGGAATCTGCACAAAATCAGAGGAGACTTGACAGTGTGTAATCTAGGCCTGTTACATATATTATTGAGGGATATATATTATACACACTGCTCTGCTTTCTGCACTGACCCCAGCAGCTGTTTTCACTGTAAACATCACGTCACAATGAAAGCAGTTGTATTAAAAAAAAAGAATAGCCTAACGTCCAGGGGAGATGTGATTAGTGAGTAAACAAACGGTAAAGGGCAGAAAGTCTGATGCTCATCTTAAATAACTTATAATCACAACGGGAACAGCTAAGTGTGATCTTCTAACTTGAAGTGTGTGTTTTGCTCCGCTCACAGCGGGCGGAGCTGCAGGTGATCATAGAGCTGCATCATGTAGAGCTGCAGGTGATCATGTAGAGCTGCGCCATGTAGAGCTGCAGGTGATCATGTAGAGCTGCATCATGTAGAGCTGCATCACGTAAAGCTGCAGGTGATCATGTAGAGCTGCAGGTGATCAAGTAGAGCAGCAGGTGATTATGTAGAGCTGCAGGTGATCATGTAGAGCTGCATCATGTAGACCTGCAGGTGACCATTTAGAGCTGCAGGTGATCATGTATTAACAACAACGTTTGATTAACACATTTTACTTTAAATGTTGTTTAAGAACAATTTATTAAAAAGGAAGAAGAGGGCCCACCACAAAACTGTTTTAATATATATATATTTTTTGTATTTAATTGTATTGTATTTATTTATTAATTTGTTCACTTCCGGTGACGTCACCACTTCATATATTTTCATAATGTATACAGTACCAGTCAAAAGTTTGGACACACCTTCTCATTCAATGGTTTTTGTTTATTTTTATTTGTTTCTACTTTGTAGATTAATACTGAAGACCTCAAAACTATGAAAGATCACATGTGGAATTATCTAGTTAACAAAAAAGTGTTAAAAACTCCAGAATATGATTTTTATTTTAGCTTCTTCAAAGTAGCGTCTTTTTGCCTTGATGACAGCTTTGCACACTCTTGGCTTCTCTCAGTCAGCTTCATGAGGTCGTCATCTGGAATAGTTTTCAATTAACACGTGAGCCTTCTCAAGAGTCCATTTGTGGAATGACTTGCCTTCTGAATGTGTTTGAGACCATCAGTTGTGTTGTGCAGAGGTTGGGTTAGTGCACAATGGAAAGCCCTATTTGACTATACTGTTGTAATCCATATTATGACAAGAACGACTCACCTCAGTAAAGAGAAACGACCGTCCATCATCACTTTAAGAAATTAAGGCCAGTCGATCCGGAATATGTGAAGAACTTTGAATGTATCCTCAAGTGCAGTCGCAAAAACCATCATACGCTTTGATGAAACTGGTTCTCATGAGGAACCCCCCGGAAAGGAAGAGCAAGAGACACCTCTGCTGCAGAGGATAAATACATCAGAGTTACCAGCCTCAGAAACCGCGAATTAACGCACATCAGATTAGAGCCCACATAACTGATCAAAGATCTCGAGTAGCAGACAAATCTCAACATCCACTGTTCAGAGGAGACTGCGTGAATCAGGCCTTCATGGTCCAATTTTTTCAAAGAAGCCACTACTGAGGAACAAGAAGAAGATAATCGTTTGGGCCAAGAAACACAAGGAATGATACGATACGATAAAACTTTATTGGTCAGATCAAGTCTGAAATTTGACCTGCATCACAGCAGCTCCATGTCCAACACCAACATAAACACATATCCAGACACAATACATGAAACACAAAATACGAACATTTAACATAACATCACAATCACTGAGAGAAAACATTTTCATGACCCTTTAGCATGCATTTGATCTGGGATTTAGCTCTGTATTTACTGTGCGGATTGACTGATGCACAAAGGAGTGCTTTGGACATTAGAATGGACATTAGACAGTGGAATTCGGTACTTTGGTCTGATGAGTCCAAATTTTAGATTTTTGGTTCCAACCGGCGTGTCTTTGTGAGACGCAGAGAAGGTGAGCGGATGGTTTCTGCATGAGTGGTTCCACCGTGAAGCATGGAGGAGGAAGTGTGATGGTGTGGGGGGGCTTTGCTGGTCTCACTGTTGGTGATTTATTCAGAATTCAAGGCTCACTTAACCAGCATGGCTACCACAGCATTCTGCAGTAGCCAGCAAAATATAAATCAAATTCTGGATTTTTTAACACTTTTTTGTTTAATAGATAATTACATATGTGTTCTTTTATAGTTTTGATGTCTTCAGTATAAATCTACAATGTAGAAACAATTAAAAATAAATAAAAAACTTCTAATGAGAAGGTTTGTCTAAACTTTTGATTGGTAGTGTAAATAGAATGTATCTTACTGTGTTCATGTATGCACCACTTGAGCCAATTAAACCTAATTCATCCAATCACTGGATTCTGATTTTAAAACTATCACACAGACATTTTAGTGTGTCAATACCATAGACTGTATATATAAATGGACGTAGGGTCCGTGACGTCACCCATAGGATTCTGCAGAGTTGCCGAGAAGCCCTTAGTAGGCTCGAGCTGCAAGCTCCAGAGCTAGCTGAAGCTACCAATTTGTATGCAATTGTGCTAAATTCAACACTGGAATCAAGTAAATATTAATATGTTTGCATGACATTAGTTATTTATATTTTGCCATCACTTAATTATACGTTTAATATAAGTCAAGCTAAGGTACATGTGATGGTAGCTAGTTAGTGCTCTTACCTGTGATGCCTCCTCCAAACAGCATTATAAACAGACTGTATCATTAAAACTACAAGTACTAGTTCTAGATCAGGGATGGGCAAATGGCGGCCCGGGGGCCGCATGCGGCCCCCACCTCCTCTTTTTGCAGCCCTCAGATTAATTTATAAACATTTTTTGGAATTTCTTTTACTTGTGGTACTGATACCGTCCACTAGACTCCTAGTTACTTCGCGAGCTGTGTACATGATTTCAAATACTGTGAAATAATCTGTGACGCGTTTGTGTGTATTGTGTTTGTTTCCCGGGGAAACATTAAGGTACCGTGCGCTACAGTGGACATTTCTACTGCAACACTCCCCACACGCACATACACAGTGCCCCCGCGACTGTTACAATGAAGGCTCGATAATCACCTAAGCAGGGGTAACCTCACCTCCTCTGGGGTCCTCACCTCCTCTAGGGGGTCCTCACCTCCTCTAGGGGGGTCTGGGGGCATGCTCCCCGGGAAGATTCTTTTTTTAAATACTGAAGTTAAAAGCATCAATCTGGTGCACTTTGAGAGCAAAATTAAGAGATATGGATACATCTTTCAACACCCATATGAAACAGAACTGTAAACAGATTTTCTTTTTCTTTATGGATATTTTGCAAATCACTTCCCTGTGACTGTGTAATGTAAGGTAGCTTCTAGCTTCATGTCGAACACTGACAGTAAGTCAACATTTTCCAGAGAGCTTTCTTTGAAATCACCAGGTAACGCTAAAAAATATAACATTTATATTGTATGACAAAGTGTTAATTTAATATCTCTGGCTAGCTATAGCTACTTGCTAACGGTTTAGCTTACCCGCGCGATTCAAAGTAACGTCAACAATGTAGCTGTAATTTATGCTTTGCTTACATGTTTGCATAACTTGGAAGTTTACTGACATTTACATTTACATTTACATACCTTGTTTACCTGGCTCAAGTGGTGGCTCTGGGGTCATCTTATACGGGTAGTCTGCTACGTTCGGTCATTCATTGTAGCTGGCATAAAAACAATGTTTTCCCTAGCTTGTATAGCTCTTGGTAGCCTTCTTGTTTAGCTCGGTAGCATACACGCTAGGAACGCCAACTATAATGTAATTAAGTTTCGCGACTGATCGTACGGTAAATCACCCGGAGTATACTGTCTATGAGTATTTTGTGTGTGAATGCAGACATTCTCCTGCTATGAGATACATGTAAGGCATCTGCTGACATTGGAGTTGATATATGGAAACGCTAGCAACTTAGTTAGCCCAGTTAGCACTGTGTCAATGGCTTAGCAGCCCAAAAAACGTTTACCCATTTAAACAGTCGTGGTAGATACCTTGTTTGTTTCATAAATACACAAACAACAAGGCATACTTACAGGTTGTGTACCCGAATCTCCCACTGGTCCAAACAAAGTAGGAACAGCATCGTCCTTCAGTGTCCTACGCTGTGCATATCCAGAATGAATCGCTGCAATGTTTGTGAAGCTTTGGTCCGTGAAATGCTGCGCACACAGTACAATACCGGCTCGACATCTGAAGGAACAGTGCTAACAAGAAATGTCAACCACTGACTTCGTCGTGGTTCTGCCCTCGGTAAGGCATACATTGAAGATTTCCCCTCACAAGACAGGAAACAGACCCTCGTTGGCATGACTGGATACAGTTTTGACCTGAACCTGAGATTCCAACAGTATATATGCTCGGCTGGCAGAGGGCGAGGCCATAGCTCTGGGCGTGACTAATGGTTATCCCTACGTTACGATACCCAGGAAAAAAACATTGGAAAATGAGAAATCTCCAACGAGGCGTTTTGGGGAGGTCTTTTCTGTGTTAGAGTTTTACTCCCTACAGGGTGTACTTTGAGGGGTTTTGACTCTGCAGACGGTTTACATGCATAGAAACCTTCATAACACACAAGGGGACGGGTAATAACCGGAAAAGCATGACATGGGACCTTTAAGAGTCTTTCTGAATTGAAGTCTGACTAACAATTGTTTATGTTCTAACCAGCGTTCACACTATGCCAACACAAGGCCACAGAGATGCTGTTTCTCCCGATTTAATTCATGTTTGTAACGGTTCCTGATCTATAAAGAATTGTTTCACTATGCTGTTTTTCAACTAACTTTCTAATAGCCTTGTTTTTCCTTTTATAAAATATTATATGTCCAGGGTTTAATTGCTAGCCTCGTTAAGCTGCATTGAAGGAATTTAGTTTCACTGTTCATTAATCTGCAGAGTAGTTTTACGAATAATCTGTTTGGTTAATAAAATGTTCTGACTTTAAACTTTGATTGGGATGTTTTGATAATTCCTGTTGAGTTAACTCTAAAAGAAGAACCAATGATTAATGTGTCTAGAACAGCGGTTACCAACCTTTTTCAACTCGGGGCCCACTTAAGAATCAAAAATGTTTTTGCGGCGCAATTCAACCATAAACAATAGAGAGCCGAAGTCCCTCTCTGTCCGGTGGAACTCCATGGGACCTTATTTCCGAAAAAAAATTATGTTTTGAAGTCAATGGCGAGAGAAAGGTTATTTTTCTATCCCGTTTGAATTGTGCCATGAACTATACATATGATGTTTGTCAATCTTAAAAAATCATTTCCAAGTAAAAAAATGCAGTTTGTCGTAAAACTGTGAAGTAACACTTATTTGTGTGTGAAACCGCTCAATGAACTATCTCTGGTCTCGCACAATACACGTCACCCACACCAGAATGAGGTGAAAAGTATTAAAGGAGGTGGAAATCATTACAGTCTGGGCATGTTGAGAGCTGATATTACACAAAAGGGGAGTTAGTCGGTTCCGTTAGAGCCAGCATGCAGGACCGGCTGCACAAGGTTTCTGTGAGTGTTAAACGAGTGTAATGTGTAACGTTAATGTCAGCTAGCTAACATTAGCTAACAAGATACACTCATGTTTTGTTTTAGCAACTAGTTTTCTGTGTACCTTGTCCTTGCCAACACTAATGTTATCCACAGCATACACAGTGATCACGCAGTTCTTAATGAGAAAACTAGTTGCTCAAACAAAACACGGGAGTGTACCTTGTTAGCTAATGTTAGCTAGCTGACATTAACGTTACACATTACACTCGTTTAACACTCACCTCGGCTCTTACGGAACTGACTAACTCCCCTTTTGTGTATATACACATACGCTCTCAACATGCCCAGACTTTTAGTGATTTTCTCCTCGTTTAATACTTTTCGCCTCATTCTGAAAGAAAGAGGTGAAATGTGCTAACGTGACGGCCGTCTTGGTGTTGGTGACGTGTGTTGTGCGAGACCAGAGATGTAGTTCATTGAGCGGTTTCACACAAAAACAAGTGTTACTTCACAGTTTTACGACAATTTTTTTTTGACTTGCAAAATTATCTTTTAAATTCACAAACATATGTGTAATTCGTGGCACAATTCAAATGGGATCGAAAGATAATCTTTCTATCGCCATTGACTTCAATACATAATTTTTCCGAAATAAGGTCCCATTGAGTTCCACCGGAAAGGGAGGGACTTCGGCTCTCTATACGGAGGCTAAATAAAGTTCTGATTGGTCAATTCAGAACATGTGACACGTTGTTAATCCAGTAGAACACACCGCTGTCAAGGACTGTAATGACCGTTGCTAAGGAGGATCAAGGAAAGGAAAAGACGTTCAAATAAAAAAAAATCTTAATAATGAAAATGTTTCCACAAAAATCATGTTTTGCAAATTATTTGGCGGCAAATATTGAATTTTCATTTACACCCTGTAATATTTTATTCGGGCTTTTGGCTAAAGACTGCACACATTTAATAAATACAACTATTCTTCTGGCTAAAATACATATGGCTCAACACGCCACGAAATGGGAAATAATTAGCTCTAACGAAGAGTGGGATTAAAGGAACAATAAATATGCTTGCCATGTTGTGTTTTTGGTGGATTTTGGTTGTCAACCTATTTCTGTTTGTGAAATGTTGAAGTGATCCTACTGACTGTATCTTTATTTCTTCCGTTTTTGTTTTGTTTTTGTCTGAGATGGGAATGTTATCTCCTATATGTTATTGTTATGTCCATGTTTGTGTCTTTAGTTTGTATTATTTGGCGGCCCACTTGCAATGCCGTCACGGACCACTAGGGGGTCACGGCCGACAGGCTGGGAACCGCTGAAAATGTTTTCAGTTTGATTCTGTTCTCTTTTGTTTAAATTATCAGACTGTACCAAAATAAAAAATGCCTTAGAAAAACATGCACATCCCTGCATATGTTTTGTTTTTCAGCACATTATAAACATGTAATTCCCTTGTTTTAATGAATAAAGACAAGAGGGAACTGTTTAAATAAATTGTTCACGGACATAAAGACCGGCTGGGCTTCAAGGGAACCCAGGAGAAAACAGCGTTGTTTTTTATTTATATATACTGTGTATATATAGTACAATACAAATATAGTACTTCTACTTTTACTAAAGTACACGATTTAAGTACTTCTACTTTTACTCAAGTGCAAGATCTGAGTACTTCTACTTTTACTCAAGTACAATATATAATATATAATATATATATATATTATATATATATATATATATATATATATAAAATAAAAGATCTAAATACTTCACCTCTGTAAGTATAGTAAGGCAGTAAGGAGCGCCTTGAATCTCTCAGTCAGAGCTGGATGATGTTGCTGGAAAAGAGATGTTTGGCGCCCTCTGTTGGGTTTTTTTCAGGTGCTGATGATATCTCATAAAGCTCATTTCAGCTTTGCACCCAAATGTCACTTCATCATGGCCCTTTTGCAAACTCTGCACACGGTTCTGTAAGTAAAACACGGGAATCTGACGTAAAACACTGCCATTACTGTAAAACTGCAGCAACATTAACCGTTAAAGTTAACACTTTTGCAAACAGATAGTTATAAGATCAGAATCCAGTTCATTGTAGTGAAGTAGGTTTAATTCGCTAAAATAACTTTTGTTGTGTTTCATGCTGCTTTGTTTTGTCCTGCAAACATACGAAACCCTAGAAATGTGCAATTTGAGGAAGTCACATTCATTTCTAATTATAATTACTCTCTGGCATTTTATATCCCAGAAAAGTGAAGTACATTTATTTTTATAAATGTATCATTATTGAATTATTATTAACTTGAAGTTAGTTTGATGGTTTTTGCATATTACATCCTATATAAAACACTGAAGTTAGTTTGATCATTAAACACTGAGCTATTTGCATTTTAAAAATAGATGCAGTATATCTCACAAATTATTTATTTATTAGACTTTGTATTTGTGATCTCTCATTATCTGCTAGCTCCTGTCTGATTTCAGTATCAGAGTTTCTGCTTCCTCTCTGGAGTTTCTTTTAATCATCTTTGAACAACTGTTATGTAACCTCCACTCTCTGCAGACTGCACACTGTTAGCGGCAATACAATCAAGTGTGTGTGTGTGTGTGTGTGTGTGTTTGCATTTGTGCAGCTGCTTCCTATCAAACAGAGCTAAATCAGATCTGAACAGAGCAGGGCTGCAGCTCATGATTTAAGAATCAGTATTCATTATACACCTGAACATCAGCAGCAGAGGACTCTTTGAAGTAGAGATACTACATACTGATATAAACCTGAACATCAGCAGGAGAGGACTCTTTAAAGTAGAGACACTACATACTGATATACACCTGAACATCAACAGGAGAGGAACATTACATTACATTACATCTCACTTGTTAGACGCTTTTATCCAAAGCGACTTACATACTCAATACTGTGGACAATCCCCACAAGAGCAATTTGGGGTGAAGTGTCTCAGGGACACAACGACATGCTGACTGCAGTGGGGTTTGTAGCTGTGTCCATCTGATCCGAACACCAAAGCACAACCCACTTCACCACACGCCTCCCAAGGACTCTTTAAAGTAGAGACACTACATACTGATATACACCTGAACATCAGCAGGAGAGGACTCTTTAAAGTAGAGACACTATACTGATATACACCTGAACATCAGCAGGAAAGGACTCTTTAAAGTAGAGACACTACATACCGATATACACCTGAACATCAGCAGGAGAGGACTCTTTAAAGTAGAGACACTACATAACATAAACACATATTTCTCGATGATGATACCTCACACAGTAAATGGATATCATTGTGATTCCTATATGTTATGTATGTGTCTGTGTAGGTGTTGAGGTGGGGTTCCCTGCAGGATTTAAGCTAACGAGCATTTAGCTGCTGCTTCTCCTGCAGTCCTGTCAGCCGCTGCCTTTGTTGTCGGCGTGTTTTTCCCAGCGTCGGTGAAGGTGGAGGCTCGATTTGCATACAAAGATATTCTCTCCTCCTCTTTGTTCTCGCTCAGAGAGAGTGGTGGTCTTCATCAGTCAGACGAGTTTATCTCAGTGGTTCGGGGCAGATTTGGCGTGACGTCGGGCGGAGGTAAAACTTTTGTGTGCTACCCTGCAGTATACAAAGTCATTCAAACTAGCTGCACCTTTACCAGCTTTGAGAACACTTTAATGATCAATCATTATAAAACATATCATATATATTATTCTGAAATGGACCAATCTGCACAATGACTACTTTTACTGTCGCTACTTTAACTATATTTTGATGAGAATACTTTTCTACTTTTACTTGAGGAACATTTTGAATGCAGGACTTTTACAGTAACAGATCATTCCTACACTCTGGTACTTCTACTTTTACTCAAGTACATGATCTGAGTACTTCTACTTTTACTCAAGTACAAGATCTGAGTACTTCTACTTTTATTGAAGTACAAGATCTGAGTACTTCTACTTTTACTCAAGTACAAGATCTGAGTACTTCTACTTTTACTGAAGTACAATATCTGAGTACTTCTACTTTTTCTCAAGTACAAGATCTGAGTACTTCTACTTTTACTGAAGTACAATATCTGAGTACTTCTACTTTTTCTCAAGTACAAGATCTGAGTACTTCTACTTTTACTAAGGTACAAGACCTGAGTACTTCTACATTTATAAATATAATCAAGTGTTAAATCAGACTTTAGTTCCACCTGGAGTAAATCCACAAGCTACCCTGCAGTATACAAAGTCATTCAAACTAGCTGCACCTTTACCAGCTTTGAGAACACTTTAATGATCAATCATTATAAAACATATCATATATATTATTCTGAAATGGACCAATCTGCACAATGACTACTTTTACTGTCACTACTTTAACTATATTTTGATGATAATACTTTTCTACTTTTACTTGAGTAACATTTTGAAGGACTTTTACTGTAACAGAGTATTCCTGCACTCTGGTACTTCTACTTTTACTCAAGTACAAGATCTGAGTACTTCTACTTTTATAAATCAATCATTATATCAAAACCTATATAATGGAAAACAAATGTATGATCACAAACAAAAGCATTTTCCCCAACGTTTAAAATCCGCCATACCAGTCCCATATTTATATATATAAATATATATATATATATTATTATTATTATTATTATTATTATTATTGTTGTTGTAATTCATATTTATTTTAATACTGTTTTTCACCACAGGGAGGCAGTGAATTTATGTTTAAAAGAAAAACTAAACTCCCATGATGCATTGCGGTGGTCCGTTTCTAGCTTCCGGTCCTCAGAAGCTAGACGTTGCTAACAGACGTTGACGCAGATTTTATACCGAATGTAATGTGTTTAACAGACTTTTAAAACACATACAAAGAGTTAGTTTATCCTTGGAGGGTGATTTATCCGTTAAACCGTGTTTGTGTTGCCTCCCGTTCTGTGTTCGTAGCTTTTTATACCATGTTGCTGATCGGTAAACATAAGTAAAGGCATTAAATGGAGATTAGTGTGTTTAACGGCAGTGTTTTATCAAGGAGAAGAAAGACTGAAGAACCAGGACGAAGACGAGAGAGAGAGGTAACGTGTGTGTGTGTGTGTGTGTGTTGTGTGTGGTGTGTGTGTGGTGTGTGTGTGTGTGTGTGTGTGTGTGTGTGTGTGTGTGTGTGTGTGTGTGTGTGTGTGTGTGTGTGTGTGTGTGTGTGTGTGTGTGTGTGTGTGTGTGAATGACTTTGTATACTGCAGGGTAGCTTGTGAATTTACTCCAGGTGGAACAAAAGTCTGATTTAAGAGTTGATTATATTTCACATCATTGATCCAAATCTGTGAAGTAACTAAAGGTATTCAATACATGTAGTGGAGTAAAAGTACACCATTTACCTCTGAATTGTAGTGGAGTAAAAGTGGAGACCAGGGACAGTTGCAACACTTTTTGGGCTTTTCCCCAATAAGTAAAAAAAACATTTACAATAGGATAGCCATTTTGCTATATTATACATTATCAATATGTCAGCTACTGAAACAATGTATTTAAGATGTTTTTATGAAATGGTACAGGTTGGAAAATGAATTTTTTTTTTTTTAAAACTCAACTGTTACAACTGTCCTTGTGTACAGGGACAGTTGTAGCACATGCCAGGCACCGTTGTAACATGTTAACGGTTACCTTTTTTCACACTACATGACAGAAAATAGGGAAAGCTGTCAAATTCTAAGGCAACAAGATTTTAATGGGGTTTCACACATCCTCCAACAAACAATGAACAATGAACAGAACTTAAAACAGAACACCAGAATTAATCAGATTCACAGTTGTGGCAGGTGTAAAAGGCACTTTCATATGTGCAGTCCTTGTGTGCCCAGGCTTTACAGGAGCAACACTGCAGCCAGATCTCCTTGGACCTGGAGTAGCTCTCCAGGCACACAATGCAGTATTGGGCCTCATCTTCATCAGATGAGTCCTGCATCTTCTGCTTCTTGTTGGGTTTGTTTTTTTTGCAGACATTTCTTTTTGTCTTCGCTTTAGAATTCTTTGCGTTAGATCTTTTTTTCTCAGCCTCGAGTAGATATATCCAGGGACTTTGCCACTTCCCTGAATGATTTGCCCTTCTCAACTTCATTTGAGGCCCTCTGCAGCAGAGCAAGTGGCACTCCCCTGTCTGTCTTCCTCTTTCTGACATTCGGCATACTGTAAACACACACACACACTTTAGGCCTACTGTACAGTATTTTATTCTGTTTATTTTTACAGGGACAATGCACACCAATCAACAATACAACTGTATGGTTGAATGAACAATTGATCATTCAAGCAAATGAGCCATCATTGTAAATGCGCCATGTTACAACCGTCCCAGGACCACCAGTCTTGCTTTCACCCCCTGTGAACCTGCCTGATTGCTAGCTTGACCCATATTTAGCTAGTTATATTTGTAGCTTACAAAACAGTGATTCTAATAATACTAGTTTGGATTCCTAGACATTTGAACTCAAGACAGTATCCAAAAAATACATCATATAATTTGAGTTAATATTTTACCTCAGAAACACACTTTTGCTGATATCTTACGCGAGAGATTTAAACATGGCTCCTTTTTTTCTCAGCAATCTTACCATCTAACTGCGCATGTGCAGAGTGAGTGTCATCACTCTAGCTTGTTTGTGATTGGAGATATTGAAGGTGTTACATCCGACCCGTGTTGCAACTGTCCCTGGTCTCCCCTACAAAGTAGCATTAAATGGAAATAGTGTTGACAGACCTGCTGTTCAAGTGGCCGTGACAGACCTCACTTTTACCTCACCTACCTCTATTAAGCTTACCATTGATAACAAATGCTAAATCGGCTATAATTTGGTTTGATGCAAAGGATGTATGTTTCAATAATCTCTTACCAGACATGTGAAACTAGACAGAACATCCTGAACTCTTGACCTATGCACATTATGCATTTTAGAAGGTGCAAGCAAAGCATAAAAGTTCCAACCACAATTCTAGGAAAGCGTTGTTGTTTTTGACACCTTGACAACGGTTACTACGATTGAGGACAACAATGCACACAGGATGAGAGTGAACTGTGTACAGACTTGATGATTTTAGGTCCAACATCCAGGAGCAAGACATCTTAGAGACAATAGAGACAGTTTTGTTAAGTTTGTTTCTGTTAATAAATTAAATGTGAACATTTTAAATTGAAGTTAAAATAAATCTTAATTCTAAACATGACATTGAAAATGTGTTTTGCTTTCATAAACATTTTCATATTCGCTTTTCTTAAAATTGCATATCATTACTATAGTCTTCATCTGTTTAATTTTAACTAAGATTAAGTAAGAATTGAACCTGTGACCTCCTTCTCACTCAAAGATAGAAAAGGGGAATCCACCTGAGGCCTGTACGACGACGCCAGATTTTCGCTTAGCGGGCTAACTTCAGGGAAAACTCTGGGTTTACGGTCCTACGACGCTGGTTCTCTTCTTAGCGGGCTAGATCTCCATGGTAACTTATGCTGAGCGGCTAGCCTGGTCCGGAGCAGGTTAGGTTGCAGGCTAAGAGATCAACTCAGTGAAAGCACTGCCTGCTGACCAATCAGAGCTCTGTGCGGAGTTTAAAGCGATCAAGTCATATTACAGGAGAAAGGAAATACAGAAAAACTGCCGTTGCAGGAAATACGGCCGGCAAAAATCAACTGACTGTGTGAACGTGAAAATTAATAGAATATCACCTCCCATCTTCAGAGCAATCTGACTATTATAACATTAGCGTTAAGAAAGCTTACTTAAATATCTGCCACAACACAAGTAACTGGATCATAGTAACATTACGTACAGTCCGCGGCACTGAGTGCAGACGTCGATGTGTCCCATTATCATTCATATCACATCATAATGTATCATATATGTGACCCGCTCTATCGAAATCAGTCGGAAGTCGCAACGGCTCATTTCAAAATAAACGTGGATTTGTGTAAAAAAATAGTTTTTCGTGGTTCGGGTGTTTTGTTTTATTTTAAACAAACAGAGTCTTGTCTTTCAGAATATGAAACTTTTATTTCCAAAATCACACGATAAATACATTTTTGAAGCTTGTAAAGGGAAGATGACAGCTCTCACTCACCACTCTGCTCTTCCGCAGCGCCGCCCCCCCCTCCCTCCGGCTGACATTATGAATGTAAGGCGTATAGTAATCATAGGTAACACGGCAGGGTCCGTTACAGTTAGTTTTCATCTGATTTCAAATAAACTAAGTCTTGGCTTTCAGAATATTAAACTTGTTTCGGCAAATTCAGATGATAAATACAACTTTGAAGCTTGTAACGGCATAATTACAAGCGGAGAACGGAGTAACTTAACGTCACAGCAGGCATAACAACAGCCGGTGTTTCTCGTGAGTGTTTTCCCCGGGAAACAAACACAACAGTCCCTGCTGCTGTGGGGAAAGTAGATTGATAAACAACTATTTTACAAAAAATTTGAATTTACACATTTTCATTTTAAATGTAAATAAAGTGTTCGTCATATATTACACTACTTTTGTGAACCTAAAGGCCTCTACACACCGGCCCGACTTTGGGAGTCAGAGGCCGTCCGAAGCCGTCAGAGGCAGTCGGGCATTCGCGTCGCACTACTCAGGTTGGTGTGTCGTCTCTTTACGGCACATTTTCAACCCTCCCGCCTCCTCCCGCCGCCGATTCAACATGTTGAATCGGCGGCGGGAGGCCGCGGGAGGCCAAAGAACGTCGGGACAAATCAATCACTCTGATTGGCTGTTCAGCTTAGCGAATCAGTGCATCAGAAGTGAAGCGGAAGTGAGGGACCAAAACAAACGATAAGAAGGCACACACAGACGGCTAATCTTCCTCATTTTCATCTCACCCGGACGCAAGAGTTTCTTTTTTATCATGACGGCATGGAATGAAGAAAGTGAAGACCAACTGATCAGGCTGTGTTTGTTTGTTTATATTACTAAGTCTGTTCTTCTTCTCTCGGTGTATAAAACGCAGTCTGTCTTCCGGTTGTTGCCTCTTTTGAATGACGAATACACACTACCGCCGCCTGCTGGTAAGGAGAGTTATTGCCACTCGTCGGCTGAAGTATTTGCGGTGTGTTCGTAGGCGGGCGGCTTTATCCGACGAAGCCAACGAAGCCTGACGTAGCTGACGTAAAAGTCGGGACGCCTTCGGTACGCGTTCTTTGGTCTCAGGTTGGTGTGTAGAGACCTTAAGACTTTGGTAAACCAAATCTAAAACACCAGAAAAATGGATGACATGAGTAAAGGTCTCTACACACCAACCTGAGACCAAAGAACGCGTACCGAAGGCGTCCCGACTTTTACGTCAGCTACGTTGGGCTTCGTTGGCTTCGTCGGATAAAGCCGCCCGCCTACGAACACACCGCAAATACTTCAGCCGACGAGTGGCAATAACTCTCCTTACCAGCAGGCGGCGGTAGTGTGTATTCGTCATTCAAAAGAGGCAACAACCGGAAGACAGACTGCCTTTTATACACCGAGAGAAGAAGAACAGACTTAGTAATATAAACAGTTGATCAGTTGGTCTTCACTTTCTTCATTCCATGCCGTCATGATAAAAAATAAACTCTTGCGTCCGGGTGAGATGAAAATGAGGAAGATTAGCCGTCTGTGTGTGCCTTCTTATCGTTTGTTTTGGTCCCCCACTTCCGCTTCACTTCTGATGCACTGATTCGCTAAGCTGAACAGCCAATCAGAGTGATTGATTTGTCCCGACGTTCTTTGGCCTCCCGCGGCCTCCCGCCGCCGATTCAACATGTTGAATCGGCGGCGGGAGGAGGCGGGAGGGTTGAAAATGTGCCGTAAAGAGACGACACACCAACCTGAGTAGTGCGACGCGAATGCCCGACTGCCTCTGACGGCTTCGGACGGCCTCTGACTCCCAAAGTCGGGCCGGTGTGTAGGGGCCTTAAGTCTGTGTTTTCACAAGAGTTTTGAAGATTTCAAAAAAATCGGATGTCAAATGTTCAGCTTTAGAGCAAATTATCTCATCACACAGTGCTCTAAGGTGAGTGACTTTATACCAAGAACAGAGACTGTCCTGAACGCTTTGATATGTAACACATGGGGTGCCATGTATAACAAGTACATTTAAAAGGTGATTTAAGGAGACATCTAAAAAATACTCAAGAGGGTTATTGCGCCGTTTTTGTATTACTATAATGAACATCAATACGTTAGGGGCATTCTTTATCACCATCATGTTATAGTGATACAGTTAGTTTGTGTTTATTTGTTCAATACAGCTTATATCGAGCACATAAATTTGTATGCATTGATGTTGAAGTACTTCATCTCGCCACTTTCGGGTCCCGGGGGGCTACAGCTGGCAGCGAGCACCCCCAGAGATAAATCTTTCTTCATATTTTTGTGTCTTCACAGTAAGGCTACATTGAATGTTGTAATATTCATTGTGTATGCTGTATATGTATACTTCCTGTGTATTGCTTTTATTTGTATTTAATGTTATTATGTTTTATATTTGTTTTCAACCTTTTCCCACACATTTCCCAATTTGGGATGAATGAAGTATCTATCTATCTACAGGGTTCCCGCTGGGTCTTAAAACGTCTTAAAAAGGTCTTAAATATGACCAAAAAAATAAGAAAGGTCTTAAATATGATTTAGAAGGTCTTAAAAATGATGGGATTTGAAAGGTACTTCTGTGTAGCGATCGCGTCTATATGTGTTTTGGGGGAAATGTCCGGGCTGCAAAGTAACCAGTACGGTAAGAGCCTTTCAGTTCCCCCCAACAATTTGTATTGAAATAAATCAACATGGAACCAGTAATCACTAACTTTGTTTCCCCCGGCCCCTTATCGAAGAACACCCAGTTAGTAACCTAGCAACCAAGCTTCAGCTAGCGGCAGTCAGAAATAAGGTATCTTCGAATCTTAAATATGGTGAAGTGTAAGTTCAACCATATTTGGTTGGAAAACATCAAATTTAGTGCTTGGTTGAAACCAGTGGAGGGAACGTGTTTGAAGCCCGCTGCACCTTTTGCAAACAAAATTTGCGTTTGTTTTGCTAATGTAGCGTTAGCTAGTGCAGCGTTAGCTAGTGCAGCTACTCCCGCAACAACACCGGGGGACCTCCGGGTGACGTTTGAGTCTACGCCAACCCTAAAAGCGGAGGTGCTGTGCACGCTAAATACCGTAGCTAAACACCAATCATACAACAGCATGAAGACAGAAGAGCTCTGACTATAGCTCTTGTCACTCACTCACACACAACACACACTTTTTGTCTAACACGCTAACACAGTTCAGTGTACTGTTATGCTGTTATGTTCAGTCATCGTTCTTATGTTGAACATGAATACATTTACTTTGTAAGTAATTATGGGAAACATTTCTTCTTTCCTAGCAATTTTCCTTCATACTTTCTTGCCATGAAATAGGTCTTAAATTCTATTCAAAGTGGTCTTAAATTTGAGTTGGTGAAACCTGCAGGAACCCTGTATCTAGATAGATAGATAGAAAGATAGATAGGTGGGGTAGGTAGGTAGGCAGTAAGTAGGCACATTGGGAAATGTGTGGAAAACAAGTATAAACATAATACAATTAAATACAAATAAAAGCAATAAACAGGAATATACATAAACAGTAGAAAAGATCACGATGAATATTACAACATTTAATGTAGCCTTACTGTGAAGGCTAACCTAAATACGGTGCTTTTCTACAGATTACTTTACCACTGCACTGGTAAGGTAAAACTAGGCCGATTAATAAGATGGGAAGTGCTTTGTAAGTTTTACCCGCTTGAATGAATACACAACAAATATGAAGAAAGACAAACTAACTGTATCACTATCACATGATGATGATGATGGATAAAGAATGCACTAACGTACCGCTGTTCATTAAAGTAATACAAAAACGGCATATTAAACAAACCATCATCCTCTTACTTTGAAACCTTGAAATGCAGAAATGTCGTCATCAGCAGGCCATCACCTGGTTTCGGAAAATAACCGAGTGACACGAGCAGATTTCGGTCGAGACCGGCGGCAAGTTTGTCTCAAAACTCTGTGTGTGTAAAAAGACGATCCACAAGCAGAGATTTGAGATCCACAAGTGCATTTTTGGTTGACATACAAAATGGATTCACAAATGTCTGATCGAAAGTTGTCAATGTTAAAGAGATATTCACAAATTCCTTTTGTTTGAGCTTACATTTGTCTCATTATTTGTGTGAACATAAAGATAATTAGTGTGTAAATATGTGATTTGTAAATGTAAAACACCATCCACAAATGCATTTAAAAGATGTGCAAACTCACTAATAAATGTGCAAATGTAAAACGGATCTGCATATACGCAAAAATATTTTCACAACAGTCCACTGTACGTACATACAAAGACCAAGATGCCTCAACAGGCCATATCCAAATCTGTATTTCAAAGATTTCGAGCAAGGAACACAAACATGTTTGCATTGTCGGGCAAATGCATCTTTGATTGTAAACTGTCGGGAAGGTGGGGGCTCTCCATCTCCAGCTGCCGTGTTTGCTCCCAGCTGGGAAAATTGAATGGATCTTTTTAAAAGAAATGCGACATACCGGCGGCTCATTCAAGTCCGTAGGTTCGCCTCGTTCATTTGGCTTAAATCCAAAATATTCCAACACGGAGATGTAGAATTAGGTTTCGCAACCAATTCCATTTAACTTCAAATTCCCCTCGAGTAAGTCATACGTTGGCTCCTGCTTGTCTCTATATTATTAATTTTGCAGCTACACTGCTGCACGCGGAGTGTCCTGACCTGGCTGTGTGTGAGCCCCGCCCCTCACAGCGCGCCTGACTAAAATGCTGGTCAAATCCTTATGTAAACAAACACACATGTAAAAGGCAATTTATCGACGTCAGAAAAGTTATCGAGTTTATTTGTATTTATCGTACGATAAGTCAATTAATTGCTTATCACGACAGGCCTAACGCTGTTAGCTAGGGCTGTACCCGAATATTCGGTCGTTGGCCTACTATTCGGTTTTCAATTTCAAATTGAATTGATTGACATCTCCAATATCAACGTAAGAGCTTTTGCCTCTTCGGGGGGTGCTAACACTTAACCATAAACTTTATAGTTTACTTTCTCCGTCTTTATATGTAGATATAACTTTTCTCCGTTAATCTCCGCTCCTTTTCTCCGTCACGTTGTTTCCATAGCAACAACCACTTCCTGTCAACAGCGCTAACTCTCCATACAAAATAGGAAGCCAAGCCAAATTACACTTAAGACATATACAACTGCAACGAAAGTAACAAACACAATGCAATATCCTTTTCAATTTCAAAGAACACAAATTGGGTTATTTACATTAACAAATAACTATAAAACAACACTACTAGTGTAGAATAACAAAATGAATGCCTTGTATAAACCTCCCCCCCGCGCCGCGCGCGCCGAATGTTAGCTGCTGATTACTACCGAATATCCGGAGCTCGAAAAATGGTATTCGGTACATGCCCTACTGTTAGCTGCCCCCCTAAACAGATTATGGTAATCTTGCACTTAGATTCTGGGGGGTAGTCCTAAAGGTAGGACGGCCGTTTTCCGGAGCCTTATCAGAATCGGAGCTCGGTATCGGAGACGACCTAGATATTAACGTTGGTTTTATCGAAGTTAGATTCCTTTTCAATAGTAAAGTACCTCTAAATAGTACTTAAGTACAGTACTTGAGTAAATCACTTAGTTACTTCTCGCCTCTGCTATTAACCTAAGAAGTAGATTTGTTTTGTTGTGTCTGTTGGTTGTATTGAGTTGTCTTGTTTTGTGTCAGCTGTAGTTGTGTTGATTATTTCAGAGACACAGCCGGAGAAGGAGCACTGAGAGCAGCATGGAGGAGAACAAAAAGAGCCCTGGAGCTCAGGTCAGTGTGCACTTCATCACAATATATTCCTAACACTGTTATCCCCAAATGAAAGATCACAACCTGTTTAGAAAATACAATATTAATGCACAATATGGTTAGATATAGCTTAGAACGTTGCCGTATTTACTCTGATTAGAACGTTGCTGTATTTCTTATTTTTTTTAACATTTATTTATAGATTAAAAGTAGAAGTACTCATTACATTACATTACATTGCATTTAGCTGACGCTTTTATCCAAAGCGACTTACAATAAGTGCATTCGACCAAGAAGATACAAACTTGAAGAAAACAGAATCATATAAGTACATCAGGTTTCATAGAGCTAAAACATTTCAAGTGCTACTCAACTAGCTTTAGATAAGCCAGTCCTTTATTAGTATATAAGTGCTTTGCTAGCAATTCTTTGTTAGTAATTCTATCGCTCGAAGTGGAGTCGAAAGAGATGAGTTTTTAGTCTGCGCCGGAAGATGTGTAAGCTTTCTGCTGTCCTGATGTCAATGGGGAGCTCATTCCACCATTTTGGAGCCAGGATAGCAAACCGACGTGTTTTTGCTGATGGGAACTTCGGTCCCCCTCGTAGTGCGGGTGAGGCGAGTCATTTGGCCGATGCAGAGCGGAGTGCACGTGCTGGGGTGTATGGTTTAACCATGTCCTGGATGTAGGAAGGGCCAGATCCATTCACAGCATGGTACGCTAGTACCAGTGTCTTGAAGTGGATTCTAGCAGGTACTGGAAGGGAGCGGAGGAGCGGTGTGGTGTGGGAGAATTTAGGAAGGTTGAAGACCAGACGAGCCGCTGCATTCTGGATGAGCTGCAGCGGTCGGATGGCACATGCAGGTAGACCAGCCAGGAGGAGTTGCAGTAGTCTAGACGTGAGATGACGAGAGCCTGGACCAGAAGTTGTGTTGCTTTCTGGGTCAGAAGGGGACGTATCCTCCTGATGTTGTAAAGCGTGTATCTGCAGCAGCGGGTTGTGGCAGCGATGTTTGCAGTGAAGGACAGGTTGTTATCTATGGTCACACCCAGATTCCTTGCAGTCTGAGTCGGGGAAACAACAGAGGGGCCGATGTTGATTGTTAGTTCAAGAGTGGGACACTCTTTTCCCGGAAGAAAAAGCAGTTCAGTCTTGTCAAGGTTGAGCTTGAGGTGGTGAGCAGACATCCACAGAGAGATGTCTGCTAGACAAGCAGAGATGCGTGCGACGACCTGGGTTTCAGAACGGGGAAAAGACAGAATTAATTGGATGTCGTCAGCGTAGCAATGGTATGAAAAACCATGCGGGCTAATGACCGATCCGAGCGAGTTTGTGTACAGAGAGAAGACGTAGCTGTAGATTTGTTTTGTTGTGTCTGTCGGTTGTATTGAGTTATCTTGTTTTGTGATTATTTCAGAGACACAGCCGGAGAAGGAGCACTGAGAGCAGCATGGAGGAGAACAAAGAGACCCCTGGAGCTCAGGTCAGTGTGCACTTCCTCACAATATATTCCTAACACTGTTATCCCCAAATGAAAGATCACAACCTGTTTAGAAAATACAATATGAATGCACAATATGGTTGGATATAGGTTAGAACATTACTACTTAGTAATGTTCTAACATTTATCACATTACACAAACACAACCGAACATTCCACAACATTAGACATATGGCAGATTAAAAAATAATGCAAAGAAAAAAAAAAAAGTGTGCAGATACTAGAATCATCAATCAGTTTAAAGTTCAGACCAAGAATATAATTACATTAGCAAATTCAACAAAAATACAATAAAAGCACATCCACACACAGAGCAGAGTACAGCTTACAATTCTCCAAATAGATTAACCAAATTCAAAATGTCCTCAGTAGTAGTAGTAATTTAGTCTTTTCACTTTAACCTTCCATCACTTCTGCAATGTCCACACTTTTTTATAAATTCCAAAAATAATTCCCAAATGGTGTAAAATTCAGAAGCTTTCTTCCTTAGTATATATGTGAGTTTCTCAAGAGCCAGACTCAAAGTTAAATTGTTTAACCTGTGGCCCAGGGAGGGGCAACCAATATTTTTCCAACACAAAGCAATTGAGCGCCTGGCTTGTAGAAGGCATAGGTTAACCATTTTTCTTTCCCTAACCAATAGTGAACAGTTTTCTGGATAAATGCTTAAAATACAAAGTTTAGGGCTTAAAGGGGTTGGCGACGAGGTTATTTGGGAAATATATCTTGTCACCGAAGTCCAACGTCTTTTAACCTCTACACAATCCCTCAAGCAATGATACAGGGTACCTTGATGGATCTTGCATTTATAACATAGATCAGGAATGTTAGGCTTAAACTTGTTAAACATCACAGGGGTGATGTAAATTCTCATTATCCAATTATATTGTATTAATCTGAGACGTGTAGTAATAGTGTGCCTTTGAACAAATTGTACCACAATCATCCTCTGAAATATCCTTTAATACGTCTTTTACTTTCTGAGTTGTCTTTATGGTTTGTAACCATTATGTTATAAAATTGAGTAACCAGCCCTTTGCTGATACAGTTTTGTATAGACAGTATCTCTACTGTGGACGTAGGAGGTTGTTGCAACAAGTTGTTTAAGTTTGCCAATATAAAACTCCTAACTTGCAGGTACTTGAAAAAGTGTTTCTGTGGCACGACATACTTTGTTTTCAACTCGTCAAACGACATTAGGTTGCTGTACTCATATAAATCCAGTAGCCTTACAATACCCGTACTTAATCATGTTTGGAAGCCCATGTCATTTTTACCCGGGCTGAAGAGTTCATTGCCCCAAATAGGTGAGAAACAAGACAACATTGGGGAGTAGCCTATATATTTATGTGTTTCATGCCAGACAAACATTTTATTTTTCACAAAGGGATTCATTGTTTTTTTCCTTAAATTTTTAGAAGGAGCAGAGTATAGAAAGATATCCAGCATCAAACCCTTTGAAGACAATTCAACTCGTAACCACGGCAAATCAACTCCTCTTGAAAACCAAAACATTGTAGCCCTCAATTGTGCCGCCCAGTAGTATTACTGAAAATGTGGTACTCCCCTATCGTAAGGTAAATACAACAGAGTCTAAGTCTTGGCTTCCTGTTATTCCAAATACATCTAGAAAGTAGCTTACTTATTTTAGAAAAAAATGGAGGAGGAGGTGCTAGTGGGATTGATTGAAAAATATATAAACATTTTGGCAATATACTCATCTTAATTATATTAATTCTTCCCACTAAGGACAGAGGCAATGTTGTCCACCTAGTGGAATCTTCTGACACTTAAGCTAACGAGGGTTCGTAATTAGACACACTGAGAATGTCTATCTTTGCTGTAATTTTAATACCCAGATAAGGAAAACCATCTATGGGATTTACAAATGGGAAAGATCATTTTGGATTTCTTCCCTCCTGTTCATTGAGAAAACATAATAGAGGATTTATCTTTGTTCACCTTAAAACCAGAGATTTTACCAAATTGATTGATTACTTTTAAGAGGGATTTTGCAAGACCTGATCAAAACACTATGGCATCATCTGCATACAATGCTATATGATGCTCTAGGTGCCCTGTCTTAATACCATAAATCAAAGGGTGTGATTGTATGGCTATTGCCAACGGCTCCATATAATAGCTATCACAAAAACTGATTAATTTCCAATGGATCTGTAGTTATTAACGTAATGTAGCTTTCGGTTTGGGAAAACTGCGTGCGCATCACTCTCAATCCTCAATGGTAATGTTTAGGTGGATTTTAGGAACGTCCCCTCAATTTTATTGGCTCTAACTGTTAAAAAGAGGTTTCAGTCACCAAAATTGACCGATGGGCTCCAGAGATACGGCAAATACACCCAGAGGTGGGTTTTTTTTTTCTAAACGTCTCTAAAAAGGTCACATTTCACTGGTTTTGCATCAATCTTGATACAGGGTACTTATTATATTTTATAGTTTGGATTGCTAAAGCTTTTAGTCTACCCCATCATTCAAGGGTGGTTTTCACTATAAGTAATGTTGTTGTTTTTACGGAAACTATAATTTAAAATGTTTTACTATGTTAAATCTGAATTTACTTTAAAATAAAATCATCTATATCGATTCTGACACTTCTACATCCAACTCACAGGTGTATCATTGCTTTGAGAAAAAAGATTATGAATGTACCCCTTTTTAGAAGTGAAGATATAGTCATTTGTTCTGGGCTTGTCATTTTCGAGCCTGAGCCCTGAAAACAGGCTCAGGGCTTAACAGGTTAAACAAATAGCTCTACATCCCTGGCCGAAATGTCCCTAAAATGAAGTCCGAGTCCGAGTTCGAAATATATTTCAAATAATGTATGCACTGCCATTTCCCCACATACACATAACAGTCTGCAATGAAACGGTTGTCTCCTGTGCGCTCCACTTCTTACTTGGCGCACCGGTAACTTTCTCGTGCGAACGAGATACTTTCTCTCTCATTTATTCATTGCCCTTTTAGGGGCTTCGTACAATACAAATGCAAATATTTTATCCTTTCGAGTCATCTGTCTCAAGCCTAATTCAAGTCTCAAGTCATGAATACCAAGTCAAAGTCAAGTCAAGTCTTTTATCAATGTTAGTCAAGCCAGTCTCAAGTAAAAAAAGATGTGACTCGAGTCCCCCACCTCTGTTATATACTGTTAGAATGTTGCTGTATTACTGTATCAAATATAATACAAATATAATAAACACAAACAGTAAGTAAAAGTAGTATTTTTTTTTTTTAACTGAAAGTTTGTATTAAGTGAGTTTTTATTGTGTTAACTGTATCTGTATTTATGTTTTTTAGATTTACTTTCTCTCTTTCTCTGTCCGTCTGTTTTAGAAACCGAAAGGAAGAGAGAGACGTCACAGCTGTCAGCAATGTGATGAATCCTTTACAAAATCTGGAAATTTAAAGCGCCACCTGCTTATTCATACTGGAGAAAAACCGTACAGCTGTGAAGAGTGTGGCCAAACGTTCACTCAATCAGGTCATCTCAAAAGACATCAACGTATTCACGCTGGAGGAAAACCATACAGGTGTGAAGAGTGTGGGAAAACATTCACAACATCACATGCTCTCAAAACACATCAGCGTGGTCACACTGGAGAAAAACCACACAGCTTTGAAGAGTGTGGGAAAACATTCGCAACATCAGGTGCTCTCAAAACACATCATCGTGGTCACACTGGAGAAAAACCACACAGCTTTGAAGAGTGTGGGAAAACATTCACAACATCAGGTGCTCTCAAAACACATCATCGTGGTCACACTGGAGAAAAACGATACAGCTGTGAAGAGTGTGGGCAAACATTCTCGACATCGTATTATCTTAAATCACATCACCGTATTCACACGGGAGAGAAACCGCACAGCTGTGAAGAGTGTTGCAAAACGTTCGCAACATCAGGTTCTCTCATAACCCATCAACGTATTCACACAGGAGAGAAACCGTACAGCTGTGAAGAATGTGGGCAAACGTTCACTACATCAGGTCCTTTCATATCACATAAACGTATTCACACTGGAGAAAACCCGTACAGCTGTGAAGAGTGTGGGCTATCGTTCACTCAATCAGGTCATCTCAAAACCCATCAACGTATTCACACAGGAGAGAAACCATACAGCTGTGAAGAGTGTGGGCAAACGTTCACTCAATCAGTTCATCTCAAAACACATCAACGTATTCACACAGGAGAAAAACCGTACAGCTGTGAAGAGTGTGGGAAAACGTTCACTCAATCAGGTGCTCTCAAAATACATCAACGTATTCACACTGGAGCGAAACCGTACAGCTGTGAAGAGTGTGGGCTAACGTTCACAACATCATATGCTCTCAAAACACATCAACGTGTTCACACTGGAGAGATACCGTACTGGTGTGAAGAGATGCTGTTTTCTCCCTAACCCAGTGGTTCTCAAACTTTTTCCGTCAGGCCCATGTTAGTATCTAGAAAATATTCCTGATGTTTTCAGTTTGATTCTGTTCTCTTTTGTTTAAATTATCAGAGTTTACCAAAATAAAAAAGGCCTTAGAAACAGACTCACATCCCTGCATATTTTTTGTGTTTTTCACCACATTATAAACATTTCATTCCCTTGTTTTAGGGCCGCTGACTGCTGGATGAAATGTATCACTCAAACTTTAATTTTAATGACAAACATACATGTGTTTCTCCTGGTTTGTTCCCAGTGAAGGACTCCAGCTCACAATGAGGTACCTGTTAAACCCAATGCCCCACAACAATACAAAAACACAACAATATTCACAAAACTGTGTCTCAGGGCTTCTGTGTCATGAATTAATCCAGGAGATATCCCCTCAACTACTGCGCGGATCAGACAGAAACGCTGCACTCTCCCCAACGTTGCAGGTGCTGATTGCACTCAGATTTTACGCTAACGGGGCCTTTCTTAAAAGTGTACAGCTTGCTTTTGAATGGAGAAGTTTGAGTGTTAAATTATGTAGACCTGTGTTGCTTGTCAAGAATTACTGTTTTGCATGTATTTCCGTGGACGCGCATCTTAAGACTAGGCGCAGCTACGACCGAGACTAGTCAGGCTTGGTGCACTCGGTGTAAATTCAAATCACTAAGTCGGACCTAGCTAAGCCTGACGTTAGAGTTAAGACCTACTTTTTTGCGCCCAGCTGGTGCACTCCACTCCAGGTGATCATTTAGAGCTGCAGGTGATCATGTGGAGCTGCAGGTGATCGTGCAGAGCTGCAGGTGATCGTATAGAGCTGCAGGTGATCATGAAGAGCTGCTAGTCACCATCAGCAGCAGCTGATCCTGATCTCTGATATTGCGCTAAGGGGAAATTATTTTGACCGGACATTTTGACCGGAGGGATTTTGATTTGCCGGTCTTCAGCATATTTTACCGGTCATAGTCCGGTAATTACCAGATAACGGAAACTCTGCCCAATATTACAAACAAAATGTTCCATTGAGAGATAATAATGTAAAGATGACCTGCAAATATAGTAACTACTGTATACTCACACCATACAGGAGGATAATGGTTGGAAATGTAAACTGCCATCAGGTCTCTAGGCCTCTGTCCTTATTTCCCTGTTTTGTCTCGGCCACAGTCACAGACCGGATTCTTCTTTGGCTTGTTTAATAATCACATTAGGCCGTTGTCATTTCCCCTCCTGTCTGCATCACATCTGATCCGAGAGACCGGAGGGTGATCCTCTGATTAACCATTAAAACCGTAAACTGTCTCGATCTATCGTTTTCTGCTCTTCTGTAAAGCTCCATGTCTGATTAAATATCCTTGCGTCAACGTCTCACGTGTTGGGCGCGCTCACTTCTGACCACAGGTTCAACCTCCACCGGCTGCGGCTGCAGCTGGACCCTTCTCCGTGGAGAGAAACTGCGCTGCCTCGCTCTCAAGTCTGCGGGTGTCTTTGTCCCGCGAGATTTCAACATCTCATGTAGGCGAGCCTCCAGAGCAAGTCGGACAAAATGACTAACCATCATGCAAAGCACTAGCAAGACGGCGATCACAATTGCGCAGGTCTGCGTCAGTCTCGCTCATCTCAAACAAGCCTAATCACACACTGCTACCTGGACTGTCACAGACTGAAACCTCTTTGTAATGTTTTAAAAACTGTGTTTTTAGATTGTGGGGAGGTTTTTACAGAGACTGCTTTTATTTTTGGTGCTGGCTACCAGGGCCGTATCCAGGATTTCCTAAATACTGAGGTCCAAACATGCTAGGGGGGTTCGGGGGTATACCCCCCCGAGATTTCTGGGATTTTCATGATCTAGTTAGGTGCTTTTTAAGTCCTGTGGGGGGTCACAAATTGGATAATATATCGATTTCAAACCATGTCAGTGGGCTGCAGCATAAATTATTTTGAATCAGTTAATTGTTACTATTAATGATCTGGACATGCAGAAGAGGATAAAATGATCACAAAACATACATTGTCAACATTAATTTTCCATGTCTCTCTCCTTTCCATAACCTGCAGCCTCTCTTCCATCTTCTTTAGTCTCCCTGTCTTCTTCCTGTTCATTACTCTCTCCTCTACTCTTTCTCTTTGTTCAATCTCTCCCTCGTTGTTCACTTTTTGCTCCTCCTCACTTGTCGCTCCTGCCAGTGAATTAAAAGCAATTCAGCAATTTAGTTAATTTCACTTGTTTGTTTGCATTTTCTTTTTAAATCTGTTTGGTTGTTTTGTGATGTAAGCAAATTGTGTTTTATACAATTGTGTGTTATTATGACATCATAACTGCAATAGATGTATGTTGTTTAAAAATTATGCCTATTGTCTATATTGTAAATGAAGACTAAGTTATAGATAGATAGATGGATGGATAGATAGATAGATGGATAGATGGATAGATAGATGGATAGATAGATGGATGGATAGATAGATAGATAGATAGATAGATAGATAGATATATGGGGTTATTAAGCCTACATTATTTTTGTTGGACTGGTCTGCAGTTCCTCCCTGATTTCCATCACTTTCTCTCTCTCTCTTTCTCTCTGCCTGTCCTGTCTCTTCCTTACCAAAGCTGAGCTTCGACTGACGTAGTCTTTTCATTATATCTGAGTCAGTGTAAAAGGAAAACAATACAATGTTATATCTTCAATGTTTTACTCAAATTGAAATGAAAGAAAAGCATTACAACGTTTGTTAAAAGGTAATCCTTCTGACATTGGATGAATGTAATTAACTTTAACTCTCTAGCTAGTTTATTCATGCAATTTAAACCAAAGTATAGCCTATAGCTGCAATATAAGTTAGTGTGCATGTTGTCGGACGTCCACTGACTAACGTAGTGCGTTCACACAGGATCTGCTGGTCATATGATGTCCTGATGAACAGAAACACAAGCAGCCCACTGGACTCAGATCTCTAGATACCTCATCACTCCTCCGCTGCTCCGATACAAGTCCGGGCTGCGGTGGTTTGTTGATATATGTCGTCTTCTTCTGTTCGCTAGAATCGAGGCTACGTAGTTATGCAGCGCCCCCATTGTCAATAAGTGGAAGTACTACAAAGAATCCCTTTTAGTGCAGTTAGTTCACAAGTTTAGTTATATACACAGCTCGGAAAAAATTACCGCGGTCCGGACCTCGGTGACCTCAATGGTGGATACGGCCCTGCTGGCTACAAGGAACAGAATGCAGGAAAGTAGGAACTGTTGAATTTGATTGTTGGGCAGGCAAAAATGTCGATCTACAAAAGCAGAAAAAACAAATTAAACAGTACAGCAGGTCAGCAACTCACTAACATGTTTTTATCTTTGGTAAAAGCATGAGTGACTGTAGATTTTAGATTTCACTGTCTGACGAGAAATGGAAGAGTTTTTACACCCTGTGGTGGGGGGGGGAGAGCTCACTTTTAACTCTGTCTTTGTGTGAAAAAAAAAGAAGAAGGGAAATTCTTCTCTCAATGTCTAATGTGGTAAATAAGCTTAATTGTTGTTGAAAACCTAAATAAAAGTTTTTTTTTTGTTAATAAAGAAAATCAATACAAAATATCTCGTTCTCTCTCTCTCTCTCTCTCTCTCTCTCTCTCTCTCTCTCTCTCTCTCTCTCTCTCTCTCTCTCTCTCTCTCTCTCTCTCTCTCTCTCTCTCTCTCTATTGGGGGCGGGGAAACTCAGCTGTGCATGCTCTATGAGCCCGCATATGGGTACTTGCATCTATGGGTACTTGTGCTCGGACAGCAAGGCATGACGGGTAATCTGTGGCCGTTTCTCAATAGAGGCTTCTCAATACTCTAATTTCCCCTCCTCGACTCCTCGACTCCTCGGTCCTCCGGTAGTGACCCGGAAATGGATTTCAGCGCGCCATGTTGAAGGACATCTGATTTCTCTAAATGCACATCGAGGACCGAGCATTGAGCATCGAGGAGGCTCTCTGGAGGAGCTATAACCGAGGATACACTGATGGGTCCTCTGCGGATGCATTTCCGGGAACGGTGGAGGCGTGACGCACGGCCGGACTTATCTCAGCCAATGACAGCTCTGCATGCATCCCCTGGATATCATTTTAGTAACTGCTTTCATCGCGACGCGATGTTTATAGTGAGAACAGCTGTGAGGTCCGTGCAGAAAGCAGAGCAGTGTGTAAAATATATATCACTCAGTATAACAGGCCTACATTACTCTCTGTATTTGTATGCTGTAGTTTAGTAGATATCTACAAACAAAGAGTCGATATTTTTCTAAGACCATTTAGTGCTTCACATAATAAAATACACAACGGCTGTAGCCTGATTATGCTTTAGGAGCAGTAGGTGTGTTGTACAGTGTGTAGGTGTGTGTTGTACAGTGCGTAGATGCGGCGGACAGACGGGTCTCAGTTGGTTTGGTGTCCTATGCTTACTTTTAATACTTGTAAATACAACTTTTGGCCCGTAATTTAAATTCCCCATTTCAGCGACCAGAGAGAGGGGGGATATATCCAGTCTCTGATTGTGTTACGTTATTATGAGAGTGCTCTCATACTTTAAATTGTATATATTTATATAATATATTTGTGTGTAGGCTATATGTCCGCATCTGTAGCCTGTTATTGTCTCATTATACCGCACTGTCAATGAATTAAAAGTAAGGTAAGGCACAGTAAGGCTGTGTCTCCTGTCATCATTAATGGATGCTTCCCCTCCTCTCTCCTCGGTTCCCCTCCTCGAGTCCTCCGCTCGCTTCTCCTGTGGGCGGGACTAAGTCTTGAGGATAGGAGTCGAGGAGGGGAAATTAGAGTATTGAGAAGCCTCTAATGTCAAGTATACCTGCTGCAGAGCCACTGGGCCTTTCTCATTTCACTAATTTCCCCTCCTCGACTCCTATCTTCGACTCCTATCCTCGTGTCTTAGTCCCGCCCACAGGAGATGCAAGCGGAGGAGCCGAGGAGGGGAACCGAGGAGAGAGGAGGGAAAGCAGCAGGCGGTTAGAGAAATGAGAAATCGTCTCGCGGTCATTTTAAAGAGACGTCCATTAATGATGACAGGAGGCACAGCACTCTGTCTGATGGACAGAACTGTGTTCCTGATGATTTATATATTTACTTTTAATTCATTCACAGTGCGGTATAATGAGACAATAACAGGCTACAGATGCGGACATACACACACATATATATATATATATATATATATATATAGGTATATATATATATTTATAGCCTATACAATTTCAGAATCAAACAAGTATGAGAGCACTCACAGCATAATAACGTAACACTATCAGATTATTACGGGCCAAAAGTTTTATTTACAAGTATTAAAAGTAAGCATAGGACACCAAACCAACTGAGACTGTCTGTCCACTGCATCTACGCATCTACACACACACACACACACACACACACACACACACGCACACACACACACACACACACACACACAGTTTCTCAATGTTGAGTATCTGCTGCAGAGCCACTATTTCAAGTATACTATACGTCATCGAGTGGCGCCGAATGCTGGGCATTTAACACATGATTTAACATGCATTTAAACAGTCCTTCGGCGCCACTCGATGACGTAGTATACTTGAAATGAGAGGCGAAGTCCCGCCCATCTACTTCCGACCCATGGGACCTTATTTCGGAAAAATTATGTATTGAAGTCAATGGAGAGAGAAAACGTATCTTTCGATCCCGTTTGAATTGTGCCACGAATTACACATATGATGTTTGTCAATCTTAAAAAATAATTTCCATGTCAAAAAAGTCACAGTTTGTCGTAAAACTGTTGAAATATAAGACTATGAAAAAACGCAACTAGAAAGACTACAAATCCCAGTCCTGCATGCTGGCTCTTACGGAACAGACTAACTCCCCTTGTGTGTATGTACAGCTCTCAACATGCCCAGACTTGTAGTGATTTTCACCTTGTTTAATACTTTTCGCCTCATTCTGAAAGAAAGAAGTGAAATGTGCCAACGTGACGGCCATCTTGGTGTTGGTGACGTGTGCGAGACCAGAGATGTAGTTCATTGAGCGGTTTCACACAAAAAAAGTGTTACTTCACAATTATCTTTTAAATTGACAAACATCATATGTGTAATTCGTGTCACAATTCAAACGGAATCGTAAGATAATCTTTCTCTCCCCATTGACTTCAATATGGGACTTTGCCTCTCTATAGTCAAGCAGCAGATTTACCCGACATTGAGAAACGGGATGTTTCGAGGCTGCACATGTGTAGACACGAGCTTCTCATACTCTAATTTCCCCTCCTCGACTCCTATCCTCGAGACTTAGTCCCGCCCACAGGAGATGCGAGCGGAGGACTCGAGGAGGGGAACCGAGGAGAGAGGAGTGGAAGCAGCAGGCGTTTAGAGAAATGAGAAATCCTTTCCTCTGAGCGGTCATTTTAAAGAGACATCCATTAATGATGACAGGAGGCACAGCAGCACTCTGTCTGATGGACAGATGTGTTCATGACGACTTATATTTACTTTTAATTCATTGACAGTGCGGTATAATGAGACAATAACAGGCTACAGATGCGGACATACACACACATATATTTATATAAATATATACAATTTCAGAATCAAACAAGTATAAACGTAACACAATCAGAGACTGGATATATCCCCCCTCTCTCTGGTCGCTGAAATGGGGAATTGAAATTACGGGCCAAAAGTTGAATTTACAAGTATTAAAAGTAAGCATAGGACACCAAACCAACTGAGACCCGTCTGTCCGCCGCATCCATACGCACTGTACAACACGCACCTACACACTGTACCACACACACCTACAGCTCCTAAAGCATAATCAGGCTACAGCCGTTGTGTATTTTATTATGTCCATCCATCCATCTTCTCCCGCTTATCCGTGGTCGGGTCGCGGGGGTAGCAGTTCCAGCAGAGAGCCCCAAACTTTCTTTTCCCTGGCCACATCAACCAGCTCTGACTGGGGGATCCCAAGGCGCTCCCAGGCCAGCGAAGAGATATAATCCCTCCACCTGGTCCTAGGTCTACCCCTTGGTCTCTTCCCAGCTGGACGTGCCTGGAACACCTCCCTAGGGAGGCGCCCAGGTGGCATCCTTACTAGGTGCCCGAACCACCTCAACTGGCTCCTTTCGACGCGAAGGAGGAGCGGTTCAACTCCGAGTCCCTCCCGGATGACTGAACTTCTCACCTTATCCCTAAGGGAGACGCCAGCCACCCTGCGGAGAAAACCCATCTCGGCCGCTTGTATCCGCGATCTCGTTCTTTCGGTCATGACCCATCCTTCATGACCATAGGTGAGGGTAGGGACGAAAATGGCCCGGTAGACAGAGAGCTTTGCCTTCTGGCTCAGCTCTCTTTTCGTCACAACGGTGCGGTTAAAGCGACTGCAGTACCGCTCCCGCTGCTCCGATTCTCCGGCCCATCTCACGCTCCATTGTTCCCTCACTCGAGAACAAGACCCCGAGATACTTGAACTCCTTCACTTGGGGTAAGGACTCATTCCCTACTTGGAGTGGACAGTCCATCGGTTTCCTGCTGAGAACCATGGCCTCAGATTTGGAGGTGCTGATCCTCATCCCAGCCGCTTCACACTCGGTTGCGAACCGATCCAGTGAGTGCTGCAGGTCGCAGACCGATGAAGCCATTAGAACCACATCATCTGCAAAAAGCAGTGGTGCAATCCTTAGTCCACCGAACTGCAGACCCCCCCCCCCACGACTACGCCTCGAAATCCTATCCATGTATATTACAAACAGGATCGGTGACAAAGCGCAGCCCTGGCGGAGGCCAACCCTCACCGGAAATGGGTCCGACTTACTGCCGAGGACCCGGACACAGCTCTCGCTTTGGGAGTACAGAGATTGGATGGCCCTGAGTAGAGACCCCCTCACCCCATACTCCTGCAGCACCTCCCACAGTAACTCCCTGGGAACTCGGTCATACGCCTTCTCCAAGTCTACAAAACACATGTAGACCGGATAAGCATACTCCCAGGCCCCCTCCAGGATCCTTGCGAGAGTAAAAAGCTGATCCGTCGTTCCACGACCAGGACGGAATCCGCATTGTTCCTCCTCAATCTGAGGTTCGACAATCGGCCTGACCCTCCTTTCAAGTACCTTAGAGTAAACTTTCCCGGGGAGGCTGAGTAGTGTGATGCCTCTGTAATTGGCACACACCCTCTGATCCCCCTTTTTGAAAAGGGGAACCACCACCCCGGTCTGCCACTCCTTCGGTACTGTTTCCGACTTCCACGCAACATTGATGAGACGTGTCAACCATGACAGTCCCTCAACACCCAGAGCCTTCAGCATTTCTGGGCGGATCTCATCCACCCCCGGGGCTTTGCCACTGTGGAGTCGTTTGACGACCTCAGTGACCTCCCCCCGGGAGATTGGTGTTGATCCCCCGTCATACTCCAGCTCTGCCTCTAACATAGAGGGCGGAGTTGTCGGGTTCAGGAGTTCCTCAAAGTGTTCCTTCCAACGCCCTAACACTCCATCAGTTGAGGTCAACAACGTCCCATCCTTACTGTACACAGCTTGGATGGTTCCCTGCTTCCCCCTCCTGAGGTGTCGGACAGTTTTCCAGAACAACTTTGGTGCCGCCCGAAAGTCCTTTTCCATGGCTTCTCCGAACTTCTCCCACACCCGCTGCTTTGCCTCGGCCACGGCTGAGGCTGCTGCCCTTCGGGCCCGTCGGTACCTTGCAACTGCCTCGGGAGTCCCCCGGGATAACAAATCCCTGAAGGCCTCCTTCTTCAGTCGGACGGCTTCCCTGACCACCGGTGTCCACCAGGAGGTTCGAGGGTTACCGCCCCTTGAGGCACCTAAGACCTTGAGACCACAGCTCCCTGCCGCGGCTTCGGCAATAGAGGCTTTGAACACCGCCCACTCTGGTTCAATGTCCCCAACCTCCACAGGAATGCCCGAAAAGCTCCGCCGGAGGTGTGCGTTGAAGGCCTCCTGAACTTGGGCCTCCTCCAGACGTTCCCAGTTCACCCGAACTACACGTTTGGGCTTACCAGGTCTGTCCAGAGGCTTCCCCCGCCACTCGACCCAACTCACCACCAGATGGTGATCAGTTGACAACTCCGCCCCTCTCTTTACCCGAGTGTCCAAAACATACGGCCTCAGGTCTGATGATACGATAACGAAATCGATCATGGACCTTCTGCCTAGGGTGCTCTGGTACCACGTACACTTATGAGCATCCTTATGTTTGAACATGGTGTTTGTTATGGCCAATCCATGACTAGCACAGAAGTCCAGTAACAAACCACCACTCCGGTTCAGATCAGGGGGGCCGTTCCTCCCAATCACGCCCCTCCAAGTGTCTCCATCATTGCCCACATGTGCGTTGAAGTCTCCCAGCAAGATTAAAGAGTCCCCTTCAGGAGCCCCATACAGGACTCTTTCCAGGGTCTCCAAGAAGGCCGTATACTCTGAACTGCTGTTTGGTGCATAAGCACACACAACAGTCAGAGTTTTCCCCCCCATAACCCGCAGGCGTAGGGAGGCGACCCTCTCGTCCACTGGGGTAAACTCCAACAACGAAGCACCCAACCGCGGGCTTGTGAGTATCCCCACACCCGCCCGGCGCCTCACACCTTGAGCAACTCCGGAGAAGAATAGAGTCCAACCCCTATCCAGAAGTAAGGTTCCAGAGCCGACGCTGTGCGTAGAGGTGAGCCCAACCAGATCCAACTGGTAACGCTCCACCTCCCGCACAAGCTCCGGCTCCTTCCCCCCCAGAGAGGTGACATTCCACGTCCCCAAAGCCAGCTTCTGTCGCCCGGGTCTGGTCCGTCGAGACCCTCTGCTTTCACTGCCACCCTTCTGGCAGTGCACCCGACCCCATCGCTGTTTCCCGTAGGTGGTGGGCCCGCGGGACGGAGAAGCGGAGGTGTTGCCCATGTTGCCTTTTCGGGCTGTGCCCGGCCGGGCTCCATGGCAAGCCCGGCCACCAGACGCTCGCCGACGAGTCCTCCTCCTGGGCCTGGCTCCAGAAGGGGACCCCGGGCTTCCTCCGGGCCGGGTATCCTCACTTCTAAGTTCGTTTTTCATGAAGTCTTTGAACCAATCTTAGTCTGGCCCCTTGCCTGAGACCAATTTGCCATGGGAGACCCTACCAGGAACACAAGGTTCCAGACAACACAGCCCCCAGGTTCATCAGGGCACACAAATCTCTCCACCACGGTAAGGTGCTGGTTCTTCAGAGAGGATATTTTATTATGTGAAGCACTAAATGGTTTTAGAAAAATATCGACTATTTGTTTGTAGATATCTACTAAACTACAGCATACAAATACAGAGAGTAATGTAGGCCTGTTATACTGAGTGATATATATTTTACACACTGCTCTGCTTTCTGCACGGACCTCACAGCTGTTCTCACTATAAACATCGCGTCGCGATGAAAGCAGTTACTAAAATAATAGTAATGCAGAGCTGTAATTGGCTGAGATAAGTCCGGCCGTGCGTCACGCCTCCACCGTTCCCGGAAATGCATCCGCGGAGGAACCACCAGTGTATCCTCGGTTATAGCTCCTCCAGAGAGCCTCCTCGATGCTCCATGCTCGGTCCTCGATGCTCGGTCCTCGATGCTCGATGGCTCGGTCCTCGGTCCTCGATGTGCATTTAGAGAAATGAGATGTCCTTCAACATGGCGCGCTGAAATCCATTTCCGGGTCACTACCGGAGGACCGAGGAGTCGAGGAGTCGAGGAGGGGAAATTAGAGTATTGAGAAGCCTCTTCTGTCACTACCCGATCTGCATCCCTGCCCTATCTGCAGTGCGCATGTGCGAGATGGTCCGCCATATTGGACAACTCCGTACGGCAACCCAACTAGGACATTTGACACTGTGGCATTTGGCAAAGCACAAAAAGAAAACTCAAAAAACCGAGAGAGATTAGTTATTATTGTTATTACAACGTGACTTCACTAAAATTTAACAACTCTTTTTATTGGGTTCTTTTATTTGGGGTTAAGTACATTGTCAGAATAAGTGAGAAATGGATTTAACTTCTGTTAGACAGCTATATGCCATACATTTTTGCATACATTCACAGTACATATTTATTCAGTATGATAGCTGTCTAACAGAAGTTAAATCCATTTCTCACTTATTCTGACAATGTACTTAACCCCAAATAAAAGAACCCAATAAAAAGAGTTGTTAAATAATAGTGAAGTCACGTGGTAATAACAATAACTCATCTCTCTCGGTTTTTTTTGTTTTCTTTGTGTGCTTTGCCAAACGCCACTGTGTCAAGTGTCCTAGTTGGGTTGCCGTACGGAGTTGTCCAATATGTATATGTAAGGCGGGGCCTCTCATATAAACTCACACTTGCTCGCCTGTTCCACTCTTCGTTTTCCGAATGCCAGGAAGTATTCTTGCCTCGCGTCTGAAGCAAGACGCTCGGAAGACATGTGCTACGAAGCAAGCATACTCGAGATTGAGAAACACCCAGGGCCTGTGACTTTTTGCTCTCGAGAATGTCCGGCCATTTTGTCCTCATGCGCCAGTGAGAAGCTCTCAAAGGAAAGAACGATGCCTCCGACGCTGTATCCAGTTCTTATTAAACATCCATGGTCCCGGTCCTCAGAAGCTACACGTTGCTAACAGACGTTGATGCAGTTTTTATACCGAATGTTATGTGTTTAATAGACTTTTAAAACACATACAAAGAGTTAGTTTATCCTTGGAGGGTGATTTATCTGTGCTTTTATCCGTTAAACCGTGTTTTTGTTGCCTCCCGTTCTTTGTTCGTAGCTTTCCACGTTGCTAATCGGTAAACATAAGTAAAGGCATTAAAGGGAGATTAGTGTGTTTAACGGCAGTGTTTTATCAAGGAGAAGAAAGACTGAAGAACCAGGACGAAGAGGAGAGAGAGAGGTAGTGTGTGTGTGTGTGTGTGAGTGTACCTAAGAAATGGCTGTAGATTAGTTTAGTTGTGTCTGTTGGTTGTATTGAGTTGTCCTGTTTTGTGTCAGCTGTAGTTGTATTGATTATTTCAGAGACACAGCCGGAGAAGGAGCACTGAGAGCAGCATGGAGGAGAACAAAAAGACCCCTGGAGCTCAGGTCAGTGTGCACTTCTATCACAATATATTCCTAACACTGTTATCCCCAAATGAAAGATCACAACCTGTTTAGAAAATACAATATTAATGCACAATATGGTTAGAACGTTGTTGTATATCAGAGGTGGGAGTATCTGATTGGAAAACATAAGTAAGGCATTAAAGGGAGATTAGTGTGTTTAACGGAAGTGTTTGATCAAGGAGAAGTAAGATTGAAGAACCAGGACGAAGAGGAGAGAGAGAGGTAACATCCTTCAGATTGTGTGTGTGTGTGTGTGTGTGTGTTCAGAAGATATTATGATAGTGTTGTTCGTTCGGGTGCACTCCGACAGCACTTAGCACTAAATCGAGATTAAGATTAGACAAACTTCTTTCATTTGGGAACACCCACATATACCTATGCAGTGTTTCCCCTAGGTTTACTGCTTTGGGGGGGTGCTGCCAGGACGGGATGAGGGCGGTCCGATGATGGCGATTGGTGCAGGGGGGGAAAGTTACTTTGGTTTGAGAAGTGTGGGGGGGGACAAAACAGGGGGTCTGTGGGCCCTCCGCAATGGAAATAGTTCTCAATTCGAATCCCTTTTCCTGCCTTTCTAACAAAATATTTGTCAGGACTATGGTGCAATCCAAGAAAATGTGTAGTGTATAATGCCTGGCAAACTTATCTAGTATCCTATCCATGTGAACCTACTTTATTTGTGAGTGGACATCACATACTCTAGGGCAGGGGTGCCCACACTTTTTTGGCTTGTGAGCTACTTTTGAAATGACCAGCTCACCAAGGTCTTCCAACCAAAAATAAAATCCCAAATTGCAAGGGGCTGAATAACACATTTTATTTATACATGGAATAACTACAACAACTCTATTTGGGTTCTTGAACAGAAACAAATACCTGAATACTTAAAACTAAAAAGGCATCTTAATCTATCTCTCTCTCTCTGTGTTAAAGGTCCCATGTCATGCTTTTCTGGTTATTACCCGTCACCTTGTGTGTTATGTAGGTTTTATGCATGTAAACGGTCTGCAGAGTCACAAACCCTCAAAGTACACCCTGTAGCGAGTAAAACTCTAACATAGAAAATTCCTCCCTAAAACGCCTCGTTGGAGATTTGTCAGTTTCTTTCTTTGCTCCACGGATGGGTCCGTTTGGTTCCGGGTACGAGCTGACGTCAGCTCTGATTTCTCATCCCTGGCTGCAGGCTGATAACATCCCTGGCTGCAGGCTGATAACAGACAGTTGGGATCGCGGCGAAATTCTCTCTGCAGACCCATTCTCACAGCGTTTATCAACCTTTTTCTTACTCAATATCAAGCCACACTTATTGTTTTTACTTCGGCTGTGAGTTTGTGTGTGCTCAGGATGAGTTTGGCTGTGTATCGCTAAACAAGGAAACCACACCTCCACGGAACTCAGCGCGATTCACAACGTCCCGACCAATCAGAGCACACTGTGCTCACAGGGAAGGGGGGGCAAGAGCTGCAACGAGCCGTTTAGTGGAGAGAGTGAATACTGCTGAATACACATACTTTACAGAGATGCTGTATTCGAAACCAATGTGAGTTTGGAAAAATGCACAGTATGAATCTATTTTAGTATACCTCAACAATGGAATTATGATCAGTGGAAATGGCCATGACATGGGCCCTTTAAGAAACACATAACAAGCAGGCTAAGAAACCACTCTCCATGGTCCTGAAATCTTAAACATAAAACACAAATATAAGTACAAGGAATACAATAAACGAGTAGAACACTCAACTTAGACACCAGACTCAAATGGGTCATATGAACAGTCTCTCAAAGTAATAATGATATACATAGGTCCAATAGGCATGTTAACATCTCTCTCTCTCTCTCCGTCTCTGTCTCTCTCTCTGTTAAGAAACACATAAAAACAAGCAGGATAAGAAACCCCCCCCATGGCCCTGATATAATGCTGCAAAACAAAACACAATTCAATATATTTAGGTGGGTCCCTACCATATTCTGATGACAGTAACTGCTGATGGCTAGTCTCAAGCAGGCCTCCAAATGTTCATCAGTTAAAGGTGGGGTAGGTAAGTTTGAGAAACCGGCTCGAGATACACTTTTTGTTATATTCCATGGAATGCTCTTAACATCCCGATAGCAATGAATATCTTAAGTGCTTTGACAAAAAATCCATAAAAAAAATTCATCTGTGGAAGCTGTAGTACTGTAAAAAGCACGACCAATCATCTGAGCCGGCCCGGCTAAAATAACTGGATGGCCTACCTGCCTGTCAGCCTTCCATCTGTGCACAAACTTACCTCGTGCCCTCATTGGTCATGTGCGCGTTCGTGTGTGTTGGGGGAGGGGCTCTGTAAGGAATTGGCAGATTTTTTCCGGCTGTGTATTTTCAAATTCTAGCGCACTCGAGCTGGTTTCTCCAAAATTACCTACCCCACCTTTAAGGTGGAACGGTATTTCGACTTCACTATCTTCATTTGGGAGAAGGCTGACTCGCATAAATAAGTCGAGCCGAAGAGTGAGGTCAGTGAGGTGGCACATTTTCTGACGTTTGGATACTTTTCAACTCTGAATAAGTTCCAAAACTGTCCGACATGGGCACGCAACTTCAACTGAATGTTGGCCTGCAGCGACAACATCTCATCCTCCAGCGCAGGCGGGTTCAGATGAAACACTGCTCCGATGTTTTGGGCCAGCGAATCAATATCATGGTCTTCACTAAACGGATAGCACATGAATGTGGCGATTGGCTCGAGTAAAGCGAAGTCTCGGGAAGCGTTTCTCGAAGTCAGGTGTAATGTTATTGACTTGCTCTGTGTAGCGCGCACTGTCAAGGAGCGCGCTGTCCTTCCCTTGCTTCTCCAGCTCAGAGGCGATGTTTTGGAAGTTGGCCAAATCTTTGCGCTGCAGCTTTGAACACAGCAGATGCGGTCTTCGTTTGAAAGCATTAACTGAGCTGATCATGTCAACCACAGTTCTGTCTTTCCCTTGTAGCTCCAAGTTCAGCTCATTCAACATGTGTGTAATGTCTGTTAAAAACGCCAGATCTAACAGCCACTCCTCGTCATCTAGGCCAGTGTCTACTATTTCTGTTTTGTTTGTGTAATCCCGAAACAAGGCGTCTGCTGCTTCTACGAAGGCTTCTTTCACCATCTCTCCATCTTGAAATGATTTTTTGTGTTTGATTATAGCGTGACTCACTCATAGAGATGCTTCAGTGGCTGCCTTTGCGGTGGATGTCAGCTTTAAGAAAGTGACTGCTGTCCAGCTAATTGTGATTTAAGTTCCCTCACCTTTCTCTTTCTCAACTCGCTACTTGGAGAGAAGTCGCTGTCATATCCCTTGTGAACACTCCGATAATGCCTCTCCACGTTACCTTTCTTTGGCAGAGCGACGCTTGCTTTACAAATAAGGCAAATACACTTTGAATGTGACATAACAAAAAAATATTCTTCCTCCCATTCTGTGTGGAAGTGGTATGTTTGTGAGCAGGGTAAGATAACATGTACAAATTAATTCATTTCCATTATCATTACACGCATATGCCCTAAAATCACAATTCATGGTAAGGACAAATGGCTTGTTGGAAAATACAGTCATGACTTAATGCAGTGGTTCTTGCTGACCTCTGATTTTTGTTCATCTTTGCTAACTTAAATTTCAAAACACCAGTGCAGCAGCCCTGTCCTCTGTGCATGGAAATGTTTCTAGCTGACTCCATTGAGGCACATGCTGCTTCATGTGGGGAAAGGTATATATTGTATATACTTTTTTCAATAACCAACAGATGTAAAACATTAAATCAGTCTAACAAATAGAATATAAGTGTAGAAAAAGTATGTTGTGAATGTTGGCAGTGCAGCAAATGAGGTGATGGATAGGAGTACTGTCATTGAAGAACAAGCAGCAATGCCTGGACCATCCGCAAGTAGTGCAGCAGTTACAGAAGGTAGGTCCTGATCAGGGTTAGCTGTAGGGCAAGAATGTTAGGGAGGGTAAACTGTGGTGGTCCAGTAAAGAGTAGCATATCCCACATGGCATAGCCTACACCTTATTGGTTTAAACTAAATAATTTTCGACCAATCAGAGCTGAGGGTAGTGAGAAGCACCTGTCAATCGTGCTCATTAACTCCAAGAAACTAATCAAATAGCCAGCGGTGATCAAATATGAATCAAGATCAAACGTGACTTTTTTTTAGATTATCTGTCCCATTTTATGAATTGAGCAACTGTTGCTTTAATATTGTATGTGTCTGATCAAATCTGACATCATTTGTTCGCATAACAAAAAACAAAAGAACATTTGTCATTCTTCAAATGTTAATTTATTATTATTTTTCCTATAAAATGTGAAGATTCCAAAAGCAGAACACTTGTCTGCCATAAAAAACATAATACATCTGTAAAATAACAAGGAAACAAAGGCGAAGTGGATGTTTGTGCCACATTTGGATACATTTGAGAAAAAGACCTAAGCTCTCTTTCTCAGTCATCTAGAACATGCTCACAAAATTGAACAGCAGCAATGTAGATATCACAGCCAAAGGACTGGGAGGCAGCTCGTGGGTCAACAGCTTCTCTTAAAGCAGCCATTTGTCCATCAGTCAGTGGGCTCTCTGTGTCTGGGACAATGACACTAGAGTGGCCATCAGGAGCAAATCCACTGTTCTCCCACTCAATCTGAGGAATATCCACACCCTTAAAACAACAGAAATAGAAAGCCTCATTTATTTGCGTTTTTGATATTTTATATCTTTATAGACAGCAGCAGTAAGGTGGGCACTTATGGCTTTTGAAATCTGTATGCTCCTACTCATTTATCTTTCTGTGTTCACATTCTGTAACTAATTTTCTAGGAATATAAGCCCTAAACCACTGCCCATGTTGTTTAGCAAATGTTCAAATGCTATTATTCTGACCTACACTTTTGTAAGTCACTCAGCTAAATATGAATTGTTCCCACATGTAATGGTAAGATAAATTACATTTTATCAGCAGGAAACCTTTCTTATGCATTTGACCCATCCCAACTTGTGCCATACAGTATAACTGTTTTACCGCTTTAGCTTGCTGTCAGATAGCCCTTTCTGACGGGGAACTGAGGCTTTATAGCCACCTATGCTCTCTTAAAAGGGTGCTCTGGGCTGAAAATACAGGGGAAGTTTCAATGGAGTTGGTAGGTGTTTGCAAGAGCATGGATAGCGGTTTCAGTTTTTGAGTGGCTGAGGGATCAATACTATTGAAAGCACTGAAGTTGTAAAAATTTGACAAAGTTACCTCCATGTTATCAGAAACTGTAATTGGGTAATGGATTCGTCCCAGCTCCCACAGCTGATTTGGGGTCATATGGCCTTCTGTTCTTATAGGATGATTTGCCCAGCCACTGCGGAATGTGTCCAGGTCATCTTGAAGCCGTGGCAGGAACACATAATGGCAACAGAAGAGGTGTGTAGCATTGCCAATGTTGAGGAAACCCTCTTCTTCAAGGTAGTGTAGAGCATCATAGTAGATGACTGTAACAGCTGTCCACATGTCTCTCCATAGCCTCTCTATCCTGGAAAATTGCGAGTTTACCAGAACATTTTAAAGTTAAAGGACAGGGAATTGCAATATCTGGATTTGTGGCAGATTTGACATGGAATTATTAAGTATTTATAATAAACAACCGATAATGTAAGATCTCAGCAGTTTCTTTTGTTGAGAAAAGGTTTCCATCAACAACAAATGCACACAGATTTTCTTTTAATGCAATCCAATGATTTGCTTGTTCAATGTGTGTATTTATTTATCTACCATTTCTTGAGTCATTGTCAGTCCAAAACAAGAGATTATGTTTTTGTAAACATGTTTCTAAAACATTATCTCGTGTTATTTACATACTAAGACAATAGGTGTGACATACAAATGTAATTTGACACACACTGCCCAGCAAAAACTCTACACATTTTTATTTTTGCAGCAGAAGAGATCATTTAATTTGCATGATGAAGAGATCACAGTTTAGTACCCTTTGACTGACATCAACTCCCACCGTAGAGAGGAATTTGACCTCACACTATTGCAAATAACAGTACTGCTTCTAGTAGGTATATGTGTAGCAAACAGTACAGTTCTGGCATGGCAGCAGTGAGATGGTGTCTTTCAACTAGCAATCTCTGATCTTTTGGACTTACCGTTGGTTGTGAATACTCTTGCCGGATATAAAGCTGCCCCTTCCAGTGCCACGGACTAAAGCGGCCAAAATCATAAAAATATAAGAAAGAAATATAACTCAAAGCAAAGTGCCGCTGAGGCACCCGTCAGCGAATCTTACGCATGGGTAAAAATTAAGGTCCGAGCGAAAGTCGTTTTAGTGCAATTTATTAAACACATATACAAGCATTTTTCTTCGTTCTTACCCGATGGTAAAAAACCATAGGCCTACCGGGTGCGCTGCGCACTACCACCTGTTTCCCAGATTTATAATGAGCAGGTCTCCCATCCCCCGGTGCCCACAGGCTGCCTTTACAAAACAGAGGCATAGTACAACTTATTTGATAAACTTAATTAAGAATTAAAAGGAAGATTTACTAAAAAAAAAAAAGAACAATAAAATAAATGGATAACTATTAAAGAATATAAGCTCCTAGATATGGCTTCATCATACCGGCCCCTAATTGTGATGCTATAGCAAATCAATTACTACAAAACATTCTATGGAGCCAGGTAACCCCTTTAAATATTTTAAACTACGCAAAATATCAAATCACATTTCTGTTTATCATACAAAATCTACTAATATGCATATATACATTCAAAAAGTCATTTCAATTAGCCCCCACTTAGATCCCCCCCAAAGTTCATGCTGCATCAGTCTCTTTTGTGGTATCACCACTCACTGTCCCTGAGGCAGGAGACGATAGTTAAAAGGGTATCAGTGTAGTTTGAAATAGAGAGGTTTGTGTATGGAAAGATGTAAGAAAGATAGTATGTGTGTGTGCAGGGGATAAGGGGTAGGGCATTGGCTAGCTCTTGGCTCAGTTGGCTTCCAGGAGTAGACAGAGCTTACTAATGGGCCTTTGCAGGATGTTAGTCTTGGTCTGAACTAACACACTTCTGACCAGACCTTTGGGTCCAGGCAGGGTTTTAACCACACGGCCGAGGGGCCATGAGTTCCTTGGTGCTGTTTCATCGACGATGACCACAATATCGTTGGGTTGAAGATTCCTTCTAGTGTTGACCCACTTTTGCCTTTGCTGCATGAGTGGCAGATATTCTTTAGCCCAGGGGTTCTCAAACTTTTTGTTTATGCGGACCACTATTTATTATCAAGGATTTTCGCGGACCACCTCATATGCAAACCGTAAAAATAAGTACATATATAAATGTAGTGTTAAAACGCCAATATTTTTTTATAGTTAATTATAGACAATCAAAAGTAAATTGAAGCCTATTTGATACTTTTGTGACCGGTGTCTGTCTGCGTTGTGTATGTGTCTCAAAGAGGACGGCGGACGGTATTTTAATTAGGTCATCCCAAACAATGCCACAAGTGCGCACGCGCGCAGTGCACTCACAAAACGGGCAGACAGGTCTACAAAAAACTACCGGCATGCTCCTACTTTAGTTACTGTACTGCAAAAAGCAGACGGCGCTGCGCTCAACACACACACACACACACACACACTCAAAACCATGGACACACAGGCATATAAGTAACATAAACAATGTATAGGCCTAAGTTGCATAAAGGCTTGAGCTACAGTATTACAACTAAGCAGACAGCGTGGCTTCTCTCTCTATCTCCACTTTCAAAATCTATTTAAATCTCAAAACAAACAAAAAACAAATTAACTTATTAAATAAACGAAACGAAAAATAAAGCCTACTCAGGGGTGGATCTAGAAAAATATTCATGGGGTGGCAAGAGGGTGGCAGGAGATTTTGAGGGGTGGCATCCCCTGGCAGAAGTATATGCTGATTTAATCGCAGTCATGTCAATCAATGTTAACTTGGAAAGCCACAATATTGTTCGCCAATCATAATTCCACGCTCGCGCCAGGGCCGGGGGAGGGGTGACAAGGCTCGTGTCTTGTGGTGCATTCACTTGCACTCGGACATTAGAGATTTTCTCTCATAAATGTCCGATGAGCCCAACGACCACTACCCCACTGCCTGATATCATTAGAAAGCTAGGAATCTCCTCTTTCCAACAGTATATACAACTCAAAATGTGTCTTCGGGTCCCCGAAAATCCTTGATAATAAAAAGTGGATTTTATTTTGCTTTTTTCCACGGACCACCTGCAGTACCCTCGCGGACCACCAGTGGTCCGCGGACCACAGTTTGAGATCTGCTGCTTTAGCCCACCTCTGCCAGAAGAGGTCTGCAATGTATTGAACTTGTCTCCATCTCTTTCTGGTGTAGAGGTCATCTTTGCAGAAAAGTCCAGGTGGTAAGAGTGGTTTGGTTTTCAGCTACAGCAGGTGGTTTGGCGTGAGGGGTTCTAAATCATTAGGATCAGCTGACACAGTTGTGATTGGTCTGTCATTGAGAATAGATTCAACTTCACAAAAGGCTGTTTGTAGCATTTCATCATCCATGACCTGATGTTTAAGAACTGAAAACAGTACTTTTTTCACCAGCCTGATCAGTCTTTCCCACATTCCTCCAAAGTGTGCTCCTGATGGGGGATTGAACAGCCACCTGACTTGCTCAGAGAGCAGGGAATCCTGGATCCTTTTCTGATCAAGCTGGTTTAGAGCAGTCTCCAGTTCTTTCTGAGCGCCTACAAAGTTGGTCCCACGATCTGTTCTGATTGTTAGAATTGGTCCTCTTCGACATGAAAACCGCCTTATGGCGTTAATGCAGGAGTTAGTATCTAAGGTACTCGCCACCTCCAGATGAATAGCTCGACTCACAAGGCAGGTAAATATTACCCCCCACCGCTTCACATGGCTTCGACCTCTTTTAACCACGATGGGTCCGAAATAGTCAATACCCACATGAGAGAAAGGTGGAAGGTCTGGAGCCACACGATCTTCAGGTAGGTCAGCCATTTTTTGTTCTCCAACTCTAGCCTGCATGCGTCTACAAAAAACACAAGCCTTTATTATTTTCCTTGCAGAAGAGTTGGCAGAGGGTAACCAGAATGTCTGGCCTAGTCTGGAGAGCATGTGGTTCCTCCCAGAGTGCCCGACCTGCTGATGAATATCGCGTAGAATCAGTTTGGATATGTGGGAGTTTTGTGGAAGGATTATCGGGTTTCTCAAATTTACTGGCATAGCAGATTTACTTATGCATCCTCCAATCCGTAGGATACCTTCATCCAGAATAGGATCAACTTTGCGTAAGGGGCTGTCAGCTTTAACAGCTTTTCCTTTCCTTAGCAGCATCAGCTCAGATTCAAAGTAGCGCTCTTGTTCATAGTGAATGATGGATTTCTCTGCTTCCTCCAAATCCTCCACAGATAGTCCTTGTTGTCTTTCTGCAGTTTTGGAGCGGGTCACTGGTGCTTTAGCTCTTTTAGATTGAAGCAGTCTTTTGAGTTTCAACAACCAACCAACTGCTCTCTGTAATTTTTTCCAAGAGGAGTAGTGTTCAATGAGGTCGGTGGTTGCACAGTTATTTATTTTCAAGCTGTTAACAGAGATGTCCTTTTTAATGTCTGGATCATTAAGGAGGATGTGGCCAAGATCCTCTGGCACTTCGGGCCATTCACTTTCCTCCTTTGACAGGAAGTCAGGGCCATTCAACCGTCTTGTGGACTCGAAGAATGGTTCAATATTCAATCCACGTGATGCAAAGTCTGCTGGATTGTCCTTGGAACTTACATGCCTCCATTGGCTTTCTTGGGACAAGTTTTGAATCACTGCTATCCTATTAGCAACGTAGGTATGGAATCTTTTTGTTCGGTTGTGGATGTTTTTTTAGTACTGATGTACTATCTGTCCAGAAGGTTGATTTCTGTAGTTTCATGTTTAGTTCCTTCTGTAACATCCTGTCCACTTTTACAGCAAGTGTAGCAGCTGCGAGCTCCAGTCTGGGAATGGTGATTTGCTTCAGAGGATTGACTCTGGATTTCCCGAGAATGAATGACACATGAGTATCTCCTTTGTGGTTCGTGAATCTAATGTAGCTTGCAGTGCCATGCCCTGTTTCACTTGCGTCACAGAAGTGATGCAGCTCAGCAGTCCTTATGAGTCCAAAATGTTCAGGCTTCATGCACCTGTCCACTTCAAATCTGCTCAGCTGGTCTAGTTCTGCTATCCATCTTTGCCATGACTTTGAAAGGTGTTCTGGGATAACTTCATCCCATCCACACTTATCAATGCAGAGTCCTCTAAGGATTTGCTTGGCCTTGAGGATAAATGGTGAAAGGAAACCGAGGGGATCGTAAATAGAACTGACAATAGAAAGAACTGTTCTTCTTGTAGGAACTCTGTGTTTGATGGCAGCAGTGAAGGTAAAAGTATCTCTCACGATATTCCACTGGATGCCTAGAACTCTTTCTAGAGGTGTTTTTTCTTTGTCCAGATCTAGTTGCTCAACTGGTTTAGCTCTGTGCCCTTCAGGGATGGTTCTAAGCACGTCTTGGCTGTTACTCACCCATTTGGTAAGAGTAAATCCTCCCTCGGCACATGCCTTCATTAGATCCTTGGTAAGATCGATAGCTTGAGTTGTAGAAGCCACAGATTTGAGACAATCATCCACATAAAAGCTGCGCTGAATGGTTTCCAGTACCTCCATGCTGTATTTACTGGTATTGTCTTTTGACACTTGTTGCAAGGCAAAGCTGGCTATGCTTGGGGATAATACTGCACCAAAGAGATTCGATAGACCTCCAATGGTTTGCTGATGTCTCCTTGAGGCCACCACAAAAACCTGAGATAGTCACGGTGGTCTTCCTGTACTTGTACTTGGTAGTACATTGCTTCAATGTCAGCCATTATTGCAATTTTTTCCTGACGGAAACGAAGCAAGACGCCTAGAAGGGGATTAGTCAAGTCCGGACCTTGGAGGAGTTCAGCATTAAGGGACTTTCCTTTAAATGAAGATGAACAGTCAAATACAACCCTGAGTTTCTTCTTTCTTTTATGGTAAACCCCATGATGCGGTATGTACCAGAGCCTGCCGTCTGATCTTTGAAGTTGATCTTGTGGAACCTTTTCGGCATAGCCCTTTTCCAGTACCTTTGCCATGAAGGCTTTATATTCTTCAGCGTAAACTGAATCCCTCTTGAATTTCCCAGCAAGGTTGGTTGTGCGATGTAGTGCCATGTTGTAATTGTTAGGCAGGGCCAAGTCCTTATCACGGAAGGGTAGAGGTAAGTTGTAATGTCCGTTTTTGATAATTATTGAACTTTCCGCCAGGTCCATGAATTTCCTGTCCTCACATGACATCTCTCTTTTTTCCTCATATTCCTTTTCAGGGAAATCCTGGTTGTACTGTGAGACTAGCTGGTCCCTCAGATTATCCAGTGAAATTCTATTGACGGTTGCTGACATTTTCAGAAGTATCCATAGCAGTGTGAGATTTGAGGGGCCCATTGACCACCCATCCAAAATTGTCTTCACTGCATATGGTCCATTACCCTGACTGTGGATTATATCCCAGGGTTCCAAGGCTTTGGGAACATTCATCCCTATTAGCATTTCAATGTCTGCATCAATTTCCTTGATTTGGATCTGACTGAGATGAGGCCATTTTTCAAGATCGGATTGTGTGAGAAGGTTTTCCTTTGAGACAGGAATCTTAGTTTGTGTGTACACTTCAGGCAAGTTGATAAATTGTCCTCCATCTATGTTTCCTATTTCCAGTCCTGTGATTTCATAGCTTTTTGCATTCCTTTTTTGTCCCATTGTGCGGAGTATAATTTCAGTCTTTCGTCCTTTAGTATTCAGTTGGTTCATTAGGTTTTCAGTACAGAATGTGGCCGTGCTCCCAGGGTCAAGAAAGGCGTAGGTTTGAATATACTTGCTTCCTTTTGCTGCTTTAACTTGCACCGGAACAATAGCAAGTGCACAATCCTCACCGGCCCCTGTTGACTGATCAGCTGATACTTTCGCACTGTTGATGGACGTTAGCTTTGGTTCTGTTCTACTGTTTTGCAGGGTGACTTCCTTTGAATTTAAAGCATCAATATGCAGCAGTGTTGGATGATTCCTTTGGCATGTTAGACAGTTTAGCTTGAATGTACAGTCTTTGCTCATGTGACCCTTCTTAAGGCAACCAAAACAGTAACCATTTGTCTTTAGATAATTAACCTTTTGGTCGTGAGGCTCTGAGTTGAGTTTTAAGCAGTCCACTACTGCATGCCTGCCTTGACAGAAACTACATATGGTTGCAGGGGCAGCTTTGATGTAGGTGGGTTGCTGCACCTTAAATGCCTGTAGCTTGGTGTCATAATGTTCAGTTGCGGCGACAGCTGTGGCAAAGCTACTGCTCCTTTTAGGTGTTCTGAGGTCAGTTGTCCTATTGTTGGTGATTATCCTTTTAGTGGGATTTGAGTCTTTAATTTCTCCAAACACTGGGTGCAATAATATGTCAGAATGCTTTTCGGTGAATTCGACCAGATGTTTGAATCTAGCTCTGATGTTTTTCCTTTGAAATTCTTCATACGCTGTTGTGCGCCATCTTTCCCTGAGCTTATATGGTAGCTTGGATACAATCAGTCTTAAAGTTGATGTGACGTCTAGCTCATCCATGTACTCCAAGTCCTGCATAGCGTTCAGGCATTCTCTTAGGTATAGTGAGTAGGCATGAAGAGATTTTCCATCATCTGGCTTGATAGCTGTCCAGTTGAGTGCCTTATCCAGATAAGCATTTGCAATTTTCATTTCATTTCCATAATGTCTCTTTAAAAGTTGCATGGCCTCTGAATATCCTCTTTGTGCATCCATGTGAAGACAGCTACGGACCAGATCTCTGGCTTGACCTGATGTAAACTGTTCAAGAAAGTAGAGCCTGTCCTGGCAGCTACTAGTTTTTTCTTCAATTAGGTATCTGAATGCATGCATGAAAGGTTGGTAAGAGAGTGGGTCACCATTAAACACAGGCACCTCTCTCTTAGGTAGCAGGGATAGATTTTGTTGCATTATCATGAGATCAGCTATGTCCTTTTGTCTCTGTGCCAGTGTGTTGAGGTTTTCCTGAGTAAAAGTGTTGATTGCAGGATTTTCCAGTTGTGGGCTTGATGCACCTTTTGCTTGCCGAGATATTTTATCGAAATCCACAATAGTTCTATGCAGTGGAGTTTTAGGTACAGCAGCTACTTCAATAAATTCCAAGACAGAAGTGTCTGTATACGTTTGCTCCACATTGTCCAGTATCTTCTTCATCTAAATAAGCATTCATAGCATCGCCAAGATGATCATCATTTGGGCTGAGAAGTACCCTCATTTTGGCATCTGCTGCTGCAATCTGTGATTCCATCTCCACCTTTTCCATTTTTGATTGAGAATTGTTTCCTCCAGTCGCAGTGCATGCATGTCCTTTAAAGCAGCAGACTTAGCCTCCAGAGCTGCCCTTTCTGCTGATGCTAACTTAGCAGCAGATGAGGCCCTTGATGTTGCAGTCCTTTTTGAGGCATGGAGATACTGTCCAGTGGATCAACTTGTAGTTGTGCAATACGTTCTCTTCTCCATGCTTTAACTTCCTTTGCAAAGTAATTAAAGTTCATAATTCTGGGTTCATACCAGTCTGTACATCAATGTCCTTTTCCTCTTCAGATAAGAGTTGTTGGAGAGAATGATGCACTTTATTGAATTCATCCATAGCAGTTTTAAACATATCCATACAATCATCAACATCATCAACATTTCCACCGTCAGTGAGCAGGGCTTTAGTTTCATTTAGTTTTCTTGTGCACACTCCAAGTTTCCCTCTGCGTGTGGCCGTGAGGATTTTAAAAGATCCTCTGCCTCCTTGACAGTTTTAGGTTCAGTCATTTTTACTTGAGTTGCTTTTAATTGTATTCAATTCCTTTGATCAGATTGCGTCTGCGTTAATCCATAATGCTGCTCTCCGCGAGGTGCGTAAAACTGGCTTGCACAGACGTCCTTATTTCTTTGATGAAGCGTTTAATTATTCCATCCATAACATTTGACACGTATGGCTCATATGTTCATTTGCGTATGCATCCATTAATTAAATCACAACAAGCATGACTCATTCATTTTTTCCTCTTGTTTACTTAAGAGTTCCACGCGCACTGCCTCGCATACAAACATTTCCAAAACGAGGCCGGCGTCTGTCCTCCTCTCTTTTGTCTTTCCAAGCGACTCGCGGAAGTTTCATCTTCAATTGAGGACATGTGTGTTCACATGGGCAGTAACATGAAAGAAGCACTATTAAATCAAAATGTTATGATGAATAGGCCTATAGTAAAACATATTTATATTATTAGTAAATTATAATACTTTTATGAATTAATCTGTCCTTAAGAGTAGAATAAGAGGACTCTGTAAAATAACTTACCGGATTAGTTTATGATTTGTGTCAATGTGCATCGAAGACTGGGGGCTTGGAATAGGTTCTTCGAACAATGCATCCTAAGTTGTTCATAGGGATATGACTCCGATGGTGTCAACACGGTGCAAGGAAGCTCTAACCCGGTCATACTGCACCACAGTCCTTGAGCTTGGAGAAGTGCTTTCATCATTCGATATCCAGAGTGAGGCTGCCTGGATTTAATGTCTCTCACACACTGGTCAAATTCCTCATCTGTAAGGGTGCTGTACAGTTCCCTGACTGAGAAATCAGACTCAGCCATGCGTCGGTGCACTGTGCATCTTGAAACCCCCAAAAGTGCAGCTATGCATGGGATGGACAGATTGAGCTCCAAAAGGCTGTGAATGTACACCGGAGAAATGACCATTCTCGGTCGTCCAACTGGTCCTTGCTCAAATTGCACAGTTTTAATGTATTGCTTACTTTTTTATTTTTCCACATTTATAAGCCTATGGAGCTCTCTCATGGCATCTAACACAGGCAGAGAAACAGCTACCTGCCTGGACATAGCATTTAAGAAGACCAATTATTTTGTGCAAATAAATTCTATGTAGTCCAAATCCAGAGGCATTTGTCCAACAATATGCTCTAAACGAGAGTAGAGACGTCCCAAAATATGATCAAGCAGTAGTTCCTGTGAGAGGAAAATTAGAAGGAAGGAAATCAGCTGCATTAGTGAACACATCTGGCTGGCTCTGTGCATTCTTCTCGTCGTGCTACGGAGGTCAAAGCTCCCAAAGACCTGGCGCCGCGCCTCCGTCATAGCTCTGCCGAAGCCAAATAAACCTGCGGAAGACCCCAAGTCATACAGACCCATCTCGCTGCTCTGTGTCCCATTCAAGATTTTGGAGAGGATGATCCATAGCCGCATCGAGCCAGTGGTGGACTCCAGCTTCCACGGGAACAAGCTGGTTTTCGACGTGGAAGGTCAACAGTAGACCAGGTAACGCTACTCTCTCAGGACATCGAAGACAGCTTCCAGGACAATGAGAAAGCTGGGGTAGTTTACCTGGACCTGACAGCCGCATATGACACCGTCTGGCACGTGGACTCCACCTGAAGCTGTTGAGGACAATACCAGACCGGCATATGGTTAAGTTCATCATGGAGACGCTTACCAACACTTTTGTCCTCCAGACCAGCAATGGCCAACGCAGCAGGCTCAGAAGACTGAGGAACGGTGTTCCGCAGGGGTCGGTTCGCTCGCCGATGCTGTTCAACATTTATGTACATGACCTACCTGACACAACATCCAGAAAGTACGGCTATGCAGACGATCTAGCCATCATGCTGAGACGACCAACATGGAAGGCAATGGCAGATGGCCTTAATGAAGACATGGGCACCCTGGTAGCATACTTTCAAAGGTGGCGTCTACAGCTCAACATCGGAAAGACAGTAGCAGCGGCATACCATCTTAGCACCAGAGAAGCTAGGAGGGAACTTGAGGTGTGTGTCAACAAAAAACGTCTGGAGGTCCAGCAAGCCCCGAAGTACCTCGGTGTGCGTCTGGATCGGACACTGTCCTTCAAACAACACCTTGAAGAAGTCAAGGCCAGGTAACATCAAGGGTCGCGCTGATCCGCCGCCTCGCTGGAACAACCTGGGGAGCCTGCGCTAAGACGCTGCGATTATCGACCCAAGCCCTGGTCTTCTCTGCAGCGGAATACTGCGCCCCAGCCTGGAGCAGAAGCCCTCACACAAGTAAGGTTGACGTGGTCATCAACAACGCCCTCAGGATTATAACTGGATGCTTGAAGCCTACCCCTGTGTCCCTATTGCCAGTCCTCGCGGGAATAGCTCCGGCCGGCCTCCGACAGGAGGCTGCCACCCTCGCCCTGGCCAGGAAAGCCCAAAAGCATGACTGGCACATCCTGCATAACACGACAACGAGTGCAGCGCCTCTAAGTAGGCTCAAGTCCCGCCTCCCCTTCAACAAGGCAGCACAAGAGATTCTCAATTCCACCTCTGAGGACCTCTCAAGAGATGCATGGTTGGCGGCTGCTTGGAGGCAGGAGTGGGAGATAGCCGGGCCCTCCCGTATCCATCGCTACATCGGGGACCCAGGAGATGGCGCCATAGGAGGAGACGACCTACCACGCCGGCAATGGACCACACTAAACCGTCTACGAACTGGGGTCGGTCGCTTCAAAACATCAATGAAGAAGTGGGCCTGGCAGACAGTGCTGCATGCGAGTGCGGTGACCCTGAACAGACTGCCGAACATATAATAACCACCTGCCCTTTATATAGACATCATCCCTGCATATTTTTTGTGTTTTTCAGCACATCATAAACATATCATTCCCTTGTTTTAGGGCCGCTGACTGCTGGATGAAATGTGTCACTCAAACTTTCATTTTAATGAAAAATATACTTTTTAACTCAGTGTGTTTGTCCTGGTTTGTTCCAGTGAAGGACTCCAGCACACAATGAGGTATTAAACAACAAAAAGTGTGTTTCTCCAACAGTTTAAAGTGCTTGTGACACGGTTTTTCCCCATCATCCAAACCATTAATTTCAGTAAATAATGTCCCCTTGAAACCGTTACTGAAGTGATTTTTGAAAATTTGTACTTTGATAACCGTTAATCTGCCCTTCAATGTGACCATATTCTGGATCTTCTCTGGGTCTGCTCTGGGATTCTTAAACTCCCGCGAAAAGGTGTGCCGCGTCACAGAGGGAAGACGAACGCTTCCGGAGTCCAGTATCTGTATGCAAACAAACAATGGCGCACACAGCAGCAAGCTCCGACAGCGATTGTAGTTTAATTTTGAATGTGTCTGAGAGCTCATATGAGGATGAAGCATCTGATAGTGATAGCCTCGTAGACGATATTGACTATATGCCCTACAGATTCGAACCATATGCCTCTGAATCGGATGAAATTAACTCCGAGTCGGACAGTGGAGACGACAACCCCCCCGACGATCGCGAGATACCTCTCGATCTACAACGCTTGAACAATGTGGAATGGTTTGTAAACTATTTTATTTATTTTCATTGTCTACTTCCTTCTGATTTCATGAGCTGAAGGTACGTTTCATACTAAAGCAGATACTGTTTCACACACAGAAGCTTTGCTGATTTGTATGTGAGAATGATGTCAGTAAAACTTTACCTGTGTTCCCGATTTTTCTCAATGATCTCTCCCTGTCGGCCCTCTGGGCCGACAGGGAAAGAGAGTAGGCACTGCTGACGGCTTCAGAATCTGTCTTCGCGAAAAATCAATCCCAGTTTCAGCCATCAACAAAGGCCTTTCCTCGAAATTCTCGGCCAGAAAGTGGGCGCTGCATATGTAGGTCGATGTGGGGTTCATCACAGACCAGCCAGCCCTTGTGTTCTGCACGTTTTTCTCCCATGTGCGCTGACGCTTGACATCCGTTGGAAAGCTATGTATGCTGATGTTAAGTTTCTCATTTGCTGTATTGGAACAGCCAGACACAACGCATCGTCGAACCATCTCTACGCGTGACAAATCCCTTCTGTCCCTGTCTGGCTCAATGGGAGCAGAAAAATATGGCCCTTTGTGAAGCACTTCCGCCTTCGTCCCGAAAAAGGAAATTGAGTGAAGGACTTTTCCCGCGATATTCGAAATTATTGATATTTATCAATACGGTATCGCAAATTCATTTTTAAACTTATGGTTCGAGATGACTAGTAGCCCAACATTGCATTGCACAATAGGTGGGATGGTGTCACAAGCACTTTAAGTCTCTGAACACCTATAAAAGAAGTTCAATCAGAATCATAAAATCATTCTTTCATTTGTTTGTGGTGGAATAACTTTCTGGAAACAATTTTTATCAACAATGGAATGAACAGACTTGTGAAGCAACACCATAACCCCCTAGAGTGAGAAGAAAAACATGATGCCGGTACCTGGCCTGGCCATCTCCTTCGCAACTTTAATAAGTCATCCCTAAGCAGATGGGTGTGTGGTTAAAACGTAGCAGCCTGCGGTCGCTCTTTAGCTGTTCTAATAAAGGTAAACACAGTGAAGTAAACAGTAAAAGGCACAGCTCTTTGCAGCTGGTGCTGCTCTTCTCAGATTCTGCTGAGTTACATGTTACTGCCTCCTGGTGCTGCAGAGATTTCATGAAGTGAAGGAGGTCTTCCTTCTATAAAACAGCTGTGGGCAGCAGATTACTGTGAGAGTCACGGACATGAATTCATAGATCAAGGCAGGCTGGTTCACAGACTCTCGTGTTTTGCCGATCCGGTGCTTAAACAAATAGCTCTACACCCCTGGCTGAATTGTCCCTAAAATGAAGTCAGAGTTTGAAATATATCTCAAATAATGTATGCACTTTTTTTTCATTGCCCTTTAGGGGCTTCGTACAATACAATAAAAAATATTTTATTTTAAAAAGTAAAGTCCTTTAGAGTCATCTGTCTCAAGCCTAAGTCAAGTCTCAAGTCATGAATACCAAGTCAAAGTCAATTTGAGTCTTTTATCAATGTTAGTCAAGCAAGTCTCGGGTCAAAAAATATGCGACTCGAGTCAAGTCATATGACTCGAGTCCCCCACCTCTGGTATATACTGTGTAGAATGTTGCCGTATTACTGTATAAAATAGATTACAAATATAATAAACACAAACAGTTAGTACAAGTAGGATTTTGTTAACTGTATATGTATTAAGTGAGTTTTTATTGTGGCAACTCTATATGTATTTATGTTTTTTAGATTTACTTTCTCTCTTTCTCTGTCCGTCTGTTTTAGAAACCGAAAGGAAGAGAGAGACGACACAGCTGTCAGCAATGTGACAAATCCTTTACAAAATCTGGAAATTTAAAACGCCACCTGTGTATTCATTCTGGACAAAAAACGTACAGCTGTGAAGAGTGTGGGAAAACTTTCACTAGATCAGCTGGTCTCAAAACACATCAACGTATTCACACAGGAGATAAACCGTACGGTTGTGAAGAGTGTGGGAAAACGTTCACTCAATCAGGTCCTCTTAAAACACATCAACGTATTCACACTGGAGAGAAACCGTACAGCTGTGAAGAGTGTGGGAAAACGTTCACTACATCAGGTGCTCTCAAAACACATCAACGTGTTCACACAGGAGAGAAACCGTACAGCTGTGAAGAATGTGGGAAAACGTTCACTCAATCAGGTGCTCTCAGAACACATCAACGTATTCACACTGGAGAGAAACCGTACAGCTGTGAAGAGTGTGGGCAAACGTTCACTCAATCATGTGCTCTCAAAACACATCAACTTGTTCACACTGGAGAAAAATCATACAGCTGTGAAGAGTGTAGGCAAATGTTCACGACATCAGGTAATCTCCAAACACATCAACGTATTCACACTGGAGAGAAACCATACAGCTGTGAAGAGTGTGGGAAAACATTCACTCAATCATGTGCTCTCAAAACACATAAACGTGTTCACACTGGAGAGAAACCGTACAGCTGTGAAGCGTGTGGGAAAACATTCACTGGATCAAATCATCTCAAAACACATCAACGTATTCACACAGGAGAGAAACCTTACAGCTGTGAAGAGTGTGGGCAAACGTTCACAACATCAGGTGCTCTCAAAACACATCAACGTGTTCACACTGGAGAGACACCGTACTGGTGTGAAGAGATGCTGTTTTCTCCCTAACCCATCATGTATTTTCCTAAATCTGACTAACAGTTTTTTATGTTCTAACCAGTGTTCAAACTATGCCAAAACAAGGCCACAGAGATGCTGTTTCTCCCGATGTAATTCAAATCATTGTTCTACTATGCTATGTTTCAACCATGGTTTTCTAATAGTCTTGTTATCCCTTTTATAAAATATTATATGTCCAGGGTTTAATTGCTAGCCTCGTTAAGCTGCATTGAAGGAATTTAGTTTCAATGTTCATTAATATGCCGAGTAGTTTCTCGAATAATCAGTTTGGTTTATAAAATGTTGTGACTTTAACACTAGAACTGCCAGAGGTCGCTGTATGCCTAAAACCGCCAACGGGTAAAAGTTACCCGCTATTGATTTTCAAGGTTCTATGTTCTTTTATTTCTCATACAGAACAGTGAGTTTTGATCTTATACCAGGGATGAAACCTATACCAATCGAATTTGTGGACTCTCAGCTTTTCATATGATATAGTTTGTGCAGATAGTATGAAGTATAAAATATCGCTACCAGTGCTGATTTAAACGCTTGGTGTTAGACTTGTGTTTTGTTTAGGTACAAATCTCTCTATCTCTCTCTCTATCTATCTATATCGATCTATCTGTAATGTTCTGTTCTATGGACATATAATTGTCTACATAAACAGATGACGCGGACTACTTCTCTCATTCCGAGTGTCCATCTTTATTCAACTGGCACGTAACCTGCACACATGCATTACGTCCTCAACGTGAGCTCAGTCATCCAAGATCTTGTATTCTCCAAGATGTTACACTATCTATCTGTCTGTCTATCTCTCTCTCTATCTATATCAATATATCTATCTATCAATATATCTATCTCTCTCTCTATCTATCTCTCTATCTATAAGGAACCGCAGTAGACAAAAGGCGTTGCTATAGCAACACGATATGTTTACGCTGCATTTTCTATGAGGTAAATATTACCCGCCGGCGGAAATAGGTATAAATGGCATTTTTTTTGGCGATTTTTTCAATCTGACTTCATATTGACAATTTTTAACAACAGAGGGTGCTACATAACACACTTTCAGGAAAAGTCACGGACTGGGAGACTTTAATATTTTATTGAAAAAAAGTTACATACAATCAAAAAACAGCTGCGGGTAAAATGTACCCGTTGGTGGTTCTAGTGTTAAACTTTGATTGGGATGTTTTTGATAGTTCCTGTTGAGTTGGCAGTCTGTTCTGGTCTAAAAGAAGAACCAATGATGAATGTATCTAGAAAATATTCACAATGTTTTAAGTTTTATTCTGTTCTGTTTTGTTTAAATTATCAGAATGTACCAAAAATAAAAAAGCCCTTAGAAACAGACGCACATCCCTGCATATTTTTTGTGTTTTTCAGCACATCATAAACATATCATTCCCTTATTTTAGGGCTGCTGACTGCTGGATGAAATGTGTCACTCAAACTTTAATTTGAATGAAAAATATACTTTTTAACTCGGTGTGTTTGTCCTGGTTTGTCCTGGTTTGTCCCAGTGAAGGACTCCAGCACACAATGAGGTATTAAACAACAAAAAGTGTATTTCTCCAACAGTTTAAGTCTCTGAACACCTATAAAAGAAGTTCAATCAGAATTATAAAATCATTCTTTCAATTGCTTGTGGTGGAATAACTTTCTGGAAACTATTTTCATCAACAATGTATAAATTAAGTAATTCTTTAAGCAAAAATGGCCAACATTTAGCATTAGCAACAAAAATGTTCACGCTCATTAACATTTATATCTGGCTCTTGAGGGCTCTGAAGTGAAATATATTTATTGCACCAAATTCATCAATAAAAGTGAATCAAAGTTGATTTATTCAGCCCAATATCACAAATTATACTTTTGTCTTGGGTGGGCTTTACAGTTTATACAGAGCATGAATACGCCAGAGATTCCCGGTGCTTTAATCGTTAAAAAATATTCCTTAAAGACAGAAAAGTTGCCAGCCCTTTCTCAATTGTCAAATTTCCGCCTCCTCGGTCCTCCGGTAGTGACCCAGAAATCGATTTCAGCGCGCCATGTTGAAGGAAAACTCATTTCAGCCGGACTTATCTTAACCAATGACAGCCCTGCAAACTGTCTCTCCCCTGGATATTAGGCTACTTTTTTTATTTTAATAACTGCTTTAATCATGACGCAATGTTTCCAGTGAGAACAGCTGCTGAGGTCCGTGCAGAAAGCAGAACAGTGTGTATAATATATATCACTCAATAATATATATAACAGGTCTAAATAACACTTTATTTGAAGGCTTTAATAGATATCTACAAACAAAGAGTCAATATTTTTCTAAAACCAAAATGAGGTGTGTGAGTCTGTGATATCAGTGTAGATGGGAGCATGTAATTGCTTTAAAGTCATTAATGAAAACCTGGCAGAAAGTGCTGTTTTAGCATCTTAAATGTAAAGATTTCCTGCTATCCAATGCTTCCATCATATTATACTGAATATTTTTGGGTTTGGACTCGAGAAACTAAGATGAACCCTTTTTTAAAATATTTTTCCACCAATTATCCATTAATCAATTTACCCAGAAAATAAGATGCAGATGAATCATTAATGAAAATAATTGTGAGTTGAAGCCCTATTTGTGAGGAGACTCAAACTGGTTGAGGATCATCTCACCCAGTAAAACATGTATTACAAATTGATTTTCTGGCAATAACTGAGTTGTGTGGAAGCTTAGAGGCAACATAATCAAGCTCAAAGCCAAAACTGACATATCAGCAGCAGTAATTTTGCAAAAATAGCTTTTTTTAACATCCTACATCCTCTTGTGTGTTGTGTGATCATGTAGAGCCGCAGGTGATCATGTAGAGCTGCAGGTGATCATGTAGAGCTGCAGGTGATCATATAGAGCTGCATGTGATCATGTAGAGCTGCATCAAGTAGAGCTGCAGGTGATCATTTAGAGCAGCAGGTGAACATGTAGAGCTGCAGGTGATCATATAGAGCTGCAGGTGATCATCCAGAGCTGCATGTGATCATGTAGAGCTGCATCAAGTAGAGCTGCAGGTGATCATGTAGAGCTGCAGGTGATCATGTAGAGCTGCAGGTGATAATGTAGAGCTGCTCCAGGTGTTCCTGTAGAGCTGAATCATGTAGAGCTGCATCATGTAGGGCTGCAGGTGATCATGTAGAACTGCATCATGTAGAGCTGCATCATGTAGAGCTGCAGGTGATAATGTAGAGCTGCTGCAGGTGATCCTGTAGAGCTGCATCATGTAGAGCTGCAGGTGACCATGTAGAGCTGCAGGTGATCATGTAGAGCTGCGTGTCACCGTCAGCAGCAGCTGATCCTGATCTCTGATATTGCTCTAAGGGGAAATTATTTTTACCGGACATTTTGACCGGAGGGATATAGATTTGCCGGTCTTAGTCCGTCAATTACCGGATAACTGAAACTCTGCCCTATGTTACAAACCAAATGTCCCATTGAGAGATAATAAGGTAAAGATGACCTGCAAATATTGTAACTCACACCATACAGGAGGATAATGGTTGGACATGTAAACTGCCATCAGGTCTGTAGGCCTCTGTCCTTATTTCCCTGTTTTGTCTCAGCCACAGTCAGACAGACCGGATCTTTCTTTGGCTTGTTTTATAATCACATTAGCCCGTTGTCATTTCTTCAACTATTGTTGACAGTTTTCTGCTCCTCTGCTGCTTAGCAACAAACATAAATCACTTCCTGTGATGTCATCACTAAAACAACGGTATTAACAACAACGTTTGATTAACACATTTTACTTTGAATGTTGTTTAAGAACAATTTATTAAAAAGGAAGAAGAGGGCCCACCACAAAACTGTTTTAATATGTATATATATGTTTTGTATTTAATTGTATTGTATTTATTTATTCATTTGTTCACTTCCGGTGACTTCACCACTTCATATATTTTCATAATATATACAGTACCAGTCAAAAGTTTGGACACTCCTTCTCATTCAATGGTTTTTGTTTATTTTAATAGTTTTCTACTTTGTAGATTAATACTGAAGACCTCAAAACTATGAAAGAACACATATGGAATTATCTAGTTAACAAAAAAGTGTAAAAAAATCCAGAATGATTTTTATTTTAGAGTCTTCAAAGTAGCCCCCTTTTGCCTTGATGACAGCTTTGCACACTCTTGGCTTCTCTCAGTCAGCTTCATGAGGTCGTCGATCCGGAAAATGTCAAGAACTTTGAATGTATCCTTAAGTGCAGTTGCTGGTGTCACTGTTGGTGATTTATTCAGAATTCAAGGCTCACTTAGCCAGCATGGCTACCAAAGCATTCTGCAGTAGCCGGCAAAATATAAATCAAATTCTGGATTTTTTAACATTTTTTTGTTTACGTGTTCTCTTATAGTTTTGATGTCTTCAGTATAAATCTACAAAGTAGAAATAATTAAAATAAATAACAAACTTCTAATGAAAAGGTTTGTCTAAACTTTTCACTGGTAGTGTAAATATAATGTATCTTACTGTGTTCATGTTTGCACCACTTGAGCCAATTAAACCTACTTCATCCACTGGATTCTGATTTTAAAACTATCACACAGACATTTTAGTGTGTCAATACCTCAAGAGAAACCAGCAGAGGGCGCCAAACCTCTCTTTTCCCAGCAACATCAACCAGCTCTGACTGAGAGATTCAAGGCAATCCTTACTGCCTTACTAATTGTAGGCCTACTTGAGTAAAAGTAGAAGTACTCAGATCTTTTACTTGAATAAAAGTAAAAGTACTCATGTCTTGTACTTGAGTAAAAGTAGAAAACGATCTACTCTTTGTTTATAGATCTACTAAAGCCTGCAAATAAAGAGTGTAATTCAGGCCTGTTATATATATAATTGAGTGATATATACTTTCTGCACGGACCTCAGCAGCTGTTCTCACTGTAAACATTGCGTCATGATTAAAGCAGTTAATAAAATAAAAAAGCAGCCTAATATCCAGGGGAGAGACAGTTTGCAGAGCTCTCATTGGTTGAGATCAGTCCAGCCGTGCGTCACGACTCTTTTAAACATCACTGTTGCCGGAAATACATCCGCGGAGGATACATCAGTTCCTCTCTCTCCCAATCCCAAACCGCCCCCTACACCCTACCCCTACACACTACCCCTCCGTTTGCGTGGAGGGTCCGCATTAAGTGCTGTTCCAAACCAACGAGTGTGGAGGGGGAGTGGGCTATCAAGCCCTCAAACAGCGAGTCTGCAGCGGTGCTGACTGGAGACCGGTCTCTACCTGACCGGTCTCAACGCTGTGTGTGTCCGTCAGGAAACACGCTGTTAACAAGTAGTTCCAGCAAACATCCACTGATAAACTGCGATGTTAACAACCTCATGATAACCTCATCTTTTTTTTACTTAGGATCGTATACCTGTGTTTAGTCTAGAAAAAGGTAAATGTGTGCATTTTATTATAAAGTTGCTAGAAGCTTATAAACATCAGGTTTAAAACTAAAAGAGCTTTACAAAAAAGTTACACAATTAAAGATGTTTGGAGTTTTATTTTAGTTATTAATTTAAATGTTTTGTCTAAGAGATTTGAAACCGTTGTTACATACAGTTACGGCATTTCCTGTTTCTGCCGGAGAGAGGGGAGTTTGTCCCAAAGCTTGCCGCTATATTTTCTCCCTCCATCTGACAGGAGGGAGCCTCGTTGAGCTGCGAGTGTCACTCCACAGAGTTCACTCCGTCACGGAGGGGGAGTGTGTAGGGGTAGGGTGTAGGACGTGGTTTGGGATTGGGTCTCTCTCTCTCTCTCTCTCTCTCTCTCTCTTCTCTCTCTTCTCTCTCTCTCTCTCTCTCTCTCTCTCTCTCTCCCTAATAAAACCCTGACATTACAAAATACATGATTATATACCGGTATGGCGGAGAGATCAAACGATGTGGTTATAATGGGAGTGGATGGGACATTTTTGTCCGCGAGTGGCTAATGTGTGAGTTTTTTGTTTAATCTGTGTCTGTGCAAAAACTAATAATCCACCAAAATAAATGTGGTCGCTAGGGATGTCCCGATCACCTTTTTTTGCTCCCGATCCGATTCCGATCATTTGATTTTGACAATCTGCCGATACCGATTTTTCCCGATCCGATCTTTATGCAATGCATTAACAGAAAAAAAAGGAAAAAAGCATTGAAGTTGTCCCTTAAGGTTATTTTTTTATTTAAATGACAGTACCCAACTACCCATTCTATCCAACATGGATATAGCTTCTTTTTTTACAGCAGCATTGGATCAAAACAAAATAAAGCTTATCAGTGGTCCACCACAAAATAACCATGTAAACAAATTCAGTGCAGATAGTGCAGTAACAAAACAAAAATAACTCTACTGGAAAGAGGTAGCTTGACTAGCTTCACACGTTAACATTCAACATAACGTGGCTCCAAGTGCTCCATGAGACGGCGAAACCCCACGTTCTCCACCACAGATAACGGCTGGTCATCCATTGCGATGAATTCAGCTATCTTGGCTGTTATTTTTTTGGCCTTTTCACTGCTCTGTGGCAGTTTCTCTTTCCTTTTAAACGTCTCTGAAATTGTCGGTTGTTTCAGTGCCGTTACCTGAGTGGCCGCTGTGTACTCGTCGTGTTTTTGTTGGTGTTTGTTTCTCAGGTGGCGTATTAGATTGGTCGTGTTGAACGTAGCTCTGTTCTTTCCACCACGCGGAACCTCCGCCTTGCAAACATTGCATCTGGCTGTTACACTGCCTTCGCTTTCAATTTTAAAATATTTCCAAACTCCTGACATTTTCTCTGTCCCGACTCCCGAGTCAGCAGCTGAACGTAGCCTCTCGTTAGCTTACTGCTACTATTAGACACTGCACCCTGCCCACTCTGTTGCCAGATTTGAGAGAAATAAGCAAACAGGTCTATGAAAACAAGCCCAAAAGAAGCAACACATACATGATGTTGTGTAATTTTAAACCAAAACTAAGGCCTCAGGATGAATTTAAGACGTGAACATGGTCATTTTTGTTTTGTAACATTAAATAAAACAATAAAAAAAAATTATAAAAAAAAAAAAAATTCCCGATCCGATCTTTTTCTCCCGATTCTGATCTTTTGAAAATCACGTGATCGGCTCCGATCCCCGATCACGTGATCGGATCGGGACATCTCTAGTTGTTGCTATTCTTTGACATATCCAAGACTGTGATAAAAAAAAAAAAAGAAGCAGACCCACCCAACATTTATTTTATGGAAAATAACTGCCTTTTTGTGCATGTTTTTCATAGAAAACGCGAATTCATGTTTTCAAACTGGCAGTTAAAGGGTTCAAATCCTGAAAACAATTTAATATTTGGTATTTTTGATCAGGACTGAAGTTGATTGAAAGATTTAACCCCAAAAAATGTTTAAAAATATTAATCTGTTATCATTTTATAGCAATTTTTGGAAGTGGACATTTTTGTCCCGAATGACTAATGTGTGAGTTTTTTGTTTAATCTGATTCTGTGCAAAAACTAATAATCAACCAAAATCAATGACTTGCTAATCTTTGACATATCCAAGACTGTGATAAAAAAAAAAGCCGACCCCCCCCAACATTTATTATATGGAAAATAACAGCCTTTTTGTGCATGTTTTTCATAGAAAACGCAAATTCATGTTTTCAAACTGGCAGTTAAAGGGTTAAAATCCTGAAAATAATTTGATATTTGATATTTTTGATCAGGACTGAAGTTGATTGAAAGATTTAACCCCAAAAAGTTTTAAAAAATATTAATCTGTTGTCATTTTAGAGCAGTTTTTGGAAGTGGACATTTTTGTTCCGAATGACTAATGTGTGAGTTTTTTTGTTTAATCTGATTTTGTGCAAAAACTAATAATGCAAAAAAATCAATTTTGTTGCTAATCTTTGACATATCCAAGACTGTTATAAAAAAAAAAGAGCCAGTCCCCAGATATGTATTTTATGGAAAATAACTAATTTTCTCTGTTTTCATCATGAAAAAAAACAGCGGTTTCATGTGTTCAAAATGGCCTTTAAAGGGTTAAAATCCTGAAAATGATTACATTCTTGGTATTTTCTATTAGGGCGGAAGTTGCTTTAAAGATTGAACCCAAAAAAGTTGTGAAAAAAACCTTTTAATATAATGTTTTTATCAAAGTCTTTTGCAGTGGACATTTTTTTCTCGAATGACTAATTTGCGTAGTCCAATCGAATGATACCGGAGGGTTAACATAGTGCCTTGTATCACCAAATATACAGCTGTATCAGATATAATATTGTTCACTCGGAATGGAACAGACTTGTGAAGCAACACCATAACCCCCCTAGAGTGAGAAGAAAAACATGATGCCAGTACCTGGCCTGGCCATCTCCTTCGCACCTTTAATAAGTCATCCCTAAGCGGAGGCGTGTGTGGTTAAAACGTAGCAGCCTGCGGTCGCTCTTTAGCTGTTCTAATGAAGGTAAACACAGTGAAGTAAACAGTAAAAGGCACAGCTCTTTGCAGCTGGTGCTGCTCTTCTCAGATTCTGCTGAGTTACATGTTACTGCCTCCTGGTGCTGCAGAGATTTCATGAAGTGAAGGAGGTTTTCCTTCTATCAAACAGCTGTGGGCAGCAGATACTGTGAGAGTCACGGACATGAATTCATAGATCAAGGCAGACTGGTTCACAGACTCTCCGGTTTTGCCAATCCGGTGTTTAAACAAATATCTCTACATCCCTGGCTGAAATGTCCCTAAAATTAAGTCCTAGTTCGCAATATATCTCAAATAATGTATGCACTTTTTTTTTCCATTGCCCTTTAGGGGCTTCGTACAATACACAAACAAATGCAAATATTTTATTTTGAAAAGTAAAGTCCTTTCAAGTAATCCGTCTCAAGTCATGAATACCAAGTCAAAGTCAAGTCTCAAGTCTAAAAATATGCGAGTCAAGTCATGTGACTCGAGTCCCTAACCTCTGGTATATACTGTGGTTAGAATGTTGCCGTATTACTGTATCAAATATAATACAAATATAATTAACACAAACAGTTAGTACAAGTAGTATTTTGTTTACTGTATATGAATTAAGTATTAAGTGAGTTTTTATTGTTAACTCTATATATATTCATGCTTTTTAGATTTACTTTCTCTCTTTTTCTGTCCGTCTGTTTTAGAAACTGAAAGGAAGAGAGAGATGTCACAGCTGTCAGCAATGTGACAAATCCTTTACAACATCTGGAGATTTAAAGCGCCACCTGCGTATTCACACTGGAGAAAAACCGTACAGCTGTGAAAAGTGTGGGAAAACGTTCACTAGATCAGGGGATCTCAAAAGACATCACCGTATTCACACGGGAGAGAAACCGTACAGCTGTGAAGAATGTGGGAAAACATTCACTGGATCATATCATCTCAAAACACATCAACGTATTCACACTGGAGAAAAACCATACAGCTGTGAAGAGTGTGGGAAAACTTTCACCAGATCAGGTGATCTCAAAACACATCAACGTATTCACACGGGAGATAAACCGTACAGCTGTGAAGAGTGTGGGAAAACATTCACTGGATCACATCATCTCAAAACACATCAACGTATTCACACTGGAGAGAAACCGTACAGCTGTGAAGAGTGTGGGCAAACGTTCACTCAATTAAGTAATCTCCAAACACATCAACGTATTCACACTGGAGAGAAACCGTACAGCTGTGAAGAGTGTGGAAAAACGTTCAAGACATCAAGTGAGCTCAAACACATCAACGTGTTCACACAGGAGAGAAACCTTACAGCTGTGAAGAGTGTGGGAAAATATTCACTAGATCAGGTAATCTCCAAACACATCAACGTATTCACACAGGAGAGAAACCTTACAGCTGTGAAGAGTGTGGGCAAACGTTCACGACATCAGGTGCTCTCAAAACACATCAAATTGTTCACACTGGAGAGAAACCGTACTGGTGTGAGGAGATGCTATTTTGTCCCTAACCCATCTTGTATTTTCCTAAATCTGATTAACGTTTTTTTATGTTCTAAACAGTGTTCACACTATGCCAAAACAAGGCCACAGAGATGCTGTTTCTCCCGATGTCATTCAAATCATTGTTCTACTATGCTGTGTTTCAACCATGGTTTTCTAATAGTCTTGTTATTCCTTTTATAAAATAATATATGTCCAGGATTAAACTGATAGCCTTGTTTAGCTGAATTGAAGGAATTTAGTTTCACTGTTCATTAATATGCCGAGTAGTTTCTCCAATAATCTGTTTGGTTAATAAAATGAAGTTGTGACTCTAAACTTTGATTGGGATGTTTTGATACTTCCTTTTCAGTTGGCAGTCTGTTCTGGTCTAAAAGAAGAACCAATGATGAATGTATCTAGAAAATATTCACAATGTTTTCAGTTTGATCCTGTTCTCTTTTGTTTAAATTATCAGAATGTACCAAAAATAAAAAAGGCCTTAGAAACAGACTCAAATCCCTGCATATTTGTTGTTTTTCAGCACATCATAAACATATCATTCCCTTATTTTAGGGCTGCTGACTGCTGGATGAAATGTGTCACTCAAACTTTAATTTTAATGAAAAATATACTTTTTAACTCGGTGTGTTTGTCCTGGTTTGTTCCCAGTGAAGGATTCCAGCACACAATGAGGTATTAAACAACAAAAAGTGTATTTCTCCAACAGTTTAAGTCTCTGAACACCTATAAAATAAGTTAAATCAGAATTATAAAATCATTCTTTCAATTGTTTGTGGTGGAATAACTTTCTGGAAACTATTTTCATCAACAATGTATAAATTAAGTAATTCTTTAAGCAAAAATGGCCAACATTTAGCATTAGCAACAAAAATGTTCACGCTAATTAACATTTATATCTGGATCTTGAGGGCTCTGAAGTGAAATGTATTAATTGCACCAAATTCATCAAAAGTGAATCAAAGTTGATTTATTCAGCCCAATATCACAAATTATACTTTTGTCTTGGGTGGGCTTTACAGTTTATACAGAACATGAATACGCCAGAAATTCCCGGTGCTGTAATCTTTAAAAAGATATTCCATAAAGACAGAAGAGTTGCTAGCCCTTTCTCAATTGTCAAATGTCCGCCTGCTCGACTCCTCAGTCCTCCGGTCGTGACTCAGAAATCGATTTCAGCGCGCCATGTTGAAGGAAAACTAATTTCGTCCGGACTTATCTTAACCAATGACAGCACTGCAAACCATAGGCGGCGCGTGAGGCTCAGGTTTGGGAAGGCTAAATAACTTTTTTTACCTGACGCTGCCTGCCTCCGGCGTCTATAGATAAGAGATCAACTCAGTGAAAGCACCGCCTGCTGACCAATCAGAGCTCAGTGTGCGGAGTTTAAATCTATCAAGTCATATTACAGGATAAAGGAAATACAGAACAACTGCCGTATGCAGGGAAGACGCCGACGTGTCGCACTTATCATTCATATCACATCATCAATCACATCATCGATCATATAATATCATAATATATCATATATCTCCTTATCTGAGTCAGCTTCTCGAGCCGTATCTGGCCGTGCAACACTTACAGTGTCACATAGCCTACTGTATGCAGAAGTATTATTTTAAGCAACACATTAAGTTGACGAAACATTCAACTCAAATGTAATTAAAGTCAGATCACTCGTGTCTTAGATGAGGCCGTGATATCATAAACCTGTTAATATAGGCCTACGCATTCAAACACTCGGTAGTTTATTTATTTTTTAACCAGCTGTTCTGTATTCACGTTGCAGGTGCAGCTATGTTGCTTTTATCCTGGATAAAGTGTTTAAGTCATGGATGTTTAAAGTTTAACTTCTTCATATTTGTCTAATATTATAGTTTCATTTTCATTAATGGAGTATGACGCTGCGCTGTCAGTACGCTTGTCCATGTTTGTGATTGGTCAACTGTTGCTAGCCCCGCCCCTTGAACGCGCTCTCAGCCGGACAGAGAAACCCTGGGTTGATTTACTGAGTTGATAAACAGCGTCGTAGGACCGCTTAACGAGATCCCGTTTGTTAGGGTTAGATAAGATAACTCAAACATATTCCAGGGTCTGTTGAACTGGCTTCGTAGTACAGTTCACTGGTGCTGCATAGCAGTGCTAATGTCAAAGACACAAACATTATACATTATATTTTTATTTTACCAGGATGCAGTGACAAAAATATTTGGGAAGGCTTAGCCTTCAGTACCCGCCGCCCCTGCTGCAAACTGTTTCTCCCCTGGATATTAGGCTACTTTTTTATTTTATTAACTGCTTTAATCATGATGCGATGTTTACAGTGAGAACAGATGCTGAGGTCCGTCCAGAAAGCAGAACAGTTTATATAATATATATCACTCAATAATATATATAACAGGTCTAAATAACACTTTATTTGAAGGCTTTAATAGATGTCTACAAACAAAGAGTCAATATTTTTCTTTTCTTTTTAAATCTTCAGAACTACATTAGAAAAGTGCCGGGTACTTTCTGCACGGACCTCAGCAGCTGTTTTCACTGTAAACATCACGTCACGATTAAAGCAGTTAATAAAATAAAAATAGCAGTCTAATGTCCAGGGGAGAGACACACTGAAAAAAACGGGGAGTAAGATTTAGGAAAATCGAGGTAAGAAAACGCACGCAGAAAACCTAAGTAAATTTAACAACGTATATTTCAAGTAGCTTCTACTTACAGTTAAGAAGTTTTGTTACTAAAGGCACTTAAGTAAACTTTACTGTCACACTCAGTTTTTGTAAGTACATTTTACTTACTATTGTATAGTAGATTTTACTTGAGATTACATTTGCATCTTATTACAAATCTCCAGTAAAAAATATTTGGCTTTTCAGGTTGTTTTTACTTGCTTTTCTTATCTTTCATTTAATAAATATGTAGGTAATATTTAAATATAATTATTAAGTATCATCAAATGCAAATCTTATTCAATAAAGCTGTTTTACACTAAGGCTACAACAAAACATGAAACAGTAGACACTTTCAAACAACACTATTCTGCCCCGCTCCCGTGGCTGCAGACAGACAACAGGAAGAAACTCTGCTTCAGAAGTTCCGTTTTAAAGTTTTACTCAGAAAGCACTGTAAAACTGGACACACAAGAAAATGTACATTCATTTCAAGCATAGCAATCATTTAATATATCATACATTTCCCGCGAGTGTTAACAACCATAAACGATGCGTTAGCTTCATGCTAACCCCTATGGGAAATTACATTGAAAGGCTAGTGGTTAGCATACATCGTTGCAACTATGAATTCACAGCAATATTTCCACCATTTAACAATGTATCCCTCACACATACTCTTCATTAACAATGTTGAAACAACAGCATATGTTTTCTTAGACAACAATGCAGAGTAAAAACGTGCGTCTGAATAAAGAGGCGAAGTCCCTCCCTTTCCGGGGGACCTCCATGGGACCTTATTTCGGAAAAATTATGTATTGAAGTCAATGGGGAGAGAAAGATTATATTTCGATCCCTTTTGAATTGTGCCACGAATTACACATATGATGTTCGTCAATTTAAAAGATAATTTTGCAAGTCAAAAAAATAAAAATGTGTCGTAAAACTGTGAAGTAACACTTTTTTTTGTGTGAAACCGCTCAATGAACTACATCTCCCGTCTCGCACCACACACCAAGATGGCCGTCACGTTGGCACATTTCACTTCTTTCTTTCAGAATGAGGCGAAAAGTATTAAAAGAGGTGAAAATCACTACAAGTCTGGGCATGTTGAGAGCTACATACACAAAAGGGGAGTTAAGTTTCCTTAAGAGCCAGCATGCGGGACCAAGATTCTGGGATTTGTAGTCTTTCTAGTTGCATATTTTTCATAGTCTTATATTTCAACAGTTTTACGACAAACTGTGACTTTTTTGACTTGGAAATTATTTTTTAAGATTGACAAACATCATATGTGTAATTCGTGCCACAATTCAAACGGGATCGAAAGATAATCTGTCTCTCCTCATTGACTTCAATACATACTTTTTCCGAAATAAGGTCCCATGGGTCGGAAGTAGATGGGCGGGACTTCGCCTCTATTAATGTAAGAGACGAGTTCTGCATAACTACGGCAACACTGTTAGTACAATACATAACTCAAAGCACTGTAATTACCATTTTTACCCACTAGGTGTCCTTTTGACCTAAACAACACAAACACATTTATTTTTGTTCTGTTGTCTGATACAAGCCATGATTAATCTACAGTTTACAATGATTTTAACAAATACTGCACATACATCCGTTAAATTAAACAAAGCAGGCACATAAACACATTGATATACTGTCACTCAGAGGTCCAAGGAGTATCCGGCCCTTTTCTTAAGTAAAAATATTCATACCACACTGTAAGAATACTCTATTACAAGTGAAAGTCTGGTAATGAAAATGTTACTTAAGTAAAAGTATAATTAGCTAAATGCTGTTTGAGTATTACACGTAAAAAGTAACCTGTAGTAATTGTAGTAACCCTTGAGAACGTAATAGCTCAAGGATTTCTAACAATATTTACATTTTTTTGTAAATTAAAAAACAGAACCTTATACTTGATAAACTCTATATCAGATAGTGAAGCACAAAGTACAATATTTCCCTTTGATTTGTAGTGGAGTATAAAGTGCAACAAAAAGAACATTCTCAAGTACCTCAACATTACACCACTGCTTCTGCAAACATGTGGACTTTCAAGAGAAATCTTGAGGAAATTAAGTTTAAGAAAGATTTTTTCAAGCGACAGAAGCGTATTTCAACTTTGATGTGTTACTTAAGTTCATTGCATGGATGATGTCCGTGAGCAGAAGGCAGTTCACCCTCATCAAGCGGGGGAAGTGTGTGAGAGACAAATGTTAGCCTCTGCAGACCATTTAAAACCTATATGACACACTACAATGTTTTTCCTTTGAGGCAGCATGTTGATTTCTTTCATTATGCTTCTATTTCCAAAAAAAAAACAAACATACGTAATGTTAGCAAAGGGAATATTATGTATTTAGGAGATTTAATGATAAAGAGAGATGAAGTTATGACCCCATTACCCAGACACACACACACAGATTAGATCTAATCCACTAATCTACAGCAGCACAGTCAATGATGCTTGACTCACTACTGGTCCCACACGAAGAAAAGCCGATGGGGAATAAAAAGGTTTGGTAATCCATTCAACTGGTCTGCCTCTGGGTGATGCCTTTTTGCTTTGTTTGTGTTTGTCCTTCTGCCAAAAATGTGAAATGCATCAGTTACTGACTGCCTCGGGGTTTCTCATTTGAAAGTCCCACCTGAGAGCAAACAGCCAACATTTTATGAAAACACTTTACGTTAAATCCTCGCTGTCTTATACAGATCTGTCTCCGACTAGTACGCATATTACTTTATCTACAATTCATTTTGTTGAGTTAATTTAGGCCTTGTTACTAATTCACCAGCACTTACTATGGTATGATCTTGCTTGAAGTGAATATATCTGCACTTTCCTTGTTGTTCAGTGTTTGATTCTTTACAGTTTTTGCACTTATTGTACGTCACTTTGGATAAAAGCGTCAGCTATAAAAATGATATGTAAAAATGATATGTAATGTTGATTTAACCGAGAAATCTGGGGTGTTTCTCAATGTCTAGGACACTTCCTTGGTAAGACATGTACCTCCGAGTCAGGCCCTTAAGAAGCGAGGCAAGAATCCTGCCTAGCATCGGAAAACGAAGAATTGTGGAACAGGCTAACAGGTGTGCAGGTGTGCGTCATATGCGAGGCCCCGCCTTAAATGGAGCGCGATTTCCGCCAAAGATTTGGGAAATTGGTCCGTGCGCAAAGCATTGTGGGGATTTTAAGACCGCGGAGGATACACATGTGCAGCCTCGAAATTTCCCGCAACGAAGGACGCCGGCCTCGGTAGAATTCCAAGTATCCTGGACATTGGAACAGTCCTTCGGCGGGACTCGATGACGTAGCATCCTCCAGGTTACAAAAATGACATGTTATTGATGCATGCGTACAAAATGACCTGAATACTAAGTGTATTGATCTGTCTAAATGTGGAAATGCAGTATGTTGTTTTTGTAATATATATTGCTTATATGATCTGCGTAGGTTGACTGAGAATAAGAAAATAAGCAAGTCTTCAATGTACTTATTATAAATCACACGCAGCTGGTTTTTTAGTCCATAATTCACATTCCCCCCTGCCTTGAATTGGAGGGAAAACCTAGACACCTGGAGGATGCTTATTTACTTTGTGCCCGATGCATGCCCTTTGGCAGCAAACGGCTCTAATGACAGAGACTGGATAATCTGCTGAGGGGTTGCATGTTTCCTCTCCCTGTGCACCAAATAAAACATAACATCCGATAATTAGGGCTGGATGTGGTTATGATCTGAACTTGCAGAGGACGGGGAGAGGTTTCACACGACAAAATGTTGGATTCCATTCCTGTTTTCTACATACAAATGAAGGGGCCTGTTTTGGCATGCGCTGTTCTGTTTATCAGATTAAAACTTTAGAAACCAAGAGGAGTGAATTTAAAAGTTAAGGATATCCAGTTTCTCTTTCACCGCGCCACAAAGTCGGAGGGAGGTTGTGGGTAATGAGTCTCCCTAGGTAACACCATCGAGACACATTTCTTCAAAGATAACGTCTGTGTTTGTTATTTTGTGACAGTAAACTGCAACATGTGATCCCATGAGAGAGGAAACCAAACAGACACGGTCCAAAATAATGACATAAAGATGAAATATGAAGCATGCTACTTGTTATTCATCCTTACTTTATCCAAGGAATTGTTCTCAGGGTGATTGTTCAAGTTTGATTGTTCATAAAAATGCAGAGAGCGATATATTTGATGTACCTTTGGCAGCGTGCACATTGTTAAAGTAGTAGCTTAATGTTTCTTCTAGCTTTTGCATCAATTCTATGGTGCAACTATCTTATTTACTACCTTTTGGCATATATTTTAAAATATTTTTCAAAAGATTCGGTCTCCTACCATCTCTCTATAATGACCATCAGCAACAAAAGTCTTTACAATAAGAAAATGTTATCTTTTTAGTGAGCGTGCAGTTGGTGAATACAATGCTTTAAATAGTTATTGTGAAAGAGGCGCCTCACCACAGCGGAGATGCGGTTGTGTCGCAGGTTGAGTTCAGTGAGACGTTGCAGACCCTGCAGGTTCTCCACTCTGCAGACGCTGTTTCCTGCCAGGTTCAACACTCGCAGCTCGCTCAGATGAGACACGCTTTCTATCCTGCAGATCTGTGTGAGAGCACAGAAACAAAGCACGACATAAAGAAATGCAAAGGGGAACATTTAGAGAGGCTCAGAGGGAGGAACAACTAGCAGTAAATTACAGAGTGTATAACCTTCAAATAGGTTCACATATATTTAGAATACCTAAGCCTGCACACAGCTAATTGTTTTAGGGGTGCAAGAACATGCTACATTTTCTTCGCAGTGCCTGAGGCTACTGTTTCTGCTAATTGACAACACTCGCCTCATTTACCTCAGCGAGTTTCACGGCAAAAAAAATCCTTTGTGAACATTTTGAAGGACCGTGGCTCCTGTTCGACCTCCCAAATCATAACAACAAACAAGTAGCTGAGAGTCAGTCAATAGTGAAATGAAGCATAGCTCCCCTCCTCTCTCAGAGACTAATTAGGGGCCCCTCCTGTCATAATAACACTTGAGATACTTCACATGAATTCCTAGAGGTTGCTACCCTGAGAATGATGTGTGCACACTGCAGATGTGAGTATATAAGGTAAGGTTTAAGGCGCATCAAGTGTTCAAAGATTCTGTCAAAATTCAAAGCCCAAAGATTAGTTGAAATGTTTAATTCAGTAGGTCAATTGGGACAGAAAGTTGGCAAATAATAGAAAGTAGTTGAGTTAAATGGACAAAGATTTGAACTGATCAATTGTATTTTATTTTTACCTCAGCACATTTGTTCCGACATATTTAAGTATACAATGCAATTCAACAGCACTACAAACTGCTGTACAGCCTCCAAAATGTCCATTTATTCTCAACAAATCCAAATAAGGGGAACTTCATGAACTCAGGATGTCATAACTTATTACGTTTATCTAGTTTGACTAATAAGCTGGAAACTAAATGCCTTTCTTAATCCCTGTCTGGGCAATGCTTTCTAACGTGCACCATTGCTCTTTAATTCTTTCACAATTACCATTTTCCCACTCCTATTGCATCACTATCTCTTCAAAGAAACATCTCTCCTAAGGATTCTCCTGCAGAGGATGTGCCTTCCTTTCTACTTCCTTTCCATGTCCCTTACAGTATATGCTTTTCAGTAGTAGTTTTTTTTTAATGATTCCAGTCTTGGACCATTGTAAACTAGTTTATTTAAATGAACCTCTCTTTATGAGAGTCTGATGTGATCCTATTGATACTATTAAGCTTAGATGAGTATTTCTCCATTCTATGACCTTAAAGTCTAACTTTAAAATCTTCCTACAACTTGTTCCTGTTTACGGTTTGACTGTACAGTAGGTGTCCAAGGAAGCGTATTTGCATAAGATGAGTACAGACACATCCTATTAAGATATGTTAATTTACTGTTTAGTACAAAGAGTATTCATTATACTATCTTTAAGACCAATCCTGCTACACTGCTACAGCAATGAACACTTTGGTCTAGACTGAAATATCTCAACAACTATTTCATAAATTGTGACCACATTTGGTAGAGGAATTCATACTTCCCAGTGGACTTCAGTGATCCACTGGCTTTCCTTTGGCATCACCATGAGGTTGACATTTGTGATTTTGACTGAAATATCTTAGTAACTTTTGGACAGTGTCCCTTGAAATGTGTTTTAAGTTTTCATTGTTCACATGCTAATGTTAGCGTGCCAAACTATGGGAACAAGGTAAACATTACAGCTGCTATAGACATCAGCATGTTAGCTTTCTCGTTCTGAGCATGTTAGCTATTGTTAGAATTTAGTTTCAAGCATCACTGGGCCATAGTTCAGCTGCGCAAAGCTGCCAGCATGACTGTTGACTCACTTCTCACTGCAAATATCACTAGCTTACCATGACATCTGTATTACAAACAGGTTTAAATGCAACAGATCCACGTGCAGTTCAGCTCGTGCTGTTCCCTTTGACGTCATATTAGATGCAAGATAGATTTCCATTGTTAAAACCTGCCCTACCACTTGCATAGCTGCAGTCGTTGTTGCTGTTAGCGGGAGGTATAGCAACAGGGAATCTGCTGACTCATTAGGCGCAGTGTTGAAGTTTCAACAAATCATTTTTTAATTCAGAAAGTTATTCTTAAATTGTATTTTAACTCACAGAAGCTCTCCTCTATTTCTATGTTTTTATATCTGACAGGGAAAGCTAATTTTGGGAAGAACAGAGAACATCATCATAAAGACAGGTCGTAGTATATCAGTATTATTTTGTTTTTGATTTTTTGAACTAACCCATTCCTTGGTTATGTTTACCTTTGATTAATTCTGGGCTCTGTCAATTCTGTGTGAGATATAAGGGCGCTCACCTATTAAACAGCTATTCCAAATTTAATTTCAGTCTACTGTACCTCCCTCAAGGAATCTTAAAATGATCCTGTCTCTGTCTGAGGAATCAAACTATTGGATCATACAGTATCTGATAATTATCATAATAATCCTCCTAAGGCAGAAAAAGAGCGTTATCCATCAGTGACATGATGAGGAATTCACAAGTTGGATTTTCCAGCAACTCAACAAAGCCATTTCAAAGGGGCCCTATTATGTACTTTCTTAGGTTCATATTAGTGACCATTTTGAAAAAGTGTTCTAAAATTCTACTTTGTCACATTTTGACATTAAAACAGTCATTGTAATTAAACTAATTGGTTGCACATGTGCCTTTGCTACTGTGAAAGTATTTTTTTCAAATGTTGTACACATTCAATTCAATACATTTACATGTAGTGCACACTTCATAATAATCCTCCTAAGACCAGGCAATTAAATGTTTCCTCTTTGGGAGACATGTCACTCAGGCCTTTATTCCAAACACCATGCCTCGTTTGTTTCTGAACTGTTTTAGTGATGTAACACACATGAAAATATCTTTTGTCTTTTGAAAAGCAAGGGATTGGTTTTATTTATGAGAGTCTTAAAGGTCCCATGTCATGCTTTTCCGGTTATTACCCGTCCCCTTGTGTGTTATGAAGGTTTTTATGCATGTGAACGGTCTGCAGAGTCACAAACCCTCAAAGTACACCCTGTAGCGAGTAAAACTCTAACACAGAAAAGACCTGTCTATGCTGCCCCAGAACGCCTCGTTGGAGATTTCTCTTTTTCCATTGTTTACTTCTTGGTTACAGTGACGTGCCCATACCCAAATGGACCCATTGGTCCAAATGGACCAATCCGCGGACTTCCTCACACACACACACTCAATCTTTTCTCCGCTGCAGCTCCGCCGATTTCTCCTCCCTGAGACGGCGAGACGCGGCGAGGCTGTGAGTCGGTGTGTGAGCACACACACAAACTCCAAGCCATGCTGCGGGTGTGTGTGTGTGTTCGGGCTGGTTTCACTGTGTCTCGCTGTCTCGCAGACGGCCACTGGGCTCATAGGGAGGGGGGGGCAGGAGCTCCAACAAGCCGTTTAGGACAGAGAGTGAATACACATACTATACAGAGATGCTGTATGAGAAACCAATGTGATTTTGGAAAATTGCACAATATAAATCTATTTTAGTAGACCTCAACAATGGAATTATGATCAGTAGAAATGGCCATGACATGGGACCTTTAATTATGTTATTGTTAGTGTATTAATTTCTAAAGCTTTTAAAACACACATTTGAACACATGTCCTTTCCAGGGGACATTGGGACTTCTTCTAGTTTTAAACAACGTTCCATACTTCAGGAAACAGAGCACTGAGGGGGGCAATAAACAATTTTTAAACGGTTGGGGCAAAATTCAGACATTATTGAGTTGTCAGGACATGAGAAAGAAATGAGGTAGGTAGAGCAGTTTTAAAATGTGTTTGATATTTTCTTTTCTTGATGAATTATCAAATGTCCGGCAGTGGCTCAGTCAGTAGGGGCTTGGACTGTGAGCCGCAGGGTCGCTGGTTCAAGTCCCCAAACAGACCTAAATATGGAGTGTGGACTGCTACTTGGAGAGGTCCCAGTTCACCCCCACCCACTCCCATTGCTCCCCGGGCGCTGTACATTAGCTGCCCACTGCTCCTAGTACTAGGATGGGCTAAATGCAGAGGCCAAATTTCACTGTGTGTGCTCTGCATGTGTGACCGTTAAAGAGGGGTTTCATCCCTCTGATTCTATTCTATTCTATATGAGAAGGATTTATAATGAAAATCATTTAATAATTTTTCAATCGTATGTCATTTTTTTTGTTTAAGATTTGTTTAAGCTTTGGTCTATATTCTTCAAAAGGGATCTTGTGAACAACTTGCAGTCAAATGCACAAAGAACCTCAGTCAAGGTATAATTTTGAGATATAGTAAACATAATGGCCAAAAAAAGAGCATAGCATAATTAAAAAGATATTTGAGAAATGTAATGACTCACTGTTATCATTAGTGTGATCTGTTGCTCCTGCCTTCTCTGTGAGAAAGCTCTGTTTTCAATGTTCCTGTGGTCACTATCATAGCAATTTCAGAATTAGATCAATTTGACCCAGAATACAAGTCAAAATAAAATGTTCACAGGTCTCGCCACAGTTTAATTTGAATTAAGTTTAGAATTATGATGGCTAAGGTTACGTGTGATAGCTCACAATTATGTGTAATTTGCATGTACTGACTTTGATGTAGGCTACTGAATACGGTTTTCTGAGGTCAATTCAGACTGAAGTGCATAAAACACCAACATATCCTTTTATGCATATTTTATTCTAATTCATAGGGCAAATATACAACTCAGAATTTAGATATGGAGCTCCTAAATATTTAAATAGCATTTCCACCTCACAATAAATTAAAACAGCATATGGGAGCATGATTTTAAAAAAATCTCATAACATTGGCACTCCATATTCGATAAAAGATATCCTCATATTGCTGTTATGACACAACTTCAGGCTGCACCAAACACATATAAAAGTAGTTCCCAAGGCATTTATTAATTATAGGGACTGTGGGAAAGTGGGAAAATTCCCCGAAACTACTTTATCCCTGAACCATCTTTTCAACCAGTTTACACAGATTTAGGCTTTTGTATGTAGGCCTATTCCTTTTTCACTACTGAGTCTCCCACTTTAAAAACCTCTCCACTAGTTAATTTGTGTTGCTGGAAAAAGCAGAGTGCACCCCCCCACATCTCAAATGGTAAACTGCAGAGGCTTGTACTGTTTACTCAGGCGGCAGTGAACATTGGACCATTTATTTTTCTTCAGAAGGGGATGTGCAATTGGCTGACATTTACCCTTCACCTGTTTGAACAGAGAGATATCGTTAGTGTAATGTAAAATGACAACCAGACTTTACGCTTAAAGGGGGCTTTCTAAATCTGACAGAGCTAGTGTTATGGCTGCCGGCTTTGGCACCCTCTCTGTAACTTTGGACCAAGATGGTCATAATCTCACCAAAAAGAAAAGCCTGTAAACTTTCCTCATTGTTTGACTTATTTATGTTACTTGAATATATACTTACTCTGTTGTTAATTATTGTTTTTAGTTTGTACGTTGTTATGTGCCAGGCAGGCTGTTCTTGTGTGTTTTCCCTCCTCCTGCTCTTTGCACTTCTCCTCCTTTCTACATTTTAAGTAAAGGGTACCCTCTACATTTCACCATGTAGGTAAAACTGTGTCAGACGCTCTAGGTTATTAGATTATTGTCAGCCCTTTATTGGTTTTGTTTCCATTGTTAGTAGATCAGACAGTGAGGGGTTTTTGTTTCTGCTTTGTTTCAAAGGATATATTTAGATATAGATGCCGTGTGTAAATTGAGAAGATAATACATTTACAACATAGGTAGTCCAAATGTTTGGAAATGCATGTGTCTATAATAAGAAGATGAATCCCCGAGGATATCCATCCAGGACTTATGATCCAGGACCACAGCAACAGGCACAGCCATGACTCAAGATCCAGGGCTCGCGATCCAGGACTCAGGACCACAGCAACAGGATCAGCCACGACTCAGGGTCCCGGCGTAGATAGACACCAAAAAGAAATTTGGGGAAGCTGGGTTATTCGGAACATGAGAGTACACAGGTACAGACAGAGAGAAGGAAGAAGTAAAGTAAAGTGTCCCCCGACAAACTAAGCCTATAGCAGCTAAACTAGGGGCTGAATCTAATCAGCCCTAACTATAAGCTTTATCAAAAGGAAGGTCTTAAGCGCACTCTTAAAAACGGATGGGTGTAGGGTTGTTCTGCCGCCCGAACACAAACTGGAAGCTGATTCCACAAATGTGGAGCTTGATATGAAAAGGCTCTGGCTCCCATTGTACTTTTAGAGACTCTAGGAACAACCAACAACCCTGCATTCTTGGAACGCAATGCCCTAGTAGGACAGTAGGGTATAATGAGTTCTTTAAGGTAAGATGGCGCCTGCCCATTAAGGGCTTTGTAGGCGAGAAGAAGAATTTTAAATTCTATCCTATGTTCTATAGGGAGCCAGTGTAAGGCAGCCAGAACAGGAGTAATGTGGTCCCTTTTCCTAACTCTGGTTAGTACACGTGCTGCAGCATTTTGAATCAGCTGAAGCGACTTAACTGACTTCTTGGTACACCCTGATAATAGAGAGTTACAATAATCTAGCCTTGAAGTAACAAATGCATGGACTAGTTTCTCTGCATCGTTTTGAGGCAAGATATGCCTGATTTTTGCAATGTTACGTAGATGGAAGTAATAGATTTTATGTGGGCGTTAAAGGATAAATCCTGATCAAATATAACACCAAGATTCCTTACAGTCTCACTGGAGGCCAAATTAATGCCATCCATAGTTAGTATATCTTTAGATAATTTGTTTCGTAGATTCTTTGGGCCGAGTACAATAACTTCAGTTTTGGCCGTGTTTAACATCAAAAAGTTTAAAGTCATCCACGTTTTTAAGTCCTTAAGGCAGTCTTGAATTTTATTTAGATGATTAATTTCATCAGGCTTGATTGATAAATATAGTTGAGTATCATCCGCATAACAATGAAACTGTACAGAATGATTCCTTATAATATTGCCTAACGGAAGCATATATAATGTGAACAAAATAGGTCCAAGCACTGAGCCCTGTGGCACTCCATGGCTAACTTTGGTTTGCATGGAAGATTTATCGTTGACACATACAAACTGAGAGCGTTCAGATAGATAGGACCTAAACCAGCCTAAAGCAGTTCCCTTTATGCCAACTAAGTGCTCTAGTCTTTGCAATAGGATATCATGGTCGATAGTATCAAATGCAGCACTGAGATCGAGTAAGACAAGAATAGAGACAAGTCCTTTGTCTGAGGCTATTAGAAGGTCATTTGTGACTTTAACCAGAGCTGTCTCTGTGCTATGATGTGTTCTAAAGCCAGACTGAAAATCTTCAAATAAATCATTGTTTTTTAAGTAATCACACAACTGTTTTGCGACCGCTTTCTCAAGAATTTTTGAGAGGAACGGAAGATTAGAAATAGGTCTATAGTTGGCTAAAACCTCTGGATCGAGGTTGTGCTTTTTAAGAAGCGGTTTTATCACTGCTACTTTAAATGATTGTGGAACATAGCCCGATAATAAAGACATATTCATAATATTTAATAAACAGGTGCTAATTAATGGAAAAACTTCCTTTAACAGCTTAGTTGGAATCGGGTCTAAGATACACGTTGATGGTTTAGAAGAAAGAATCATTGAATTCAATTGTTCAAGGTTTATGGCTGAAAAGCATTCTAATTTACTATCTAGTCTAATATTAGAACTTACGTTTCCGGGAGCTGTTGATAACACTATACTGGTCGAAGGCAAGAGGTCATTAATTTTGTTTCTAAGAGTAACAATTTTATCGTTAAAAAAGCACATAAAATCATTACTACTGAGTGCTATGGGAATAGAAGGCTCAGTAGAGCTGTGGCTCTCTGTCAGCCTGGCTACAGTGCTGAAAAGAAATCTTGCATTATTCTTATTCTCATCTATTAATGAAGAGTAGTAAGCTGCTCTCGCTTTACGCAGTGCTTTCTTATATTCATTGAGAGTAATATGCCAAATTAAACGAGATTCTTCGAGTTTAGTGGAACGCCATATCCTTTCAAGTTGTCTCGACTTTTGCTTTATTTTGCGAGTTTCGGCATTATGCCATGGAGCTAGTCTATGTTGTTTTATTTTCTTCTTTTTCAAAGGAGCAACAGAGTCTAATTTTATTCGCAGCGCATCTGTAGCACTATCAACAACATGATCAATTTGGGGTGGTGTACATTTTGTATAAGTTTCCTCCCTTACATGCAGACATGCTATCAAGTTAAGTATTGGTGGAATCTCTTCTTTAAATTTGGCTATAGCACTAACAGATAGGTTTCTGCTGCAGGAACTTTTGACTAATGGTTTGTAGTCTAGTAACAGTACTTCAAAAGTTACTAAGAAATGGTCGGATAAAGCAGGATTATGCGGTTCGACTAATAGTTGCTCAATTTCAATACCATAAGTCAGAACAAGGTCGAGAGTGTGATTATAGCAGTGGGTTGGTTTATTTACACTCTGACGGAAACCAATAGAGTCTAATATAGAGTTAAATGCAACAGTAAGGCTATTTTTATCATCGTCAACATGAATATTAAAGTCACCTACGATAATTACTTTATCTGTTTTAAGAACCAAAGTTGATAAAAACTCAGAGAATTCTGTTAAGAATTCTGAATAAGGACCTGGTGCACGGTACACTGTAACAAATAATTGGATGCAAAGTTTTCCAGGTCGGATGCGTAAGACTAAAAACAAGACTTTCAAAGGAGGTATAATTTAATTTTGGTTTAGTATTGATAAGTAAATTTGAGTCAAAGATGGCTGCAACTCCACCTCCTCGGCCTGTGCCTCGAGCAATATGAGTATTGATATGGCTGGGTGGAGTGGCTTCATTTATGCTGACATATTCTTCATGTCTCAACCAAGTTTCAGTGAGACAGCAAATATCAATATTATAATCTGATATTAAATCATTTACCAATATTGCTTTAGATGCTAGAGATCTTATATTTAAGAGACCACATTTAATCTTCCTGTTTTGTTGCACTGTAGTAGTTGTTACATTTACTTTTATTAGGTTATTATGTATGACACCTCTATTAGGCTTCATCTTAAATTGTCCTTGGGCAGACACACACACCGTTAATATTGGGTATTTTATTGGGTTCGGGATTCCTATGGATGACTGCCCAGGAGAGAGCGCAGAGAAGCGTGTAAGACTGCGACTCCGCCTCCTGGTCTCAACTCCAGTTTGTCATGGATTAAGTCCACAAATCCCTGAAATGTTTGCCGAAATGAGATGTGCACCTTCCAAAGTAGGATGAATGCCGTCTCTCTTAATCAGACCAGGTTTTCCCCAGAAGGCTGTCCAATTATTTACGAAGCCCACATCGTTTGCTGGGCACCACCAAGACAACCAGCGCTGAAATGATGATATGCGGCTATACATGTCGTCATTGATCAGATTGGGGAGGGGACCAGAGAAAATTACGGTGTCCGACATTGTTTTAGCATATCTACACACCGACGCCACATTAAGTTTAGTGCATTCTGATTGGCGTAAACGAACATCATTACCACCGACGTGAATAACAATCCTACTGTATTTACGTTTATTTTTAGCCAGCAGTTTAAGATGCGCCTCAACGTCGCCCGCTCTGGCCCCCGGAATGCATGTGACTGTGGAGGCTTTGGTCTCTAAATTCACGTATCTCATAATAGAGCTACCAATAACCAGAGTTGACTCCTCAGCGGGTGCCTCGCTGAGTGGGGAAAATTTGTTAGATACGTGAACGGGTTGGTGGGGACCTGTGGGTCTCCTGTAATGCCTCTTCTGAACAGTCACCCAGTCTCGGGAGTTGTCGGGGGACGGCTAGTAGGAGCTACCTCTTGCCGGTCCGCACCGACTAACATGGGCTTTACTGTAGCTGAGTTACTTTCTAAAATGCGGAGCCGGGCTTCTATGGCTATGATTCCCGCCTCCAACCTAACAACTATACTACATTTAACACATGTATCGGTACCAGTAAAGGAGGTAGGGAAGTAACCAAACATGAGACAGGTAGAGCAGGAAATAGCACCCGAGGGTGGGGAAGGAGCCATGGCTAGCTATCAAGCTAAAGTAGCTACCGTTAGCAAACCCGAAAAGAGTGTAGGCAACTGTGGAGTTACAGTCGCTAAGAGAAGGAGAGTTGTGGGTGCTTAAGCTGTAGTAACGTGTGATTACAACGTCAGGCAGTTGCCGTGATCAAGAGTTTTAAAACGATCGATTAAGTTAATATAAGCTATCAGCAGCAGAACAGGCACACAGGATACCCAGAGGTGACAACCGGAAGTTACAACACGCTTACCGCAACAGTGAGGGTCCGTGTAGGGTCCGTGATTATGACCTACTCAATAACTCAGCTCAGTATGCTTTGCGACGTGCATGTCCCCTCGCTCTGAGTGTTCTCTTGAGGTGTCTTTCACTTATGTGAAACCCGTGCCTATTGCCAAGCACTGATGTTATATCTTTATATTTTAGGCCAAGCTCAAAGTAAAAATCGATCAACCGCGAAGGGGTTTTGCGAGATCTCGCGAGATCTTTTGCGAGATCTCGCGAAGGGGTTTTGCGAGATCTCGCGAAGGGGTTTTGCGTGATCTCGCGAGATCTCGCGAAGGGGTTTTGCGGGATCTCGCGAAGGGGTTTTGCGGATCTCGCGAGATCTCGCGAAGGGTTTTGCGAGATCTCGCGAAGGGGTTTTGCGAGATCTCGCGAGATCTCGCGAAGGGGTTTTGCGAGATCTCGCGAAGGGGTTTTGCGAGATCTCGCGAAGGGGTTTTGCGAGATCTCGCGAAGGGGTTTTGCGAGATCTCGCGAGATCTTTTGCGAGATCTCGCGAGATCTCGCGAAGGGATTTTGCGAGATCTCGCGAAGGGGTTTTGCGAGATCTCGCGAAGGGGTTTTGCGAGATCTCGCGAGATCTCGCGAAGGGGTTTTGCGAGATCTCGCGAAGGGGTTTTGCGAGATCTCGCGAGATCTTTTGCGAGATCTCGCGAGATCTCGCGAAGGGGTTTTGCGAGATCTCGCGAAGGGGTTTTGCGAGATCTCGCGAAGGGGTTTTGCGAGATCTCGCGAAGGGGTTTTGCGAGATCTCGCGAAGGGGTTTTGCGAGATCTCGCGAGATCTCGCGAAGGGGTTTTGCGAGATCTCGCGAAGGGGTTTTGCGAGATCTCGCGAAGGGGTTTTGCGAGATCTCGCGAGATCTTTTGCGAGATCTCGCGAGATCTCGCGAAGGGGTTTTGCGAGATCTCGCGAAGGGGTTTTGCGAGATCTCGCGAAGGGGTTTTGCGAGATCTCGCGAAGGGGTTTTGCGAGATCTCGCGAAGGGGTTTTGCGAGATCTCGCGAGATCGCAGAAGGGGTTTTGCGAGATCTCGCGAGATCTCGCGAAGGGGTTTTGCGAGATCTCGCGAGATCTCGCGAAGGGGTTTTGCGAGATCTCGCGAAGGGGTTTTGCGAGATCTCGCGAAGGGGTTTTGCGAGATCTCGCGAGATCTCGCGAAGGGGTTTTGCGAGATCTCGCGAGATCTCGCGAAGGGGTTTTGCGAGATCTCGCGAAGGGGTTTTGCGAGATCTCGCGAAGGGGTTTTGCGAGATCTCGCGAGATCTTTTGCGAGATCTCGCGAGATCTTTTGCGAGATCTCGCGAAGGGGTTTTGCGAGATCTCGCGAGATCTCGCGAAGGGGTTTTGCGAGATCTCGCGAAGGGGTTTTGCGAGATCTCGCGAGATCTTTTGCGAGATCTCGCGTGAGTTTGCGAGATCTCGCGAAGGGGTTTTGCGAGATCTCGCGAAGGGGTTTTGCGAGATCTCGCGAAGGGGTTTTGCGAGATCTCGCGAAGGGGTTTTGCGAGATCTCGCGAAGGGGTTTTGCGAGATCTCGCGAGATCTCGCGAAGGGGTTTTGCGAGATCTCGCGAAGGGGTTTTGCGAGATCTCGCGAAGGGGTTTTGCGAGATCGCGAGATCTTTTGCGAGATCTCGCGAGATCTCGCGAAGGGGTTTTGCGAGATCTCGCGAAGGGGTTTTGCGAGATCTCGCGAAGGGGTTTTGCGAGATCTCGCGAAGGGGTTTTGCGAGATCTCGCGAAGGGGTTTTGCGAGATCTCGCGAGATCGCAGGAAGGGGTTTTGCGAGGTCTCGCGAGATCTCGCGAAGGGGTTTTGCGAGATCTCGCGAGATCTCACGAAGGGGTTTTGCGAGATCTCGCGAAGGGGTTTTGCGAGATCTCGCGAAGGGGTTTTGCGAGATCTCGCGAGATCTCGCGAAGGGGTTTTTGCGAGATCTCGCGAGATCTCGCGAAGGGGTTTTGCGAGATCTCGCGAAGGGGTTTTGCGAGATCTCGCGAAGGGGTTTTGCGAGATCTCGCGAGATCTTTTGCGAGATCTCGCGAGATCTTTTGCGAGATCTCGCGAAGGGGTTTGCGAGATCTCGCGAGATCTCGCGAAGGGGTTTTGCGAGATCTCGCGAAGGGGTTTTGCGAGATCTCGCGAGATCTCGCGAAGGGGTTTTGCGAGATCTCGCGAAGGGGTTTTGCGGATCTCGCGAGATCGCGAAGGGTTTTGCGAGATCTCGCGAGATCTCGCGAAGGGGTTTTGCGAGATCTCGCGAGATCTCGCGAAGGGGTTTTGCGAGATCTCGCGAAGGGGTTTTGCGAGATCTCGCGAAGGGGTTTTGCGAGATATAGCGAGATCTCGCGAAGGGGTTTTGCGAGATCTCGCGAAGGGGTTTTGCGAGATCTCGCGAGATCTCGCGAAGGGGTTTTTCTCGCGAGATCTCGCGAAGGGGTTTGCGAGATCTCTCGCGAGATCTCGCGAAGGGGTTTTGCGAGATCTCGCGAGATCTCGCGAAGGGGTTTTGCGAGATCTCGCGAGATCTCACGAAGGGGTTTTGCGAGATCTCGCGAAGGGGTTTTGCGAGATCTCGCGAAGGGGTTTTGCGAGATCTCGCGAGATCTCGCGAAGGGGTTTTGCGAGATCTCGCGAGATCTCGCGAAGGGGTTTTGCGAGATCTCGCGAAGGGGTTTTGCGAGATCTCGCGAAGGGGTTTTGCGAGATCTCGCGAGATCTTTTGCGAGATCTCGCGAGATCTTTTGCGAGATCTCGCGAAGGGGTTTTGCGAGATCTCGCGAGATCTCGCGAAGGGGTTTTGCGAGATCTCGCGAAGGGGTTTTGCGAGATCTCGCAGATCTCGCGAAGGGGTTTTGCGATATCTCGCGAAGGGGTTTTGCGGGATCTCGCGAGATCTCGCGAAGGGGTTTTGCGAGGTCTCGCGAGATCTCGCGAAGGGGTTTTGCGAGATCTCGCGAAGGGGTTTTGCGAGATCTCGCGAGATCTCGCGAAGGGGTTTTGCGAGATCTCGCGAAGGGGTTTTGCGAGATCTCGCGAAGGGGTTTTGCGAGATCTCGCGAGATCTTTTGCGAGATCTCGCGAGATCTTTTGCGAGATCTCGCGAAGGGGTTTTGCGAGATCTCGCGAGATCTCGCGAAGGGTTTTGCGAGATCTCGCGAAGGGGTTTTGCGAGATCTCGCGAGATCTCGCGAAGGGGTTTTGCGAGATCTCGCGAAGGGGTTTTGCGGATCTCGCGAGATCTCGCGAAGGGGTTTTGCGAGGTCTCGCGAGATCTCGCGAAGGGGTTTTGCGAGATCTCGCGAAGGGGTTTTGCGAGATCTCGCGAGATCTCGCGAAGGGGTTTTGCGAGATCTCGCGAGATCTCGCGAAGGGGTTTTGCGAGATCTCGCGAAGGGGTTTTGCGAGATCTCGCGAAGGGGTTTTGCGAGATCTCGCGAGATCTTTTGCGAGATCTCGCGAGATCTTTTGCGAGATCTCGCGAAGGGGTTTTGCGAGATCTCGCGAGATCTCGCGAAGGGGTTTTGCGAGATCTCGCGAAGGGGTTTTGCGAGATCTCGCGAGATCTCGCGAAGGGGTTTTCCGAGATCTCGCGAAGGGGTTTTGCGAGATCTCGCGAAGGGGTTTTGCGAGATCTCGCGAGATCTCGCGAAGGGGTTTTGCGAGATCTCGCGAGATCTCGCGAAGGGGTTTTGCGAGATCTCGCGAAGGGGTTTTGCGAGATCTCGCGAAGGGGTTTTGCGAGATCTCGCGAGATCTCGCGAAGGGGTTTTGCGAGATCTCGCGAGATCTCGCGAAGGGGTTTTGCGAGATCTCGCGAGATCTTTTGCGAGATCTCGCGAGATCTTTTGCGAGATCTCGCGAAGGGGTTTTGCGAGATCTCGCGAGATCTCGCAAGGGGTTTTGCGAGGTCTCGCGAGATCTCGCGAAGGGGTTTTGCGAGATCTCGCGAAGGGGTTTTGCGAGATCTCGCGAGATCTCGCGAAGGGGTTTTGCGAGATCTCGCGAGATCTCTCGAAGGGGTTTTGCGAGATCTCGCGAAGGGGTTTTGCGAGATCTCGCGAAGGGGTTTTGCGAGATCTCGCGAGATCTCGCGAAGGGGTTTTGCGAGATCTCGCGAGATCTTTTGCGAGATCTCGCGAGATCTTTTGCGAGATCTCGCGAAGGGGTTTTGCGAGATCTCGCGAGATCTCGCGAAGGGGTTTTGCGAGGTCTCGCGAGATCTCGCGAAGGGGTTTTGCGAGATCTCGCGAAGGGGTTTTGCGAGATCTCGCGAAGGGGTTTTGCGAGATCTCGCGAGATCTCGCGAAGGGGTTTTGCGAGATCTCGCGAAGGGGTTTTGCGAGATCTCGCGAGATCTCGCGAAGGGGTTTTGCGAGATCTCGCGAGATCTCGCGAAGGGGTTTTCCGAGATCTCGCGAAGGGGTTTTGCGAGATCTCGCGAAGGGGTTTTGCGAGATCTCGCGAGATCTCGCGAAGGGGTTTTCCGAGATCTCGCGAAGGGGTTTTGCGAGATCTCGCGAAGGGGTTTTGCGAGATCTCGCGAGATCTCGCGAAGGGGTTTTGCGAGATCTCGCGAGATCTCGCGAAGGGGTTTTGCGAGATCTCGCGAAGGGGTTTTGCGAGATCTCGCGAAGGGGTTTTGCGAGATCTCGCGAGATCTCGCGAAGGGGTTTTGCGAGATCTCGCGAAGGGGTTTTGCGAGATCTCGCGAGATCTCGCGAAGGGGTTTTGCGAGATCTCGCGAGATCTCGCGAAGGGGTTTTCCGAGATCTCGCGAAGGGGTTTTGCGAGATCTCGCGAAGGGGTTTTGCGAGATCTCGCGAGATCTCGCGAAGGGGTTTTCCGAGATCTCGCGAAGGGGTTTTGCGAGATCTCGCGAAGGGGTTTTGCGAGATCTCGCGAGATCTCGCGAAGGGGTTTTGCGAGATCTCGCGAGATCTCGCGAAGGGGTTTTGCGAGATCTCGCGAAGGGGTTTTGCGAGATCTCGCGAAGGGGTTTTGCGAGATCTCGCGAGATCTCGCGAAGGGGTTTTGCGAGATCTCGCGAGATCTCGCGAAGGGGTTTTGCGAGATCTCGCGAGATCTTTTGCGAGATCTCGCGAGATCTTTTGCGAGATCTCGCGAAGGGGTTTTGCGAGATCTCGCGAGATCTCGCAAAGGGGTTTTGCGAGGTCTCGCGAGATCTCGCGAAGGGGTTTTGCGAGATCTCGCGAAGGGGTTTTGCGAGATCTCGCGAGATCTCGCGAAGGGGTTTTGCGAGATCTCGCGAGATCTCGCGAAGGGGTTTTGCGAGATCTCGCGAAGGGGTTTTGCGAGATCTCGCGAAGGGGTTTTGCGAGATCTCGCGAGATCTCGCGAAGGGGTTTTGCGAGATCTCGCGAGATCTTTTGCGAGATCTCGCGAGATCTTTTGCGAGATCTCGCGAAGGGGTTTTGCGAGATCTCGCGAGATCTCGCGAAGGGGTTTTGCGAGGTCTCGCGAGATCTCGCAAAGGGGTTTTGCGAGATCTCGCGAAGGGGTTTTGCGAGATCTCGCGAAGGGGTTTTGCGAGATCTCGCGAGATCTCGCGAAGGGGTTTTGCGAGATCTCGCGAAGGGGTTTTGCGAGATCTCGCGAGATCTCGCGAAGGGGTTTTGCGAGATCTCGCGAGATCTCGCGAAGGGGTTTTGCGAGATCTCGCGAAGGGGTTTTGCGAGATCTCGCGAAGGGTTTTGCGAGATCTCGCGAGATCTTTTGCGAGATCTCGCGAGATCTTTTGCGAGATCTCGCGAATGGGTTTTGCGAGATCTCGCGAGATCTCGCGAAGGGGTTTTGCGAGATCTCGCGAAGGGGTTTTGCGAGATCTCGCGAGATCTCGCGAAGGGGTTTTGCGAGATCTCGCGAGATCTCGCGAAGGGGTTTTGCGAGATCTCGCGAAGGGGTTTTGCGAGATCTCGCGAAGGGGTTTTGCGAGATCTCGCGAAGGGGTTTTGCGAGATCTCGCGAAGGGGTTTTGCGAGATCTCGCGAGATCTTTTGCGAGATCTCGCGAGATCTTTTGCGAGATCTCGCGAAGGGGTTTTGCGAGATCTCGCGAAGGGGTTTTGCGAGATCTCGCGAAGGGGTTTTGCGAGATCTCGCGAGATCTCGCGAAGGGGTTTTGCGAGATCTCGCGAAGGACTCCCTCAATTTATTGGTTGTGGTGTAACTGTCTCCATTTCACCTAAAAACATTTTGGGGACATCATTGTAAAGAATCAAAGATGTAAACTGTTTTGCTACCGTACTGGCACTATTTAATGTTATTGACTGACAAGTTGTGCCTTAAAGGTTTGTATATGAATCTTGGAAATAAAGTGTAAGTTCAATAAATACATATTTTTAACTAAAACAATTTCCGGACTAGTTTCACTACGGAGTTCTGTTTTCGGGACACGGGAAGTGGGTGTAACCAGGCAACGCCGAAGTTACCATGGCAACAAGGCTTGTCTCCGAGGGAAGTTTTGTAATGCCTGACAGAGATCAATATAGATCGTTTTTTTTTCGTACCGTAGCAGATAAGTTATTTAACATATTCATAATGTTAGTACCGCTTCTTAAATAGATTTAGATATGTTTCAATGTTGTTTTGAATTATTGACATTGTAGTGCCGAGAGACGGGAGTCGGAGGCGGTGTATCGAAGGTACTATGTCAACCACCACACATTATCTAAATGGAGTCGGAGAGAAATGAGGGTAAAACGATGCGAGCTCAGAAACACACAACAGGGATAAATTGATGTCTCTCACCCCCATGGTAATACAACTTTGAATACACTGTTATCATTTCTTGACAGTATAATATTTAGTCTAACCATTCAACGTTGAGCCTCAGGCTCAGTTAATAAGATTGCTAACTAAAGAAGAGGTTAGCAACATAGCTTAACTATCTATCTACATCTACATGCTAATGATTAGGGGGCCTATGTCTTATCGAGAGAAGTACCAGAGTGTAGGAATACTCTGTTACAAGTAAAAGTTCTGCAGTGCAAATGGTACTCAAGTAAAAGTAATATAGCATCAACATATATTTAAGTACCAAAAGTAAAGTACATGCAGTTTGATCCATTTCAGATGATATGTTTTATAATGATTGATCATTAAAGTGTTCTCAAGCTGGTAAAGGTGCAGCTAGTTTGAATGACTTGTATACTGCAGGGTAGGCTTGTGAATTTACTCCAGGTGAACTAAAGTCTGATTTAACACTTGATTATATTTCACATCATTCATCCAGATCTGTAAATAATTTTAGGTATTTATTAAATGAATGTAGTGAAGTAAAAGTACACCATTTACCTCTGAATTGTAGTGGAGTAGAAGTACAAAGTAACAACAAATTGAATTACTCAACAAGTACCTCAAAATTATTGTACTTGAGTACATGTACTTTAGTTACTCTACTCCACCGGTCGATGTCTCTATTTATTAGTAAATTGTTAGTCAAGCACTTTTACTCAAGACCTGCACTCAAACATAAATAACTTGTAATTTACTTGAGTATTTTCATTGTATGCAACTGTATACACCACACAAGGTACAAGTGTAGTTCTTGTTTGACAGCTTTAGTTACTTTTCATATTACAGTTTTCAGTTCAAATTATTTTACTGACAAATTGGTACTTTTACTTTTTATACCATTAGTTATTTCTGCTGATTGTACTTGTACTAGTATTTGTTTTTTAATGCCTGGCTTTCACGTCAAACAAAGCATTTTCACAGTGGTATTAGTACTTGTATTGAATCTCCCGCTATTGTTTGCAGGTCAACAGCTGCAAGTTGCACATCACTGCTGCCAAAGCAACCGAGAGAGCCCAGAGGATGGTGAGGCAGGACAAAGAACACACTGAAGGACGAGCTATATGGCTCAGATCGAGTACTACCTGTCGGACGAGAACCTGGAGCACGACGCCTTCCTGCTGAAACACGTCCGGCGTAACAAACTGGGCTTCGTGAGCGTCAAGCTGCTCACTTCCTTCAAAAAGGTAACCATACCGGGGGGCTGGTTTCGGGCTGGGTTTCGCTGTGTCTCGCAGACGGCCACTGGGCTCATAGGGAGGGGGGGGCAGGAGCTCCAACAAGCCGTTTAGGACAGAGATTGAATACACATACTATACAGAGATGCTGTATGAGAAACCAATGTGATTTTGGAAAATTGCACAATATAAATCTATTCTAGTAGACCTCAGCAATGGAATTATGATCAGTAGAAATGGCCATGACATGGGACCTTTAATGCTTTGTCCTGATTTTGCTGGAAATAACACACAGCCTTTGTAGTTTTGGGAACAGTGTTCACACCTCCTGCTGTATATATGTGCGAGGCCATAGGCGGCTCAATTATATCAATCAACTGAGGGGCAGGCGACTTCATGTGGACATTCAGTAATTATATATTATGTTACACATTCATGTACCTGAGCTGATTTCTGACTGAATATAATGTCCAGCCACAGATTTACATACTAGACATTTGATCGCAGATCAAAATGCACACATTGGAGTTAAAGCAGGGTTGAGAAGATGTTTTAAAATAGCTATTTTTAATTCCCAATGACGTGCAGAGTCATGGGAAATGAATTGAACAACTGGCCATTGCTAGTGTCAACATGACTAGGTGTTTGGGGTGCAAGGATTTTTTTCTCATAATGATTCACAACAGCTGCTGTTACTCTGGCCTGTGCATGCAGACTTGTTTGGTTGTTGTGTTTTTAAAAAAAAACCTGTTAATGCCACAAGGATCCAAGTACAAACACTCACGCTGGTTTTTAATGTAAACAATGATTCACTTTGAGGCTTGAGGACACGGTGACGCATTTTAAATCCAAGCTGATGACAGTGATGGAGGTGAAATCAGGATGTTTGGTCCAGATATTTATTCAGGAAGTGTGACCGACAGGAAGGCGTCAGTGATTGATATCTTTATACTATAACTCCATAACTCAAGGAGACGCTTCAGGCAATTCATTTGAGCTTTTTTTTTACAACAATAAATTAGAAAATGCGTCATTTCCAAAAAGCTCCTTATTTTTCTCATACTGCCTGAGCTGCAGCACTCTTTTCACCCTCTGTCTGAAATAGTTTCCAGTTTTATTCCAATCTATATTCTGAAGGTTATAACAGAGGCCTTTATGCATTTAGCATTTATATCCTGATTTATAGAACATGTTGTTCCCCAAAAACACAGCCTTTTTAGCCGTTGACAGTATTCTTGATTTAATAGATTTGTGTTACTAAAACGGATGCAAATTAGCCATATTTGACAAATAATGCCATTTGCATATTTAACATGTCTATCAGGCTCAAATGTTTACCCAACCACTTGTAGTGTCAAGCAGTTGTAGGGATCATTACATTACATGTTACTTGTTAGACGCTTTTATCCAAAGCGACTTACACACTCAATACTGTGGGCAATCCCCACAGGAGCAATTTGGGGTGAAGTGTCTTGCCCAGGGACACAACGACATGCTGACTGCAGTGGGGTTTGAACCTATGACCCCCTGATCCAAACACCTACACACAACCCACTGCGCCACACGCCTCCATGTGACCTCATTGTTTTCAGATGTTCCTCTCAAACTACTCATCACCTCACCCCTATAACACGAGCGTTGTCTCTTTGCAGGTGAAACACTTGACTCGTGACTGGAGAACGACAGCTTACGCTCTGAGACACTCGAAGATGCTCGAGCTGAACGAGGAGGGTCGGAAGGTGCGGCGTAAATCTGCAGTGCCCGTCTTTGCCAGCGAGTCGTTGCCGAGCCGCATGCTGCTGGTGAGCGATCTGCAGAAGTGGCCGGAGCTAGCATCGCTCACGAAGGATAACGGAGTCAGCGAGGGAGCGGCCACTCAGCAGGAACAGCTGATGAAGCTGTTGCTGAAAGAGTTCGGCACGTACGGCGCCATCGCCTCCGTCAGAGTCCTGAAGCCGGGGAAGGAACTGCCGGCGGACCTGAAGCGTCTGAGCGGCCGCTACACGCAGCTCGCCACCGAGGAGTGCGCCATTGTGGAGTTTGAGGAGGTGGAGGCCGCAGTGAAAGCCAACGAAGCCGTAGGGTGCGAGGATGGAGGCACCGGGTCCCTGGGGTTTGTTGCGTTTTCTATCATTTGAGGGAGTAGCCGAAAAGAATCCAGGAAGCTTCTCGTCAAGTTTATTTATTTATTTGTTTATTCCACACATGGCAGTTATTTTAAAACAAAACATGTACACTTTACAGAATGTGTACACTTATACTGTTTTTAAAAAAAAATTATAGCGCATGGTGGAAAGGAGCAGGGAGAAGAAAATCTTATTTGACCTGCCCCTTCTTAAAAATATAACAACAACAAATGAAATAACCATAAAAAAGCAATATTCTTTCAGTCACAGTTGCTTACAAATACTGAAACATAAAACCAGAACACAATCAAAAGTCAACTTCATACTGTCTAATTCGGTTTCTTTATACATTTTCTTAAACATAAAAATGTTCTTCATTCGGCAAAGAATTCCACTTCTTTACGCCAACTACAGTGACACACATCTGCTTTAAAGTAGTACGTGCAAACTGATGCTTAAAATTGTATTTAATTAAAAACATCCTTTCATAACATATTATATGGCTAGACAAATTACCTAATAAAACACATAGTAACAGGTGATATATTGATTCTTCTCACAGGTTGAAGGTGGTCCTGATCGGCACCAAGCCTCCCAAGAAGAAGGTCCCGAAAGAGCGTCCTCGGGAGGAAGGAGGGATGCGTAAAAGTCGCTCGCTGAACAGCAGAGTTCGTGAACTCCAATATCACGGAGACGACTCGGCATGCAGCTCCTCGGAAACCGAAAGCACCCCGACGTCCCCTCGCCTCGCCAGGAAGTCCCAGTCCTGCAACAAGCTCAGCCCCACCACCGCAGGGGTCAACTTCCAGCAGAACAATCACCTCAGTCCTGTGATTTCTCCGCGAAACAGCCCCTGGTCGAGCCCCCGTGCCAGCCCCTGTGCTCAGAGGAAATCCCCCCACAAGTCTCCGTTAGCCAGTGAGGGCCGTCTGAGCCCTGAGGCGGGGCGTCGCTGGGCGGATTACTCGTCGGACAGTAGCCTCACACCCTCGGGGAGTCCGTGGGTTCAGAGGCGTAAACAAGTGGCGTCCCAGGAGAGCAGTCCGGTGGGCAGTCCCATGATGGGGAGGAAGATGCAGAACGCAGATGGTCTTCCTCCGGGGGTCACGAGGCTGCCCAGGGGTCCCGACGGCACCCGAGGATTTCACTGTGTCACCGTGGCAGAGCGGGGAAAAAGCGCAGCGACTCAGACTTGATCATGTGGAGCATCCATTCCTTCTTATCCCCCTAGAAAGAAAACAAATTGGAAATCTGAGCAGTTCTTGAACCCCCTCCCCTTCCCTTCACCTCACATTTGAGACTGTGTAGATATATTTTTGTTGAGTGCATCAGTTTTCAGTCTTTGTTATATTTTTATACGACATTTTGAGTTGGCTGCATTAGTGATTTACTAATGGACATTTGAGTGAATGTAAAGTGATCTTGCTTTTTGAAATGGACTTTCATCTCCATTGCGGTTTAATCTTGTTTTAGGGGAGGGGTGGAAAAGGGAATTTCACTGTAACTTTTTTATTTGATTGAAAGTGTCCTCTGTCTCTGTCTTGTGTGTAAAAGCTCACAACATTGTCTGTGGATGGTGTGTAAATGTAAGTAATGTAAGTGGCATAGGTGCATGGACCTGATAGAGATATCACCATATGCCTTTCTGTATTCGTCTACTGTGAGGTTACATCTGTGTGTGTTGGTGTGTGTGTGTGTGTGTGTGCGCCTGCGGGTGTATATAAATGTGGCCGCGCCTTCACCTCTTTACCCCGGCTCCACCCTCCTCTCACTGACAGCTTGCGTGTCTTCATTCACTCACACTCTTCCTGAGCTCAGGCAGAGGCATTACTCCACAAACACACGACTACCTCTCATCACTGCTGCCTCTGGTGCATGAAAAACACAACACAAAGAGCATGAAAGCTTCCCAAATAAACACACACGCACATGTAGATGCCAAGGTGTCTAAAACATTGTAGGTTGTTTTCTGGCTGCTCTTTGAATAGCACAGAGTTGATGTGTGGGCTTAGCCTGCACACGTCTGGCCTCAAGTATAGAGACTACAATCTGATGTTTGTTGTTCTGTTTTTGATTTAAAAAATGTTTTTACCTACAGTTTTTCTAAGCTCTTTGCCCTTAAAGGGGACCTATTATGCAAATGTTTAGGTTATTATTTGTATGTTGTTCCTCTACTGCTTTTTGAACATTAAAGCATGGAGACATGTCACAGTAGTCTACTGGGACATGTCTCCATGCTTTAATGTTCAAAAAGCTCTTTATTTTTCTCATACTGCCTGTGCTGCAGCATCTCGTTTCACCCTCTGTCTGAAACCAGAGCCCAGTCTGCTCTGATTGGTTAGCCAAGGCTCTGTTGTGATTGGTCAGCCACTCAGAGATGTCCCGCCTCTTAGCCTATTACTTACAATGTGTTGGAGCACTAGCCAATAGAAGCACAAGTGGTACATAGTGATGCCACTATGTTCAGGAAGTAAACAAAGGATTCCAATGGAGGCGTTTCAAGCGGGGGAAGTGTGTGAGAGACAAATGTTAGCCTCTGCAGACCATTTAAAACCTATATGACACACTACAATGTTTTTCCTTTGAGGCAGCATGTTGATTTCTTTCATTATGCTTCTATTTCCAAAAGAAAAAACAAACATACGTAATGTTAGCAAAGGGAATATTATGTATTTAGGAGATTTAATGATAAAGAGAGATGAAGTTATGACCCCATTACCCAGACACACACACACAGATTAGATCTAATCCACTAATCTACAGCAGCACAGTCAATGATGCTTGACTCACTACTGGTCCCACACGAAGAAAAGCCGATGGGGAATAAAAAGGTTTGGTAATCCATTCAACTGGTCTGCCTCTGGGTGATGCCTTTTTGCTTTGTTTGTGTTTGTCCTTCTGCCAAAAATGTGAAATGCATCAGTTACTGACTGCCTCGGGGTTTCTCATTTGAAAGTCCCACCTGAGAGCAAACAGCCAACATTTTATGAAAACACTTTACGTTAAATCCTCGCTGTCTTATACAGATCTGTCTCCGACTAGTACGCATATTACTTTATCTACAATTCATTTTGTTGAGTTAATTTAGGCCTTGTTACTAATTCACCAGCACTTACTATGGTATGATCTTGCTTGAAGTGAATATATCTGCACTTTCCTTGTTGTTCAGTGTTTGATTCTTTACAGTTTTTGCACTTATTGTACGTCACTTTGGATAAAAGCGTCAGCTATAAAAATGATATGTAAAAATGATATGTAATGTTGATTTAACCGAGAAATCTGGGGTGTTTCTCAATGTCTAGGACACTTCCTTGGTAAGACATGTACCTCCGAGTCAGGCCCTTAAGAAGCGAGGCAAGAATCCTGCCTAGCATCGGAAAACGAAGAATTGTGGAACAGGCTAACAGGTGTGCAGGTGTGCGTCATATGCGAGGCCCCGCCTTAAATGGAGCGCGATTTCCGCCAAAGATTTGGGAAATTGGTCCGTGCGCAAAGCATTGTGGGGATTTTAAGACCGCGGAGGATACACATGTGCAGCCTCGAAATTTCCCGCAACGAAGGACGCCGGCCTCGGTAGAATTCCAAGTATCCTGGACATTGGAACAGTCCTTCGGCGGGACTCGATGACGTAGCATCCTCCAGGTTACAAAAATGACATGTTATTGATGCATGCGTACAAAATGACCTGAATACTAAGTGTATTGATCTGTCTAAATGTGGAAATGCAGTATGTTGTTTTTGTAATATATATTGCTTATATGATCTGCGTAGGTTGACTGAGAATAAGAAAATAAGCAAGTCTTCAATGTACTTATTATAAATCACACGCAGCTGGTTTTTTAGTCCATAATTCACATTCCCCCCTGCCTTGAATTGGAGGGAAAACCTAGACACCTGGAGGATGCTTATTTACTTTGTGCCCGATGCATGCCCTTTGGCAGCAAACGGCTCTAATGACAGAGACTGGATAATCTGCTGAGGGGTTGCATGTTTCCTCTCCCTGTGCACCAAATAAAACATAACATCCGATAATTAGGGCTGGATGTGGTTATGATCTGAACTTGCAGAGGACGGGGAGAGGTTTCACACGACAAAATGTTGGATTCCATTCCTGTTTTCTACATACAAATGAAGGGGCCTGTTTTGGCATGCGCTGTTCTGTTTATCAGATTAAAACTTTAGAAACCAAGAGGAGTGAATTTAAAAGTTAAGGATATCCAGTTTCTCTTTCACCGCGCCACAAAGTCGGAGGGAGGTTGTGGGTAATGAGTCTCCCTAGGTAACACCATCGAGACACATTTCTTCAAAGATAACGTCTGTGTTTGTTATTTTGTGACAGTAAACTGCAACATGTGATCCCATGAGAGAGGAAACCAAACAGACACGGTCCAAAATAATGACATAAAGATGAAATATGAAGCATGCTACTTGTTATTCATCCTTACTTTATCCAAGGAATTGTTCTCAGGGTGATTGTTCAAGTTTGATTGTTCATAAAAATGCAGAGAGCGATATATTTGATGTACCTTTGGCAGCGTGCACATTGTTAAAGTAGTAGCTTAATGTTTCTTCTAGCTTTTGCATCAATTCTATGGTGCAACTATCTTATTTACTACCTTTTGGCATATATTTTAAAATATTTTTCAAAAGATTCGGTCTCCTACCATCTCTCTATAATGACCATCAGCAACAAAAGTCTTTACAATAAGAAAATGTTATCTTTTTAGTGAGCGTGCAGTTGGTGAATACAATGCTTTAAATAGTTATTGTGAAAGAGGCGCCTCACCACAGCGGAGATGCGGTTGTGTCGCAGGTTGAGTTCAGTGAGACGTTGCAGACCCTGCAGGTTCTCCACTCTGCAGACGCTGTTTCCTGCCAGGTTCAACACTCGCAGCTCGCTCAGATGAGACACGCTTTCTATCCTGCAGATCTGTGTGAGAGCACAGAAACAAAGCACGACATAAAGAAATGCAAAGGGGAACATTTAGAGAGGCTCAGAGGGAGGAACAACTAGCAGTAAATTACAGAGTGTATAACCTTCAAATAGGTTCACATATATTTAGAATACCTAAGCCTGCACACAGCTAATTGTTTTAGGGGTGCAAGAACATGCTACATTTTCTTCGCAGTGCCTGAGGCTACTGTTTCTGCTAATTGACAACACTCGCCTCATTTACCTCAGCGAGTTTCACGGCAAAAAAAATCCTTTGTGAACATTTTGAAGGACCGTGGCTCCTGTTCGACCTCCCAAATCATAACAACAAACAAGTAGCTGAGAGTCAGTCAATAGTGAAATGAAGCATAGCTCCCCTCCTCTCTCAGAGACTAATTAGGGGCCCCTCCTGTCATAATAACACTTGAGATACTTCACATGAATTCCTAGAGGTTGCTACCCTGAGAATGATGTGTGCACACTGCAGATGTGAGTATATAAGGTAAGGTTTAAGGCGCATCAAGTGTTCAAAGATTCTGTCAAAATTCAAAGCCCAAAGATTAGTTGAAATGTTTAATTCAGTAGGTCAATTGGGACAGAAAGTTGGCAAATAATAGAAAGTAGTTGAGTTAAATGGACAAAGATTTGAACTGATCAATTGTATTTTATTTTTACCTCAGCACATTTGTTCCGACATATTTAAGTATACAATGCAATTCAACAGCACTACAAACTGCTGTACAGCCTCCAAAATGTCCATTTATTCTCAACAAATCCAAATAAGGGGAACTTCATGAACTCAGGATGTCATAACTTATTACGTTTATCTAGTTTGACTAATAAGCTGGAAACTAAATGCCTTTCTTAATCCCTGTCTGGGCAATGCTTTCTAACGTGCACCATTGCTCTTTAATTCTTTCACAATTACCATTTTCCCACTCCTATTGCATCACTATCTCTTCAAAGAAACATCTCTCCTAAGGATTCTCCTGCAGAGGATGTGCCTTCCTTTCTACTTCCTTTCCATGTCCCTTACAGTATATGCTTTTCAGTAGTAGTTTTTTTTTAATGATTCCAGTCTTGGACCATTGTAAACTAGTTTATTTAAATGAACCTCTCTTTATGAGAGTCTGATGTGATCCTATTGATACTATTAAGCTTAGATGAGTATTTCTCCATTCTATGACCTTAAAGTCTAACTTTAAAATCTTCCTACAACTTGTTCCTGTTTACGGTTTGACTGTACAGTAGGTGTCCAAGGAAGCGTATTTGCATAAGATGAGTACAGACACATCCTATTAAGATATTTAATATTTAATTTACTGTTTAGTACAAAGAGTATTCATTATACTATCTTTAAGACCAATCCTGCTACACTGCTACAGCAATGAACACTTTGGTCTAGACTGAAATATCTCAACAACTATTTCAACGTGTTCACACTGGAGAGAAACCGTACTGGTGTGAAGAGATGCTGTTTTCTCCCTAACCCATCATGTATTTTCCTAAATCTGACTAATTGATTTTTATCTTCTAAGCATTGTTCACACTATGCCAAAACAAGGCCACAGAGATGCTGTTTCAGGGTGTCCGCAGGGTATTACAAAATATTAAAAGATGATAAATCAATTTAGCAAAAATTAAGGCTATTAAAAAGAATTAAAAAGTATGAAATGGTATTTTCCAAGGTATTACATTTAGTAGCTTGTTTTCATTAAGTATATAAATTGTCCAAAGATTTTATATTCTAAAGCAGGGGTCTCCAACACGTCGATCGCGAGCTACCGGTTGCTCGCAAGCCCTCAATAAGTAGCTCGCCAAGCAAATCCAAAATGTAAAAAATACACCAAAAAAAAAAGGAAATGTAATTAAAAGAATCTACCCTATGCATAATCGAAACCTCAATCATAGCGAACTCTATCTACTTACTACAACTCTATATCTATCGAACACCCCTCCTCCCCCCACCCCCCACAATGAATATCGACCAATCACGTTCTTGCTTGATTTGCGGGACCAGCGTTGAAAGCAATGTGAGCAGCGGCTAAATAAGTGCATATAGGTTAGGTGCGTCGCATTTGCGCTTCAGATGAGGCCCCCTCCGCGAGGTGAGGCCCCACGCAGTCTGCGTGATCTGCGTGTAGGGAGGGGCGGCCCTGATTATTATTTTTAACGCAAGCCGTCATCGCCACAGAGTACACCAACACAGCCTCAGAGAGAGAGAGAGAGTTTATCTATTTAATATAGTTGTAAAAACTAAGTAAGAAATCATTCCAATGTGTACATAGGACCTTTAAAAAAATAAAAAGTTTAAGAGGGGAGTGATTAGTACAATATGCATAAAAAGAAAGAATGTTAACTAGGTAACATAAGATAAGAATAAACAAGTTTAAATGATTTTTTATTGGTTGTGATCATATTCTAAAGATTTTTGTATTATTTAAAAGTATACAGATCCCTTTCATCTGAGTGTTGAGAGCTGTATCCATGAATTCATTTGTGCTCAAAGTGCACCAGATTGATGCATTTCACTTCAACATTTAAAAAAAAACCTTCCCATGACCGGACCCCCCTAGAGGATGTGAGGTCCACCCCAAATAAAGCAGGTTAAAATAATTAAATTGCAAACATTTTCTTTTAGTAAACACTGCAAACGGGTCCCACAGACCCAAACAGCACACAAAGGTTAAAGGTCAGCATATCATAATGTTAAAATGTGCTAAATATATACACTCAAAAAACAAAAAAAAGAGGAGTAAAAGTAGCTCACGACTTGTTTTATTTTTTGAAAGTAGCTCTCATCCTAAAAAAGGTTGGAGACCCCTGATCTAAAGTGTGCCTGAATGTAATCATTGCGTAGGTGTGTAGTGTGATTCTTTGTAGTTTATTCATGGCATCCGTTGGATTTGACGTACGCTGAACAGGACATCGCACGCTCACTGACTGACTGCGTCCAAATGGTTGGAAGATAAGGAGGAAGGACAATCAATACTGTATATAGTAAATGTGAGGTAAAGTGTGTCGCCAATGTAACCGGTTAAAACTTGAAGTGGTGATGAGGTCTTAAATTGTATGAAAAGATTAAAAAGGTCTTACAAGGTATTACATTTGACTTCAGGATTCCTGCATATACCCTGTGTTTCTCCCGATGTAATTCAAATCATTGTTCTACTATGCTGTGTTTCAACCATTGTTTTCTAATAGTCTTGTTATCCCTTTTATCAAATATTATATGTCCAGGATTAAACTGCTAGCCTCATTAAGCTGCATCCGGTAGTTTCGTGAATAATTTGTTTGGTTAATAAAATTTGACTTAAACTTTGATTGGGATGTTTTGATAGTTCCTGCTGTTGGCAGTCTGTTCTGGTCTAAAAGAAGAACCAATGATGAATGTATCTAGAAAATATTCATGATGATTTCAGTTTGATTCTGTTCTCTTTTGTTTAAATTATCAGAATGTACCAAAATAAAAAAGCCCTTAGAAACAGACGCACATCCCTGCATATTTTTTGTTTTTCAGCACATCATAAACATATCATTCCCTTATTTTAGGGCCTCTGACTGCTGGATGAATGTGTCACTCAAACTTAATTTTTATGAAAATATACTTTTTAACTCGGTGTGTTTGTCCTGGTTTGTCCCGTGAAGGATTCCAGCACACAATGAGGTATTAAACAACAAAAAGTGTGTTCTCCAACAGTTTAAGTCTCTGAACACCTATAAAAGAAGTTCAATCAGAATATAAAATCATTCTTTCAATTGCTTGTGGTGGAATAACTTTCTGGAAACTATTTTTTCAACAATGTATAATTTTTTAAGAAAATATTTAGCAACACAATTTTTCACGCTAATTAACATTTATATCTGGCTCTTGAGGGCTCTGAAGTGAAGTGTATTTATTACGCCAAATTCATCAATAAAGTGAATCAAAGTTGATTTATTCAGCCCAATATCACAAATTATACTTTTGTCTCGGGGGGGCTTTACAGTTTATACAGAACATGAATACGCCAGAAATTCCCGGAGCTGTAATCTTTTAAAAATGTCCTTAAAGACAGAAAAGTTGCTAGCCCTTTCTCAATTGTCAAATTTCCGCTTGACTCCACGGTCCTCCGGTAGTGACCCAGAAATCGATTTCAGCGCGCCATGTTGAAGGAAAACTCATTTCGGCCGGACTTATCTTAACCAATGACAGCCCTGCAAACTGTCTCTCCCCTGGATATTAGGCTACTTTTTTTATTTTATTAAGTGCTTTAATCATGACGCAATGTTTCCAGTGAGAACAGCTGCTGAGGTCCGTGCAGAAAGCAGAACAGTGTGTATAATATATATCACTCAATAATATATATAACAGGTCTAAATAACACTTTATTTGAAGGCTTTAATAGATGTCTACAAACAAAGAGTCAATATTTTTCTAAAACCAAAATGAGGTGTGTGAGTCTGTGATATTAGTAGTGTAGATGTGAGCATGTAATTGCTTTAAAGTCATTAATGAAAACCTGGCAGAAAGTGCTGTTTTAGCATCTTAAATGTAAAGATTTCGTGCTATCCAATGCTTCCATCATATTATACTGAATATTTTTGGGTTTGGACTCGAGAAACTGAGATGAACCCTTTTTTAAAATATTTTCCACCAATTATCCATTAAAGGGGACCTATCATGCTATATTTAAATAATATATAAGGTATATATATATATATAAGGTATATTAATACGTTTTAATTTTCAAAATACGAAACAGATCATGCATTTTAGCCATGCCTCATTTTGCCTCACTCCAGCTCTGTCTTTGCAAGGTCTGATTCAGCTGACCACGCCCCCATGCGGAAGAGGGGGGCAGACACGGCCCGGCATGAGCGTCATGTTATCATGCTTGCTGTGATTACGAGTGGAGAGTCAACATGGCCCAACCTCTCATTCCCCTGATTGGTGGAGAGTTGACCAATCAGGCGGAGTGCACCTACATTACGTCAAAAAGGTGCAAATAAAAAATCCACCCGTATCAAATCCGTTGCAGCCCCGTTTTTAGAGATTTGGGTATGGAGGAAAAGAGAGAGGGTTGTGTTTTCTGACACTTTGTGAGTTCCCTGGAACACCGGGGACACATATGTATGTATAAAAGACATCACAAAGTGCATTTTGCATGATAGGTCCCCTTTAAAGTAGAGAAACTACATAATGATATACACCTGAACATCAGGAGAGGAGTCTTTAAAGTAGAGACACTACATACTGATATACACCTGAACATCAGCAGGAGAGGACTCTTTAAAGTAGAGACACTACATAACATAAACACATATTTCTCGATCATGATACCATATGATATCTGTGTTGAGGTGGGGTTTCCTGCAGAATTTAAGCTAACGAGTATTTAGCCGCTGCTTCTCCTGCAGTCTTGCAGCCTCTGCCTTTGATGTCGACTCAAGTACAAGATCTGAGTACTTCTACTTTTACTGAAGTACAAGATCTGAGTACTTCTACTTTTACTCAAGTACAAGACCTGAATACTTGTACTTTTACTGAAGTACAAGATCTGAGTACTTATACTTTTACTCAAGTATAAGATCTGAGTACTTTTACTTTTACTAATGGACAAGACCTGAGTACTTCTACTTTTACTGAAGTACAATATCTGAGTCCTTCTACTTTTACTCAAGTACAAGACCTGAATACTTGTACTTTTACTGAAGTACAAGACCTGAGTACTTCTATGTTTACTGAAGTAAAATATCTGAGTATTTCTACTTTTACTAATGGACAAGACCTGAGTACTTCTACTTTTATAAACATAATCAACACTTAAATCAGACTTTAGTTCCACCTGGAGTAAATTCACATGTGTGCTACCCTGCAGTATACAAAGTCATTAAAACTAGCTGCACCTTTACCAGCTGTGAATAATTATATCAAAACCTATATAATGGAAAACAAATGTATGATCACAAACAAAAACATTTTTCCCAACGTTTAAAATCCGCCATACCAGTCCCATATTTATATATATATTATTATATATATTATTATTATTGTTGTAATTCATATTTATTTTAATACCGTTTATCACCACAGGGGGGCAGTGAGTTTATGTGTAAAAGAAAAACTAAAGTCCCATGATGCATTGCGGTGTCCGTTTCTAGCTTCCGGTCCTCAGATGCTACGCGTTGCTAACAGACGTTGATGCAGATTCTATACCGAATTTAATGTGTTTAACAGACTTTTAAAACACATACAAAGACTTAGTTTATCCTTGGAGGGTGATTTATCCGTTAAACCGTGTTTTTGTTGCCTCCCGTTCTTTGTTTGTAGCTTTTTATACCACGTTGCTAATCGGTAAACATAAGTAAAGGCATTAAATGGAGATTAGCGTGTTTAACGGCAGTGTTTTATCAAGGAGAAGAAAGACTGAAGAACCAGGACGAAGAGGAGAGAGAGAGGTAACATCCTTCTGAGTGCTAGTGTCTGTGTGTGTCTAGTTTGAATTACTTTGTATACTGCAGGTTAGCTTGTGAATTTACTCCAGGTGGAAAAAAGTCTGATTTAAGAGTTGATTATATTTCACATCATTGATCCAAATCTGTAAAGCAACTCAAGGTATTCAATACATGTAGTGGAGTAAAAGTACACAGTAGCATTAAATGGAAATAGTGTTGACAGACCTGCTGTTCAAGTGGCCTGACAGACCTCACTTTTACCTCACCTACCTCTATTAAGCTTACCACTGAAAACAAATGCTAAATTGGCTATAATTTGGTTTGATGCAAAGGATGTATGTCTCAATAATGTCTTACCAGACATGTGAAACTAGACAGAACATCCTGAACTCTTGACCTATGCACATTATGCATTTTAGAAGGTGCAAGCAAAGCATAAAAGTTTCAACCACAATTCTAGGAAGGCGTTGTGGTTTTTGACACCTTGACAACGGTTACAACGATTGAGGACAACAATGCCCACAGGATGAGAGTGAACTGTGTACAGACTTGATGATTTTAGGTCCAACATCCAGGAGCAACACATCTTAGAGACAATAGAGACCGTTTTGTTAAGTTTGTTTCTGTTAATAAATTAAATGTGCATATTTTAAATTGAAGTTAAAAGAAATCTCAATTCTAAACATGACATTGAAAATGTGTTTTGCTTTCATAAAAAATGTCATATTCCCTTTTGTTAAAATTGCATATCATTACTTTAGTCTTCATTTGTTTAATTTTAACTTTACATTTTTAATTGATTCATTAAGTAAGAATTGAACCTATGTGACCTCCTTCTCACTCAAAGATAGAAAAGGGGAAACACCTGATGCAGAGAGGGAGGAGGGAAGAGACTATAAAAGATGATGAGTGAAGAGAAACGAGAGAGCTTGGGGGGACTTTTTTGAGGCTTGATGTTGGGTCTTGGGCTCTTTTAGACGGCTCTAGGGGGTTCACTAGGGAACCTGTTGCTTTTGTAACAGGTGTCCTTGTAAAACTTTTGTATCTTTCTTTTGTTATTTTTGGATCTTGTAAATCCTCTATATTTGTTAAAAACTAATAAAACCGGTTTGTACTTTGTACATTTCGACCCAATTCCTGGTCTCTCTGGTGGTCTCCGAAGGTATCTGCTTGGTCTTAGAGTAAGGTAAGCACACACTTCCTTGGAAAAGGCTGACAGTAGTGGATGATTTGGACTTGAAATTGTTTAAGGGAAATAGAAACCCTGCTAAGGTTAAACTGTAGTTTCATATTGGTTGATGTGGTTTTGATTGATGCTGAAATATGACATGTGCTCTGCTGATGTGGTGATATCACTGCTGCGATATTAGTGTTTGACTCTGGCTATGTTTGATTTTACATTTGCATTTTTTTAATTGGCATAACTGGTTAAAGGAGGGGGTTAGGGATTGTGGGTCCTGAAGCTGTCCTAATTACCAGAGTCTCCCAACAACACAGGGTTTCTCCTCCAGGGGCAGTTTAGATACTGCTCTGGGGTTCTACCAGCCCACCAACACCTAATGCACTACACACTCCGTTTTGCTATCCTGGCGGTCGGACATCTGACGCTTTAGTGCCTGAAATAAGTGATACGACAGGCAGCTGGTGTTAGAGGCCACGCTGTTAGCTGCCCTAAGCAGATTACGGTGATCTTGCACTTAGATTCTGGGGGTTAGTCCTAAAGGTAGGACGGCCGTTTTCCGGAGCCTTATCAGCATCGAGCTCGGTATCGGAGACGACCTAGATATTAACGTTGGTTGTATCGAAGTTAGATTCCTTTTCAATAGTAAAGTACAAGTACCTCTAAATAGTACTTAAGTACAGTACTTGAGTAAATGTACTTAGTTACTTCTCGCCTCTGCTATTAACCTAAGATGTAGCTGTAGATTTGTTTTGTTGTGTCTGTCGGTTGTATTGACTTATCTTGTTTTGTGATTATTTCAGAGACACAGCCGGAGAAGGAGCACTGAGAGCAGCATGGAGGAGAACAAAAAGACCCCTGGAGCTCAGGTCAGTGTGCACTTCATCACAATATATTCCTAACACTGTTATCCCCAAATGAAAGATCACAACCTGTTTAGAAAATACAATATTAATGCACAATATGGTTAGATATAGGTTAGAACATTACTACTTACTGTGGTTAGAACGTTGCTGTATTTCTTATTTTTTTTAAACATTTATTTATTAATTTTTTACATTTATCACATTACACAAACACAACCGAACATTCCCCAACATTAGACATATGGCAGATTAAAAAATAATGCATATACCAGAACAGGGGTCGGCAACCCTTGGCACGCGGTACCGTAACCAGTGGCACACTAGGAATAAGTGTGCAAAATATTTAAATGTTATTTTCGGATCCTGAACGAGACTGCCGGCAGAGCGCGTCTCCCCCTGCAGAAGGAAGCCATGCACGAAACCAGCGCAGAAGGATAACTTCTAGGCCCCGCTCTCTTTAACTCCAGTCGACTTTCTGCTGCTTTCCTCCACGGTGAAACGATCAGGGGTGTAGCGCACTTCACACATTGCAGTACCTATAAGGAGCTGTACATGCCGCAGTTTTTGCTTGGCTGTGTCTTTAGTTGAAAGCCCAGTTGCGATCTGCTCATCTGTCATCGAAAATAATATGCTACACAGGGGCGGACTGGCCAACTGTGAGTTCTGGAGAATCACAGTACGTCCGGTCGTCAGCGAGCCGAGCCGGTCGCCAGCGGGCCGTTGACGACCGGCTCGGTTCGCTGACGGCCGGCACCGCCCTTTATTTATTTAAATGTGTTTAAACGGCAACATGTAAGTTGCGCTGACAGGTGATAGAGGTCCACAGCTTCCCCGCAGCAAGGCTCCCCCCGCCCTCCAGATGACAGTTCACAAGCCATATTCCATATTCAACATTTCCTCAGTAGAATAGTAGTTCAGCCTTTTCACTTTAACCTTCCATAGCTTCTGCAATGTCCCCACTTTTTATAAATTCCAAAAATAATTCCCAAATGGTGTAAAATTCAGAAGCTTTCTTCCTTAGTATATATGTGAGTTTCTCAAGAGCCAGACTCAAAGTTAAATTGTTTAACCTGTGGCCCAGGGAGGGGCAACCAAAAGGTTTCCAACACAAAGCAATTGAGCGCCTGGCTTGTAGAAGGCATAGGATAACCATTTTTCTTTCCCTAACCGATAGCGAACAGTCTTCTGGATAAATGCTTAAAATACAAAGTTTAGGGCTTAAAGGGGTTGGCGACGAGGTTATTTGGGAAATATATCTTGTCACCGAATTCCAAAATCTTTTAACCTCTACACAATCCCTCAAGCAATGATTCAGGGTACCTTGATGGATCTTGCATTTATAACATAGATCAGGAATGTTAGGGTTAAACTTGTTAAACATCACAGGGATGATGTACGTTCTCATTATCCAATTATATTGTATTAATCTAAGACGTGTATTAATAGTTTGTGTTTGTGCCTTTGAAGAAATGTAACCCAAATCATCCTCTGAAATATCCTCTAATACGTCTTTTATCCACGCCTGTCTTTACTTTCTGAGTTGTCTTTATGGTTTGTAACCATTATGTTATAAAATTGAGTAACCAGCCCTTTGCTGATACAGTTTTGTATAGACAGTCTCTAGTGTGGACATAGGAGGTTGTTGCAACAAGTTGTTTAAGTTTGCCAATATAAAACTCCTAACTTGCAGGTACTTGAAAAAGTGTTTCTGTGGCACGTCATACTTTGTTTTCAGCTCGTCAAACGACATTAGGTTGCTGTACTCGTATAAATCCAGTAGCCTTACAATACCCGTACTTAAAGGAAGGGTCCACTCATTAGATAATTAATCTAATTATGTTTAAACCATACCCTGAAGAAATCAGCGATATTCCCCGGTAAATAATGATTTTATAGCTCTTTTTTATCAAAAACCTGTATATTCCGTCAGGCAGCTGCCATTTTGGCCATTTTCAGTAGTCACATGATCCAAAAAACTAGGTCGTGACGTCATCTATGCGTTCACTTTGTAAACACAGGAACAGCTCGTTCGACGAAAATATGGCGGAGTATTTGAGTTCGGACTCGTCAGCCAAGGAAGAAGTTTTGAGCAATGTGGAGAGATTGGATGGGGGAATTCAGCCATATAGGTTCGAGCCAAGTGGCCAGAACCGTCAGGAATCTAGTGACGATGAGGATGAACAGCGCGGTGATCTTGCTGGAGACGATCCCTTTACTCGTGCAATTGATTTCGGGGGCGAGTAGGGAGACCTGTACATGAATGGTGTACTTGCAGTCGGTGTGTAGCCATGGACAATCCTCTGATGAACATATGTTGTCATGAGCTTGATGAGCTTGAAGAGCTTGAAGATAAACTGGTCACAGACGACTTGGATTGCATATGTTTACACAGGGAATTCGGCACTGTGGTGTTAGAAGAAGCTGTATTGAGAACAGCACTGGTTGCCATGAAGGATGTGAAACGCACCTCTTTGGTTGAACCAATAAATGAAAGGTGGGTAAATTTTACGGGTACATCCCTTTCTTCTTAGCATTATATACTTTACAATTCAAATTAACATATGCACAATATTTTAAATTGTAGTGCCGATTGTCAAGCATGTCAAAAATAAAATGCCAAAAGAAAAGGCCTGATGATGATGATGATGATAAATCAATCGTGAATATTAAATAAGAAAAGCGTTCATTTCAGGCCAAACATCTTATTTGTTTAATTCATCATTAAAAAGTAATAATTTCATACATATTTCCTTAGATATACCGATATTTCACAGTGTAAATAATATACATATATTGCTACCACAGATTAATTATTATTTTAATTATAATGAATTACTACAGTAAACAACATGGACGAAGCACATACGTAATTTTGTCCAAACGCATAGTTCACGTCACGTCCGGTAAAATAAGTCCTGTGACTCGTCAAAATGGCGCCGCCCACAGGGTTGATGTTATTTCGGTAATTAATCAGCTTAAAATCACTGATAACGTCATCAGATTAAAAAAAAAAAATAAAGACTGGCAGAGACTGGTCTGTTTTATCGTATGATAATTATTTAAAAATGCGTGTCATGAGCATTGCCTCCCTTTAACCATGTTTGGAAGCCCATGTCATTTTTACGCGGGCTGAAGAGTTCATTGCCCCAAATAGGTGAGAAACAAGACAACATTGGGGAGTCGCCTATATATTTATGTGCTTCATGCCAGACAAACGTTTTATTTTTCACAAAGGGATTCATTGTTTTTTTCCTTAGATTTTTAGAAGGAGCAGAGTATAGAAAGCTATCCAGCATGTGAAGGACCAGGGTACGCAAAAATCAGGAATGCAGGTTGAGGTGCAAAAATAAGGATTTTATTTACCCAATATATGTACAGTTTTAAGATGGGTAATAAAATCAATTAGGTTTAAACAAAATGGTGTAGATATAAACAGACACAATCTAGCATTTAATGCGTAAACAAAACGTCACAAAAATGGGTGACATCCTGTGTGCTCTTCTGCCCAAGAGCAACTCTCATACCCCCCTTCATCTCCACACTGCAGGAATTTATAGCACTACTGGCCAGTCCATTGTTTCGTGCAGGGGGAAGAGGCTCTAAAAAGGGGTGGCTTAAATCGAGTGGCCTCTTTAAACACCCCTCAGGGTTTGAGAGGAATGGCGTAGTCCAATTAGCTGACACATCTATAAAGGCAGGTGTTTTCCATCAGCTCAGCCTTTTGCCAGGAGCAAGGTGAGCTGTAAGGTGAGACACTGACAATAGGATTACACACAACACAATTAACAATAGATATTTTAAACAAGAATGAGTGGACTCAATCTAGCAAAAATAAAGCTGTTTCAAATAAATGTGTCTGTGTATGTCTGATGTAAAACAAAGGCATAATCTTTAGGATGTGTGTTTGTTTGTGAGGCTTGTAGCCCTCACACAGCATCAAACCCTTTGAAGACAACAACTCGTAACCACGGCAAATCAACTTCTCTTGAAAACCAAAACATTGTAGCCCTCAATTGTGCCGCCCAGTAGTACCACTGAACATTTTGGTAGTAACCCTCCCCTATCACAAGGTAAATACAACAGAGAGAGTCTGAGTCTCGGCTTCCTGTTATTCCAAACTCATTTAGAAAGTAGCTTTCTTATTTCAGAGAAAAATGGAGGAGGAGGTGCTAGTGGGATTGATTGGAAAAGATATAAACATTTTGGCAATATACTCATCTTAATTATATTAATTTCCCCACTAAGGACAGAGGCAATGTTGTCCACCTAGTGAAATCTTCTGACACTTAAGCTAACAAGGGTTCGTAATTAGACACACTGAGAATGTCTATCTTTGGTGTAATTTTAATATCCAGATAAGCAAAACCATCTATGGCATTTACAAATGGGAAAGATAATTTTGGATTTCTTCCCTCCTGTTCATTGAGAAACATAATAGAGGATTTATCTTTGTTCACCTTAAAACCAGAGATTTTACCAAATTGATTGATTACTTTTAAGAGGGATGGAATTGATTTTGCAAGACCTGATCAAAACACTAGGGCATCATCTGCATACAATGCTATACGATGCTCTAGGTCCCCTGTCTTAATACCATAATCAAAGGGTGTGATCGTATGGCTATTGCCAACGGCTCCATGGCTATCACCAAAAGGCGAAATATGAGAGCCTTGTCTCGTGCCGCGAAAGATCTTAAACGGTTGTGAAATACAATCATTGGTTAATACTACTGCGGACGAATCAACAGACATAATTTTAATCCATTAAAAAAAGTAGTCATCAAGACCAAAGCTCTTAAGCACTTCTAGCAGATAGGGCCATTCGACTCTGTCAAACGCCTTTCCTGCATCGAGTGACAAAATGGCCTTGTCCGGGGTTCCTTCACAGAACGTAACCCTCCTTACATTATGGAATCCCTGAGGATTTTTAACAAAGACGCTTTGATCTGCGTGTATCATCTGTGGCACGAACCTCTCCAGTCCCATAGCCAAGGCTTTAGCAATGATCTTTGCGTCAGAGTTCAAAAAGGAAATTGGTCTGTTAGAGCCACATTCGGATGATGATTTACTTGGCTTTAAAATAAGAGTTATTAAGGCACTGTGTAGCGAAGGGGGAGGCTACCCTGCTCGAATGATTCCATGCAGATGTAAGGTAGCAGCCTTGACAGGCCACTAGGTGTTGCTGTTGCGCAGCAAATTGTTGTTTTTTGTCCATTGTGGGACACCGTATTTCTCCTGTTGTTCTGGGTGCGGCCGCCATCTTGGCTCTAATGTTTGTATTCACTCCATGAAAGGTGAGCAGTGTTAATAGTGGCAAATCATTACGTTAAAAACGTCCAAACATTCCATTTCTTTGGCTAATGGGTTAGTTTAAATGTTTATTTACCCGTTTGTGTATGTTTGGGAGTGAGATGTTTATGTTTTGTCTGTTAATTTGGTTGTTGTATTGGTTAGCATGTAGCTAATGGTGAATGTTTGTATTCACTCCATGAAAGGTGTGTCAGAAGAGCTGCCATTGGGATAAATAAATCACTACTCAGCGTCTCCACCGCAATCCGATCTACTGTGTCCTGTTTTCCTCCCCTCTGCATAACATCCCATCACCAATAATAAACACAACGCAGAGTCCCAGGGTGTTCAGAGAGGCTACGGGACATTGGGGTTACACATACATGTTTTGCTGAAGCCTTATTAGGCTGTTTTCAGCGTTTTGAGTCGAAAGCTCCTCGTGTGTGTGTGTGTGTGTGTGTGTGTGTGTGTGTGTGTGTGTGTGTGTGTGTGTGTGTGTGTGTGTGTGTGTGTGTGTGTGTGTGTGTGTGTGTGTGTGTGTGTGTGTGTGTGTGTGTGTGTGTGTGTGTGTGTGTGTGTGTGTGTGTGTGTGTGTGTGTGTGTGTGTGTGTGTGTGTGTGTGTGTGTGTGTGTGTGTGTGTGTGTGTGTGTGTGTGTTCAGTCATGAATTCATAGATCAAGGCAGACTGGTTCACAGACTCTCCTGTTTTGCCAATCCGGTGCTTAAACAAATAGCTCTACAACCCTGGCCGAAATGTCCCTAAAATGAAGTCCGAGTTTGAAATATATCTCAAATATTGTATGCACTGCCATTTCCCCACATAAACATAATGGCCCTGACACACCAAAATGACACCAAAGAACACGTCCCGAAATACCCGACTGTTGTCGCCTCACGTCTCCTGCATCTTGGCCAAAAAGTCGCACTGGAACACACCGCAAAGATTTCAGCAGACGGCCAAGTAGCACGTACACACTGCGCATGCGTGAGTGGCGATAACTCTCCTTACCAGCAGGCGGCGGTAGTGTGTATTCGTCATTCAAAAGAGGCAACCAGAAGACGGACTGCGTGACAAACAACAAATAGCTACATGCTACAGCTCGAGCCAAGCAGCACAGGGATGAACTATGCCAATGTGGTACCCCAAAAATTGTACAATTATTTGTGTATTTATTTTTGCTAAACAGTGAATTTATTGTTTTGAAAAGCTCAACATTATCTGTATTTATTTTGGTGACATTCATATCATTTTATGGTTTATCTGTCCTGTTTGAGAAACAGTAAGAGCAAGTAGCGACAAGGTGGAACCTTTGGCAGGTGAGCGGTGACACCTGGGTTATCTTAGGGGGGACACTTCCGCCCCCTCCTCAGAAGCAATCCTGACGATCAACCGGATCCTGTGTCTAATTGTTGCTGCTGCACTTTTCTGTTTTCTACTGTACACGATGAAAATGATCGATGTTAACTTGTGTAAATGAGATATAATGTTAGAGATGTTTAAGAGAGTGTGTCAGAAAGCATGTTTGACATAGTAACGGTACTTTAAAAATACTTAACTGTCGGCAACTATAGATGCCGTTTTCGCGGGCTTCAGCCGCGCCGTGTAAATGTGACCTGAGCGAAGGCTCGCAGGCAGGTTAGCAGCTGCGCACGGGTAATATGTTTTGTTCACCTGGGTGGAGTCTTGCAGGCACATCGCCTTGTCATTTTTGTTTATTAACACTGACAGTGTATTTATGTGAGCTCCTACACCTATAATAATTTGTCTTTCATTGAATGCTTTATAAACTAAACAGTTAAACTTACAGTTGTCATTGTGAATTGTAAAATAATGTTATATTTGTTAAAGATATATATCGATAGAAAGTATTATTTGATAGCGTTATGTGTTTATATTGACTATGTTGAATTTCTCCTTGAGTAACAGCTTTGTATAAATTAAGTGTAATTTCCCAGTGTGTGCAGATTAGACATTTGCCCTTTATACAGTGAGTATTACTGTTAATTGCACTACATATTATAGTAGCCCTGCTTCGCTATTGCACATGTGATATTATACAGAATGTTTTGAGCAGTATAAAACTGTGTCATATACTAGTGAGGGAGATACATGTTTAAGTTGGGAATGATGTTGCACTTGAGATACAGTAATTGACTGTGACATAGACGGATAACTTAAATGGAGAAATGTGATATGTTTGTAAAGTACAGCTATTTGAATGTAACTGTGTACTTTGAATTTTGAATAAGAAGCAATCCAGACGATCAACCGGATCCTGTGTCTAATTCTTGCTGCTGCACTTTTCTGTTTTCTACAGATATCTTTATTGTTGCTGAGGTACCCAAGCTTTTGGGACCCGTAACAAATTATTTTAACAGTATCGGTGCAGTGCCTTTTCAGTGGGGCAAGATATAGCAAATATGTATGCCTATCCTGCTATTGTGTTATTCTTTTAATCACACAGCGTTAAGAAAAAAATAAATATGCCTACATAACTGTCAGTTGCAGCCCTAGCATTATTATTGGTTTAACTAGCCTACTAACAGTATATTTTAAAAACATTTTAAAATTACCACCAACAGCTACAATATTAAAATACTTCTAGGCAGATTGTGGAGGATAATGGGAGAATGAAGCCAACCTCACGTATGAAACGTTACATGTGAATAGAGGGGCCGAAACCGTCTTGCACATTTACATTTCAATCTTGAACAATGAACAGCGGTAGAAAGTAACAAAGTACATTTACTTAAGTACTGTACTGCTCCACTCCCATTCAGGCAAGTTGTGTACTTTATACTGCGCTACATTTATTCGATAACTTTAGTAAGTTTGAAGATTCAGAATACTACAAAATATAATCAAGAAATTGTTTATCATGTATTGTTATAGGTTAAGATAAAATGTTATTGATCCCATGGTGAATTTCACAAGCTACCCAGCAGTATATAATGTAATTTTAAATCAGCTCCTCCACTTCAGCTCTCTGAAGCAGAAAGAAACTATTTAAGCATTGTGGCTGGCAACCTTAAAGTACTGCTGCTACCACAGCAATCTGAACAGCCAATCAGAGTGATTTATTTTGCCCACAGCCTCCGCTGCCGATTCAACACGGCAGCGGAAGGTGTCGGCATGGCCAAAAAGACACGACGGTGTGGGACACACCAATCTGAGTAAGGCGACAGGACGCTCATCGACGGCCAGACATCTATCGATGGCCGAAATCGGCTTGGTGTGTCAGGGCCTTAACAGTCTGCAATGAAACGGTTGTCTCCTGTGCGCTCCACTTCCTACTTGGTGCACCGGTAACTTTTTTTGTGCGAACGAGAGAGTTTCTTTCACTCTTTTTTTTTTCATTTTTCATTGCCCTTTAGGTGCTTCGTTCAATACAAAAAAAATAATTTATTTAAAAAAGTAAAGTCCTTTCGAGTCATCTGTCTCAAGACTAAGTCAAGTCTCAAGTCATGAATACCAAGTCAAAGTCGAGTCTTTTATCAATGTTTGTCAAGCAAGTCTCAAGTCAAGTCATGTGACTCGTGTCCCCCACCTCTGGTATATACTGTGGTTAGAATGTTGCTGTATTATTGTATAAAATATAATACAAATATAATAAACACAAACTGTTAGTAAAAGTAGTATTTTTTTGACTGAAAGTTTGTATTAAGTGAGTTTTTATTGTGTTAACTGTATATGTATTTTTGCTTTTTAGATTTACTTTCTCTCTTTCACTGTCCGTCTGTTTTAGAAACCGAAAGGAAGAGAGAGACGTCACAGCTGTCAGCAATGTGATGAATCCTTTACAAGATCTGGAAATTTAATGCGCCACCTGCGTATTCATACTGGAGAAAAAA